>JAZGTN010000239.1:0-321613 GCA_037783415.1 Leptasterias polaris
ACCGCCGAGCCATATCGGCTCAAAAAAACATCCCACTTGGTGACCACTGAGTCCTTATGGCACGTAATTATTTCCACTGTTGTTGACCATTGAGCTTTACTGGCTCGCACACCAATAGTAAGTTCCCCAAATGTAAATAGCGCCCTCAATCCCATGCAGGCCCCCCGTGCGTGCATCACCCCGGCAACAAGCTGGCTTGCCAGGGGACGCGGCGCCCCCACGCACTTTCTTGAGTAATAGATTCTGACAACATGGCCGATGAAAATGATAACATTTTGGAAGAAATCTTTGCAGACAGTGGTTCCGAAATCTCCTCTGACGAGACCAACTAATGTACCTGAAATGATGGCATTCGTGGCCCTACTTCTTTGCATGGGAATCAACAAAAGGCCTCGTTACTCCATGCATTGGTCCAGGTCTGAAATTCTACGAAGTCCCCTGTACTCAGCAACCATGGCTCGTAACCGATTTACTGCAATCCTTCGATTTTTCCACCTCGCCAATAACAGAGATGTGGAGGGCGACTCTCCCCGTGACAAACTTGCAAAATTACGCCCACTGTTAAACATTGTACTACCATCATTCCTCCGGGTGTACCAGCCGGGACGAAGCCTTTCACCGGACGAGACGATGGTCAAATTCAAAGGACGACTGAGCTTCAAGCAGTACATGCCAAGAAAAGCCGCAAAATGGGGATTAAAATCTTTCTCATTGAACAAATCCGACACAGGGTACACATGTGCCTGGGAGTTGTTCACAGGATCGCAGCCCAGGTCCCCACAAGGACAGTCCTCTGTAAGTTATCCTGAGACAAACCATCCATCCGAAATAGGGGCACCAGGCAACGTAGTATTGAACCCTTTGCAGGGACTCGAAAATAAAGGACAATGCATCTACATGGACAATTGGTTTAGTAGCCCGGCTCTGTTCTCCAAGTTGTCTGAGCTAGGATTCGGAGCTTGTGGAACTGTGCGCTATACCACCCTAGGGATACCCGAATTGGCAAATCCGAAGACGTTCCCCATGAAAAGAGGAGCAGATCCCCAATTTTATCAGAAAGCAGGCCAACTATGCGTTATGTGGCAGGACACAAAACGTGTCACTCTCCTGTCAAACTATGGCGATTGCAGTGTCACTAGTAAAAAGATTCGCAGCCGGAAAACTTCAACAGGACATCGTCATGTCCAAAAACCGTGCATAGTCGAGGATTACAATAAATATATGGGGGGCACGGATCTGGCAGGACAATTGTGCACGTACTATACTCATACCCACAAAACACTAAAATGGTGGAAACGTGTATTTATCACAATCCTAGACATATGTTTGCTTAATGCTAATGTCGTATACAACAGCATCCATACAAACAAGAGCTTGTCTACTTTGGATTTCCGGGTCAAGGTGATAGAGGCACTTATTTCAAGCTTGGAGTACAACCCAGTTGACCATGCCAGTCAAGTGTCAAGTGCTTCAAACGCCCTTTCAACTCAGCACTTTCCTGGTCCGAATGTTCGCGGGAAGAAACGCGACTGTGTTGTATGCAGTTCGACCTCTAATAGGAAACAAACTCGCATGATATGTAAACAATGTGTCAAGCCAATGTGTGTTATACCATGCTTTGAGAATTTCCACACCAAGCGATAAATTAGGTCAACAATATTAAACAAACAAGCTAATTATGTAAACAATGTGTAAAGCTGTTATACCATGATTGGAGAATTTCCACACCAAGCGATTAATTTTCAATACTTTCGGAACCCCCCCCCCCCCCCCCCCCCGCTGCAATGTTGAATCCCACAAGCGCATGCCAGTCAACAATCAACATTGAGGCGGGGGGGGGGGGGGGGGAGATGGTACTTCGAAAGTACAAGTATAGCACTTTGGCAATATTTAATGTTAGTTCCTTCTGTACATATTGGTTCATGATAGGTGTAAATTTGAATTGAAGAGTAATTTTAACTCCTTAACTGGTCTTCTCTTAGCTCCAGGAGAAAGTTTTTATTGTTAAGTTATGTAACAAAAGCTTTATATGGTTTTATTCAGTGTGATATCTCAGTAAATGGTCGGCACACTGAGACTGTTAGGTTTGACCACCTCAGAGCTCGCACGCAGAGACTTCACTGCTCTGCAGTGAACGTCTTTGCTCGTTATTAGGAGAAACTACCTGATTCACTGAGGTCTGGGGTGGCCGAGCTTTCCTTTAAGGGGTGGATACCTTTGCTGAGATGCCACGTCTGCCAACCAGAGTAAAAAAAATTTTTTTTTAATTTTTCTAGATGTACTTTCATACAGTAAAATATTGTAAAGGTATATGTACTTGCTAAAAATGACTTTTTTTATATCTATATATTTTTGTTCCGGGGGGGGGGGGGTGGGGGCTGCCTGTTTCGTCGAAGTGTAATGTGAGAATTAATACCAAAAATGGTAGAGGGGTTGCTTGAAGTGTTTATGCCTGGGATGCTGTCGTTTCTGGGGGTTGAGTGAGGCAGTGGTTTTTATTGCGCGCGTGTGTTGTTGATCACACAAAGCATGAACTTTGTTTGCGACTGTTTTGTCAGCTACCAACCCTGTATAATTCCTTTAAGGGGTGGTAAATATTTTAATCTTTGTTTTTTTAAATTTATTTTCTCTTGATGTACTTTTATACAGTAAATATTTTGTAATTTTATATGTAAATACTATTAATATCTATTTTTATATTTATATATTTTTGTTCCTTGTGCAATTGTAGCCAGTGGCATCGGAGTTGAAGGCTTGTCACAGTTGTTTAGTTAACTTTTTTAATTCCAGGCATGTGCCATTGGCTTTTTGTTTTGTCTTGTTCTTTCTGTTTTTGTTTGTACTTTTGATATGCCGAATAAATAATAATAATAATAATAATAATAATAATAATTTTTTTCCAGTTCATATTGTGCTTAATCAAACTTCTCTTGTTTATTTTAGGCAATATTTAATGTTGAATTGTGACCGTTGAATCCTATGAGCGCTAATCCAAGTTTCCTACATTGAGGCGGGTGGGGGGGGGGGGGGGGGGTAGGATGGTGCTTCGAAAGTACAAGTATAGCACTTTGGCAATATTTAATGTTATTTAATGTTTAATGTTAGTTCCTTCTTTGTCATTAAATCTGGTAACTAATAATAGTTTGGATTTTAGCAGTAATTTTGTTACAGGTCATAATGTGCGTAATCAAAACTCTCTTGTTTATATTGAATGTGGAATCCTATGAGCGGGTTGGGGGTGGTGCTTCAAAAGGAAATTATTAAAACCTTCTGTTTATTTAAGGTTTCAGAAACCAATTTTCAAATAATCAAAAGGGCCGCCTTAAGCAACTGATCCACCAATTTTTTATTTGGTCTCATTGGGTTCATTCATCCTGAAAACATGGCAATATTTAATGTTATCTGTGAGGCTCGTAGACGGAGATTGGCGGCCATTTTGAAAATAAAAATGGCCGCCTTAACCAACTGATCCAATAATTTAAATTTGGGTCTTGTTGGTTCCTTTACCCTGAAAACATTCAAGTTTCCAACATTGAGGCGGGTGGGGGGGAGGATGGTGCTTCGAAAGTACAAGTATAGCACTTTGGCAATATAATGTTACTTCTTTACATATGAGTTAATGGTTGGTGTTAATTTGTAACTTTCCAAAATAGTGTTGGTCACCAAGTAGTAATGTCAATGAAATATCTCTGGTCACCATTGCATTAGTTGCAAATACAAATATCGGTTGGTACTGAAAGGGATATATTAATATAGAGAGAAGCCTATTGACACCCGAAAATTAAACTTTTATCGACATTCATGTCATGATTGTTGTACAGATACTTTTGAGGTCGTGCCATAAAAATAAAAGAAGCGGATGGCCAGAGAATCCCCGGTGAAAGTTGGGCTTTGGTTTGTTATTACACACTACACAGGGGCTGTGTAGGTAAACAGTAGCGAAGGTTTTTCCTGCCACGAAAGGGTCATTTGAGAAAGGTTCTTGTTTGTGTTTAATTACAACGTCTGATAAAAATTAATAAATTAAATAATAAAAAAGGGGGGGGGGGGGGCAAAAAGAGAGCAAAATCGTGACTGTGTTTCACTATAACTCCTGAAATAATTATGCCGTAGCGAGACCAGTTTGACATGGTACCAAAACAAATATCACACTGATTTTCAAATTCAGTTCTAACATACACCTCGAGCGTCCAGAAACAATGAACCGACGTACATGAGACATATAAAAATGAGGTGTTTCCCTGTCTATTACTAGTGCAACACGCGCTTGGCATCTGTGCACACACAGTCCAAAGCAAAATCCATAAACACGTTGTAATCAATCCAGTGGTATTTAAGTGACGCCACAGCCGGATAATAAGAGTATGTCAACATATGCAGTGAATGCCTTATTTTGTGAGAGGCAAGGAACGAATTCAGAAGCATTTTTGAAAGGTATAAAGACCTTTTCAAATTGAACACGATCGCCAACACCAAGGGGCTAACACCCGTCGCTTTCTGACTTAACAAAAAAATGATGAGTTTGTATATCCACTGTGAATTAAAAGTGATGATAATTTTGTTTCTTCTTTTTATCACTTTTAGATATTTGTAACGTTTAATACAAAATTAACCAAACACTACAAACTTGGTAGGTTATTTTATCGCAAGCTGCCTTTTGTCGAGTTTCAATTCAATATCATAGAAACAATATAAACTTTCATCCTGGTTGACATTATCGAGGGCATAAACATTAATAGTAGGCAAATTTAATTGTTTTTCCCAAACAAAGCACAGCAAATACAAGTAGTCAAGCCCCCCCCCCAAACCCCCCCATAAAAAAACACAAAAGCCTTAAAATAGGTACTTGTTTTGAATGTAAGCACCGCTTACCCCGCTTATAGTTTTCATTTAATTTACGAAATAAGAGTTCATTACATTTTGTGTTTACCCATCTTACACAAGTAAACAATTACCGGTTCTTTGCAACGATATGAGGAATTTAATTGATCATTTTAAAAATTAGCAATAAATGAGATTTGGGTTTTGTTCTTGGTGTATTATGCTACACATTGATGCATTGCGTGCACCTGTACCGGGGAAAGGTAATGGGCGACGAATTAAAAATAAATGACTATACCACACAGTTTCAGTGATGGTTACTTTAACACGCAGGTGCTGAGCATCTGAGACTGTGTTTATTGTACAGCACAATACATGGTAATAAAGGCGACTGAAACGCTGGTGTTAAATGGGAAATATAGTTTTATCATTACATCATAGGCTGGATGCATACTGCAAATTCCAACCTGGCAATATATTTAAAGAATTAAAGTTGGACAATCTTGTGTTGGTGTTTAATATTTTAAAAAGGTATTAAAGAACATACTGACTCTGTTTCCGCATTTATGCAAAACTAGAATTTTAATTTTAATTAATTGATTATTATGGGTGTTAAAAATTATGATTCATTTCTTTATCACATGTGACTATAGCAATTTTATAAAGTATGGTTAGGCATAGTACATTAACAATGTAGACTCATCTTTATTAGCCTGTAGACTGCTTGTTTATGTTAACGTTTATTATAAACAAAAAACTTTGACTGTCATTTCTCATTAATCCCTCGATATAACTGACCCAGACCCCCTTCCTCCCCCTTTCCGGAGAAACAAAATTAACTGAAGGGTATTTATGTTATAATTGATGGAGCACAAACTCGTTTCAAGTTCAGTATGGCGTGCGGCTCTCTGTGCTCATCACAGTGATATTAAAAAGTATCGATCTTGTTTTGTTTTCTGGATTTTATTTCGTCGATTAAAATAATTATTATCCACACAGCAATTGTATTTTTGTTTATGATACATATTTCCATGGCAACTAAGGGACGTAAATACTAACGCGTATTACAAACGTCATTATAGCTCAGTTCGCTGGTGTTACGCGGCAATAGACTCGCTATAAACTGTGACTACCACTTCAAAAACGCAAGATTGATATTGTCAGCAGTCTTGCCGATTAACCGTTTGAGACGCTCCAGTGACAATGAAACGCGGCAACTGACAGGATAACAAACACGGTGTTGCTATATCGCGGTGCTCCAAACTATTTTAATGATTTAATTTGAGAGATATCCGAGTAGAAAAATACATCACAGCTGGACAAATACTCATCCAGAACCGTACCGTGGCAATGGAAAATTATTCTCATTCTGGATTCGATGAGGAACTACCGGCAACCAGCCTTTTGGAGAGGCAAATCTTAGCGGGAGCTTTGGCAATCGTGGCGGTATTGGGCATGGTGGGGAACACGGTGGTCATCATGTCCGTTCTCCTTTCGTACAAACTTCGCACTAAGATGAACGTTTTTGTAGTCAATCTAAGCTTTTCGGACTTTCTGATTTGCCTTCATCTCGTTTGGATCATAGTGGCTTTTGTGGTCGATGATGGTTGGCCTCTACCTGACTGGTTGTGTGTTTGGTGCGGATTTGTTCTTATAACTTGTATAGGAGTAAGTGTATATACTCTAGCCTGTATCGCTATTAACCGTCTCATTTTGATTCGGTACAGTCAATCCACGTTCCTTTTCCTGTGTAAACCTACAATCGTCTGTTTCATGATTGTTATCATTTGGGTAATTCCACTGTGTGTTGCGGCCACACCATTGATGACTGACTTCGGGGAGCTTGGTTACAGCAGTCGCTACCGAACATGTCTGAAAAATCACGCCCACGAAAGAGCAAAGGCTTTTGACATTATGTTATCGCTAGTTTTTTACCCACTTCCTACTGCAGTCATCATAACATGTTACCTTAAGGTATTCCTATATCTGCGTTCACGAGTCAAGAAAGTTGCACCCGAGAACGCCGAACCAACCATGTCCATCAGTGTGATACAACCCAATCAAGACGCCAGACCAAACCTGCGCGAGAGACTCGACAGGAGGCAAGTAAAAGTGACCAAAAACATGTTTTATGTTGTCTGCTTATTCTTCATGTGCACAACTCCTTATGGATTATCGTTGTTGTGTATCCACCCGGCCTGCCTGAGAGCCACAACGTATGCAGCTGTGATACTGTCTTGTAATAGCTGTATAAATCCCTTCATATACGCGACCAAACATCCCGATTTCAAGAAAGTGATCCGATGCATCTTGCTGTGCCAACTCAAAAAGATCCCGCAGCGAGTTAAATTACCTTGTCAATAATCTCAAATGAGGACAACTTCCACTGCATTCTCTTTCTCCTAATACTACAAAGATATTCAATATTGCTCAACGTAATTGAAAAAGTAACATGATCCAAACATTGATGTGTTTTAAGGCATAAGACTAAAAAATCTTGAAATTTGCAACGGGGAGTACTCATGGAACACGGACAAAGTCAGCCTAGATTCTGATTTGAATACAAACTCAGTTGATCTCTCGACTTTGTCTCCTGACTTTACATCATTTGAAAACAATTATAGGATTGACTGTGAGAAAGCACTGCCAATCCTTTTGGGTAAAAGAAATTGAAAATCTTCTTTGTGTTTGTTCAAGTTGGTCCTTGTGTGTTGTACAAGTAAATCGAATTCGTAAATAATTAATTTTGTGACTACTACAAGGAAAGGCCCGCTCTACTACTTTATTAGATGACAAAAATAATCAAATGCTTTGTATAGCCAGTACGTTACATTTTCTGTTGAACTCAAGGCGATGAATAATCTAACCTTATACTTTTCATAGATTTAATATGAATAAAGTTCATCCTAGCAACTTATCATTTGACAGCATGCATGTCGAAAGCCAATTATACTTTATCTGTTTCTCCGGCACAGACAGATGTTAGGCCTAGACCCAAGTAAACAACGCAATGTCATCAACAAGACTTTTTTGATGCCTCAAAAGGTATATAACATGACAAAAAACGTTTTGTGAAGCTTCTTTTATCTAATCATGGTTTTGCCTCCCACCTGTTAGCTATCATGAAACCTCAGCAAAACGGATCATAGAAGATTCATCCTACTTTAATATTATTCACACCCTTTTGACATCATCACATACACTACTTTCAACTACTGAAAATTCAACAATGACACACCAATATGGAATCAACCATAAGAAAATATTAAAAGAACGAAGGCCTTTGTATGAAATAGGTTTATCAATCAACAATTACGACCGTAAACAAATCGATCAGCACGCCACGGATTTTTAAAATACTAATTTAAATTTTGGGGGTAATTGGACTCAAAATGTTATGTTCAATGACCGGCATCTCGTGCAAATTTAACGACCGGTTTTAGTTATGTTCCGTAGACCACCGCACACAGCTCATAAGCTAGTACATAATAATAAAATGGACCGACTGGTGACAATTACAGCTATGTTTTCTTCTTTAAAAACAAAATTAAAAAGGGTTTAAGAGCAACAACAAAAAACACAAAAACACATGATTATTATTAAGTAAGAACACATGGGTTTGTTCATCCACAGTCGCATTAATTTGAACGGTTATTTTTATTCGTAAGAAACATTGTATGTATGAATATTTTCTGTATCAAAATTAATTATGGCTTCTGAAAACGCCTCCAAATTAAATAAGCATATTGAGTTATGTTCCGTAGACCATTGCACAGAGCACCAAAAAGCAAAAAAAAAACCACCAACTGGTGACAATTACAGCTGCGTTATTTTTCTTGAAAAAAAGAAAGACTTAAACCAACAGCAAAACAATAAGAACGAATACATGGGTTTGTTCATCCACAGTCGCATCAATATGAATGGTAGTTTGTATATTCGTAAGAAACATTGTATGTAGAATATTTGTTATAAGTTAATTATTGTTTCAAAAAATGCCCCCATATTGGTTTGCTCCTAATACATTTCATTGTTTTGTTTTGTCCAATCAGTTCTTGATTGTCTTTGATTTAAATAATTTTCAAAGTTTGTTAATTCATCTTTATTTTTCACTAGTATGGAAATAAACCTCAAATTGAATTGAATTGAATTGAATTATGCTTCTGTGACGTTATTTTGTCCATTTCAATTCAACTCAACATCTTTTTCCATATGGCAAAATGTATACAACCAAGTAATTATAAATAATGTCAATTAAACAAAGATGTATAAAGAACTACTACAAGACGAATAAAATGACACACAATGAAGCAGAAGTTAATATGGAGGAGTATTCAAAAGACCAAGTCTTGTATAGAAATGCCTTTAAAAAACAAGATACTGGACTTCTGAACACAAATTACAGATCGTTAGGATAGACAGGGAACGGAACGGGACAAACAACAAAGCATCGTTGTTCGATTACGATGACTGTAAAATTGTACGCTGACGTAAAGGGTCGCTGTGGACCCTTATCGTGCTGCCACCATCTTTGTCATGTTCCCTAGCTGTATCGACCCGCAGAAATGGATGCTAATATTCATCAAACAAAAAGGAACCAGACTATTAGCCCTTCCAGTCTCGGTTTGGTTACGTTGGTTTGAATGGGTGAAAATCAAGATGGCCGAACCATGATAAAGGTCTATCTATAGAGGGAACTTTACATTAATTATCCAACTTTATTACTTTTAGTTCGTAAACCGTACCGAGCTTTTGAACGAGTAATAAAAAGAAACAAAAAGGGGACACTATATAAATATACGGTCTTCGCCATACATGCCAAATTCAAGATCACTTATTGCATGCAGTATTGCAGTTTATACGTTAACCCACGTACAGTTTCCTATGGAAAAAGCCACCATGCTTCAACCACATGGCTACAATTGCCTTGCTACGGATCATCAGTTCATTAAAAATGAGGAATAGTTTGTGTCTGACACAACCCACCCCCCCCCCCCCCCCCACAAAAAATTGCTTTCCCCTCACAAGCAGACCGAACAATGTTTTACTGACTTCCTGCATGGGAACTATCAATCAATAAAGATGTTTGTTCATCGAGGTCTTGGCATGTCATTTTCTGTCAACCAAGCAGTCTAATTTGCCGTTAAAAAAAAAATTGTTCCAAACGCTTAACGTCTGCTTGATACAAAATTTTGCGGTCTGATGAACTGAAATATACTTAATCTGTGTTTTTCTTGTTGCATCCATTTTTAATAAGCAAGGACCATGATATTATAGGTGCTAATGTGTGGAAATAAGAGGATTTCGTGGTTACATTCCGTCGAGAGGTGAATTGTTTTATTTATAAATGATTATTTAAAAATTTATTTAAAAATTTACCCAGTCAGTTTCCCTTGTGGTTTATTATTTGATGTTTTATTTATAACAACCATTATTCACAACTTATAGTAACGAGGTCAATTTAAAACAACAAGAAAAAAGAAAACTAATTCTTGTTGTACATTAGATATCATGTTAAGTCTTTTACATAAATGCACCAATCGTGAAGACAAATTATCAAAATATCTGGATGATTCGTGCCATTGTTATCTTTCCTGACAAATTTTAGAAGACTGAGAAATTATTTTTATTTTCTAATCCAGTTGATAAATTTCACTGTCAATAAGGTTCGACGTTGATCAAGTTCATTGTCAGTCAATCATGACGACAAAGGAGCATTCTACAACATTGTTGACGTTCATTATCAAGTCACAAAGCTGATCAATAATGAAATCGATCTGCAATTTGACAGGCTTACGCCAATGTTGTCTGATGAAACTAGGTTTATGGACTTAATTGCTGTCAGCCAAATCGAAAACTAACATACACTAAGAATTAGTATTTGGCAACATTATTAACATTGTCACAAGACGGGTTGTGTTTTTTAATTGAAATGCTTCCCCATAATGTTACTGAAAATTGGCCACCATCAAGACTCGTAGCAAGACCTCATGATACAGCGCCCCCATCATTGGAATGTAAAATAGGCCACGCCTGAATCAAACGACTTTTGCTATAATTATACACAAGTTTTTTTACAGCGACAGTGTTGAAGAATAGATCTTTTCAGCGATCTAGCCATAGTATTAGTATAACCACCTCCGAAGCCATCAATTCCTACACGGCCGTATGAAGTGGATTCTTGATCCTAGTGGGAAGGGGGGGGGGGGGGGGGGGTCCAAGTGGAAATACCATTCCCAATGAATATGTCATTTATTGTTTGCGTTGGCTGCTTAGTGCCCTGACATGCTGAGTATTCTGATAAATAGAAGTGTTGATGTCCGTTCCAAAGTCACGCTTACGAGATCACAGGATTATTGCGCCTATACCATCTTCTTCATAGCCATGCGAGGATTCTTATATAATGAGAAACAAAAGATTACCCCGCAAATATAGTTTCAGAAAATACTGGGTAAAAATGACTGACTATTACGTGATTACAGGTCTTGATGTTGTCACGACGCATGTAAACATGTCATGCTGAGTGGCGACAGGGCATTAATTACTCTGTTCAATTAAATCTTAGACTATTTAGTCGTTTTGTGCAGCTTTGACATAGGAAGGATTTTGGGAATAATTTAAAGTTGATGCTTGGATAACTACACTGGCTACCTGTCAATCAGCGAATTAAATTCAAAATAATCCTACTCACATTCAAGGCACTACATGGTTTAGCTCCACCCTACATAAAAAAAAATCTGTTGACGCCCCGTACGACAATTAGACCAGGCCTGAGATCTATCAGCAATACGCTTTATGTTCCTCGAACTCGCCTGGCCAGTTACGGGGACAGGGCCTTTTCCAACCACCAAGACTTTGGAATTCACATCCTGAAGACCTCAGACAAATGCACAGCATCACTCTCTTCCAGCAGAAACTAAAAACACACTTGTTCACGCTTGCTTTCCCAACTTTGATAATACTTTAACTTAACTTAAGCTTCTACTATAGACCGGCACCTTTGGATGGCTTACAAGAAAGTGCTCCTTACAAATGCTGTATTATTATTATTATGCCTTGTGGTTTATTATTTGATATTATTATTATTAGTACATCTACATTTTTTTTAAATTGCGTTATCTTCTTCTTTAATTAAAACTAAAATGCACTGATGGGAAACTGATGGTAAACTGATGGTGTGGCCCCCATATTCTTGCTTTGGCCCAAAGTGACGGTATAGTGTTGTTCATAAGATGCGGGGAAAAATGATAAAGAAAAAAAATCATTCTGACGTCAAATGTCAAATGAAGATAAGCAACGCATTGTTCAGGTGATCAGGTTAGGTCACATATTTACGCAAATCATCCACACGGCCATTCCTGACAGGCACGTGAGGGAGCTCTTGCTCTTAATTACTAATAAAAGCTTTCCCGACAAACATTACTGACGATAAGGCCTGCAACCTTAAATCGGTGTGGATACGGCTCTCTATCACAAAACAACAATGGAGAATAACAGTGCTATGTTTGTGTCGGTTCTGTCTGAGGTAGAACGCCCATTAGTCAGCACACTTCTTCTCATCATTGCCGTAGTTGGAATTGTTGGAAACATCCTGGTTATTCTTGCTTTCGGTCTGTCCCGGAAGCTTCAGAACACAACTAACTGTTTCGTAGTGAACCTCAGCGTTGCTGATTTGATCACTTGCCTCAGCATCCCGATCAATGCCGTAGCTATGGCCAGTCCTACTGAATTGATCCCGGATTGGATCTGCATCATATGTGGCTTCTGCTCCGTGACATGCATTGGGTGTGGCGTCTTTAATCTTACATGCATCGCTGTGTACCGCCTCGTCTTAGTATCAAATCGACAACCCCATACAGGTCATATCTTTACACCTATCGTGGTATCAATCATCATAGGAATAACTTGGTTGATCCCACTAACGATGGCCTCCATTCCACTTGTGTTCGGTTTCGGCGAATTGGGATACAACCAAAAGTACAGCTCTTGCACTTGGAAGACGGCGTCAAACAGCAGTGAACTTGACTCGTACAGCCTTTTACTAGCTGTGACATACTACCCAATCCCAACAGTAATAATCATCACAAGCTATATCAAACTGTTCATCCATCTAAAGGGACACAGAAAACGAGTCATTCCACTCATCCAACGATCGGAAGAGTGCTCGCAGCCCGTCCAGCCAGCCCAAAGGGGAGCCAGGAAAAGTAGCCAGAAAGTCGTCACGAAGAACATGTTTTACGTAGTATGTGCTTTTTTGGTATGCATGACACCGTACAGTGTTGCTTTGGTTGTTTCAAAGAGTGATTTCTTCATCCCTTACGCAGTGGTATTTCTGCTGGCCAGTAGCTGTGCTAACCCTATTATTTACGCCACTAAGCACCCGCACTTTAGCATTGTTATGCGGAGTATTATTACTTGTGGCTTCAAGAAAATCCCCCATTTTGTCTTCAGATAATACCCCAAAACAAGTAAAAATCATGTACTGTCTTGTACTCTTACTACCAAACTTTTGTTCGCTTACAATGTATATCTAGAACATTAAAACTTAAAACGAATAACAATAAAACCCAGTTGATTGAGTATTGATTATGTTCACAGAAGGTCATATATTAAATGCTATACGTTACTATCAACTCTCTGGAACATTTATCTCTTCATATCGTTCATTTAATTGTGGCGTTAATATCCTGTATAAATGTGTATCATATCTGGTACTTTACAATTGTATCAAACATGCTTTGGAAAGCAATCTGTCTGTCATTGTATTTTTTGTTTTTGTTGTTGTTTATATTTTTTACTTATCTTTACATAGTTTTTGAAAACGACACATTTTTCCTGTACAGTCTTATGGAGAATTGAATCGGACACTATCCACTTCACATTGCACATTATTTTCAAGATTTTCTTCAAAAAATATATCGAAAATTCGATCCGAATTCAAGTTATTCATTCATTATAATATTGCACATAAGATATTTACACATTGCTAATGAAATCTATATTCTATAGTGAAGTCAAGGCTATGGAGGAATTTTGTCTTACGTGAAGGTTGGATGAATGCAATTAAAACCGGTGAAGGCCGCTGCCAGATGCTGACATCATTTTAATATTTTTATTGTCTTAACCACGTCGTACACACTGATCAGCTCATATGCCATGATATCCTAAGTTGGATCCTTTGTTTTTAAAATCGGTATGCCAATTGTCAATGGTAAAGTTGACAAACAAATAAGATTAAATTAACCCAGGCAATACCTGGATGCATGCAAACAAAACACTTAGATAAAAAAAAATATTTGAAAAGAATATGCAAAACAAACCATCTTAATCTATGCAAAAAGCTTTGTCAGCATGGGCTGACAATGTACCATATAGGGCCATTGCAACCAAACAGGCCCCTCGCTGCAGGGTTTTATAAAATGTAGAACGGTGGCAATATCATGATTACAGTAACGATTGTCCATTATCCCCATTTACCCCCAAACAACAGGTTCGTGTGTTTGATATAAGTGTGGCCTTGAACACAAATTAAGATCTAGCCTAATGGATGTTTAATAATAACTTTCTGATGTGCAGTGATTAAAAAAAGTGGCTAGGCAAAATACAAAGGTAAAACTTGCGTAATAGCAAATCCTTCTTATAAATTTAGGTAAATTTGTAAATAGAATAGAGTCAAATTAATTGCGCGTTCGCAGGGAAAAAAAGATTAACGAGAAAAAAGCAAGATTAATTTTGTCAGATAGAAATAGACCAATTATTTAAAACATGTAAACAAAATTTACAAGATGTAGCCTACACGACTAAATGGTTTTTGACATTTTGTGTGATTGTAAATGGACATTTTCAGAATTTCTTCTCATATAGAATTACACATCTATAGCGGGTATATTCAACGAAAAGTACTCTTATTCCAAATTATCATGCCTGCATGCACTTATATCATTGTCCATTCATTAAAAACAGAAACAACAGTCCCCCCAAAAAGTACGGGATTTGTAAATATGGGAAACATCTGTTTGTATTGATTCCCAAGTTCCACACGAAAAGTAAAAAGCCTTTGAAGAAACCGATGTTGAAGACTGCATTTCTGTTATTGTTAACCTGTTCAAAGAAATGTCCAAATCATTGTTAACTTTTTATGACGACCGTAATTAATTGCGAATATTGCCCTTGAAGTGAGTGCGTGTATTATGTGTATGCGCTGCAGGCCTACAGGCTACAAGGGTCCAATGGGTGTACATGCAGCGCTTACCTAACAACATGACATTATTTGACTTTAATAAGGAATTTAATGTTATGCCAAGTTTCATGTGCGACTAATTAAAGGATATCAAATAATAAACCACAAGGGAAACTGACTGGGTAAATTTTAAATGATTTTGGGTTGAACAAGGAAAAATTGACTAGAGCGGGATTTGAACCAACGACCTCCGGATTGACGTGCCGGCGCTCTACCAACTGAGCTATCTATCCCTATGATGGCGGTCTCCCTATTATTTTTTGTCAATATCCTTGTTCGGTGGGTGCCAGTCAGAAGCCATTGAACCGTAAACTGCCGTGTAGCCAAGGATCACACCCAAGTATACGATACAACCTGGGAAGCGGCAGCCAGGGGATCACCATAAGGGGATGCGACTTTTTTATATCAGATATCAAATAATAAACCACAAGGGAAACTGACTGGGTAAATTTTAAATGATTTTGGGTTGAACAAGGAAAAATTGACTAGAGCGGGATTTGAACCAACGACCTCCGGATTGACGTGCCGGCGCTCTACCAACTGAGCTATCTAGCCCTATGATGGCGGTCTCCCTATTATTTTTTGTCAATATCCTTGTTCGGTGGGTGCCAGTCATTAAAGGATTCGGATAAAATAATCAGAATGGTGACTGTAAAAGTAAGTTTAAAATACATAACATCCTTAAAGTTACATTTAAAAAAAAGAATTAATTCGAATGAGAAAAGTCAACTGTTGAATGTTGATTTGTTTTGTATAAGCCTATTGATTGAAACTCCTACCTCCTAATACAGCTCCGTCCAAGTAAAGCTAATAGCGCCCCCTTGCGTTTCAATAATTTTACACCGACGCAAACGAACGCTGACTGTTTTACGAGCTAATGGAGACTACTAAGGGTAATGCGATGATACAAGAGCTGCCCGTAAGCATTTTTTCTTTTTACACCTTAGCGAGGGGTTTTGTACTGTCCTGTAATACTGCCAATTCCTGTCTTGAGATGAGACTACAATCATTTATGCCTATAGGGGATTAGGGTTAGGGTCAAAGTTGGGGTTAGGGTTAGGGCGGGGGCGGAAGGGGTAGCGCCACCAGCGCGCCACCTACGTTGAAAATAATCTCATTCGACCCTTGCGTCGTGGACTGGTCGAAGCTCCCACACAAAACAAGTACAAACGGATGTGTGTGTATGCACAGTGCAGTATACACACTCTTTGAATTACCGTTGCTCTCTGCTCTGCGTGCCGTTGAAACTGCCTGGACGAGTCCATTTTATCAGAGGGTATTGTTATCTTCAAATGTTGTAAATTCACAAAATCTTTACACCAGTAAAAAAATTTATATTGTTTTTTTGCGTTGCCAACTGCTTCAGTAATTTAACAATTTAATAAACAACATATATTTAACGTAAACGACATGTATAACATATCTGTTTAAGATGTGTATGTTGCCTTTGAATTAAAATTACCTGCGGCAATTGTTCCCGTCCGTCAACAGAGCTCGTTTGAACGCAAACTGAGCAAAAATACTTTTAAAAATCGTCAAATATCTAGAGGATGTACAGAGGGATTTTGTTTAAACTTTCAGGAATGAATTAGATCTATCCTTAAATATTACGTTGAGCGAAAAAAATCAGAGGATGAACGATTTTTTGTTTCACATTATGTCGACATTTGCAGCCATTTTAGGGGAGACGTTTTGTAATGAATTCCCACCTGTGGACCCATTCATACACGTTAGCCGCTGCAATAAACCATGGAGGACCCTCCATGAATTAAAACCAACGGAAAATTTTGGGTAATATTTTTACGCATTTTATTTAAAACTAAGCACCTCATCAATTGAAAAGGCTCTTACAATATACACTGTTATGTTTTTGGTGCTGTTAAAGAGAGAATACTAACGGTATACATGGATTTCTTTTTGTTTTTTAATGGTCAATACCTATTTTTAAAATGGAGTGTACCCAAACAGCGATTGCAAATGATTGCCAGCACCCCTTCCGCCCCCCCCCCCCCCCCTGTGCACAAGCTAGACATTTGAAGGAGCGAGTTGCATCGACGCTTGGACCATGGAGGAAGGCTTCCTTCCTCCATGCTTGGACGATCTCCAATAACTCAATGGTTTATGTATTTCTATGTACTCTCACGAAAAACAGCAACGCGACGATCCTAATAAACTAAGGCCATGTCACACCAGGCAATTTACTGGCAACTGGTTCCTAGCAATCACTAGGGACAAAGAACATTCACAATCGATTTTCTCGTAGTTTCCTGAATCTTCTAGGATATTATTAGTATAGCCATTTCTCTTGTTGAGCCAAAGTATTCATTTTGACTGCCTTGTAATTGGTTGCCTCCAAGTCGCCTGTAAAAATGACCGTGGTTGACAAAGGGCTAACTCGTGGGTTGACAAAGGGCTAACTCGGGGGCACACGATAGTAACAATATACAGGGAGAGTTGATAAACGCATGTCTTACTCCCGTGAGAATGGAATGCAGTTTGTTCATCAAGTTAAACAAAGATGGCCGATGAGAACTCATTGGTTAAACAAGACCCACAGTTGTAAGAAGTGTTTTTATTTACTTAAAATATGATTTTGTAGTAACGTCTGAAGTAGAGATTAAATAAAAAATGACTTATGACAAGCAACAGGGAGCATCTTAAAAACGGACTCTCACCTCTGTTGCTGGGCAACGCACTCCTTCATGCTGATGTTTAAAGTGAATTAACATTGTGAGTCTATAGCATATTAATATTATGCAGTAATTACGCTTGATAGAAAACACATTCAGTTAAATTAATTCGAAGTAATGTATGCAGAATCCAGTAGGAATCAGTTTAAAGTGTTTAGACATACCCTTGGTAAAAAAATGTAAAGTATAAATATGAATAATTAATAACAAAATCAATATCAAGGTCTGTTCCACGGTGACATGCTTTGCATGTACGACAAGTCGGTAGCTATATGGTGTAACATACCAATATTAACTGCAACTACGTGAATAAAGGGAAGCCAAAGCATGGCTTTGACAACAAACATGGTTTACTTGTTTTATTGAACCACAGAGGCTATGAAATTCGATCACGGAAAATAAACATGACTTTTCATCCCCATGCTAATAATACTGCAGTGTGCCAACATTCACCAGAGAAAATGCACGGAATTCCCAAGTCCTAGGAAATTATTTTCAATATGGGTACTAGGCTGCCTGTGTGTCCAACCGTCATCGGAAGGGCACGGCCGATTGCAAAGCTAACGGACACGTACTTAATTGCATGGTTGACCTGACTTTTGATATTATAGCTGAAATGAGAATAGGGGTTTGGACAATTTATTGCGGTTAATACATAACGTGATGTCACGAGGAGGAAAACGAAAAAAGGAGAAAAACCAAACCATTCAACAAGAAAGACCTTGTTAATTAATTATATCACACTAAGCAGCCAAACACAACGGAGAAGGTCTCAACCCCTCCCCGCTCACAGACACGGGATATAAAATACCAGAAAAGAAACCTAAACTGGTCTTTGGGGAAAGCCATTGACGCCTGGACACTTCCGCACAAGACACTTCCGTCCCCCAAAAAATCAAGAGTGAGTACTCCACCACACATACTCCCCTTTGGTTTTAATTTCAAAGGCAAGGGGAAATCAATTGAATTCGCCACTTGTTGACCATAGAGATGACGACCCATGTGAGTCAGAAATTGATTAAACAGATTCCAATTGCATGCCCGAGCACAGGGGGTATCTCGACTTTCAAACCTCACTTGTTCACTCCAAATGCTCTTATTTCATCACTCCTATTGTTAGATATTTACTGACAGATGGATCTTTCATTATGCCCCAAATTTATCCTTTATGCAAAACGATTCTTTCCATTGTATTTTTTCAAGTTAATTTAGTTAACGAATTCTCGCAAAAAATTGTTTACACACGAGGTAGAATAACATCTGGTAAATATGTGAGCTTGCAGAGGGTATAGGTTTGGTTTCCAAAGCAACCAAAGCTATTTGTGTTTTTGAGTTGATTTGAATTTTCAGGAGTGTACCAGATGGGATATTGTTTACTGCGTACTCATATAATGAATGGGTACGGGCACATTGGAGGAAAGCATGCAATACGTGATTACTCTTATGGGTTTTATTATAGAAAAGTGGCATTTATATTGGCTTAATCTATTACTAGACTCGGTTGATATTTTAAAATTCAAGTAGTTATTTCACATTGAAATTATTTTTCCTGAAATTATGGGAAATCCGCCAGGGAAAAGAATGCACCAATTCAATGTTGCTTCTTCGATTCCGATAATAATTATACACTCAGCTTGAAAATGTTAATACACATCCGTATTAATATTTCTGTGTTACGATCAAATTTTATGATATTATTATTATTATTGTTATTTTTGGGGGCTTTTATTGAGAAGTAAGCTTAACGATGTTTTCAAAATATTGATAATACGGTTTCTAAGAATAAGGACTGGAATCTCTGAAAGTGTACTGAACTTGTCACAAAATCCGGAGACGATTTGAACATGGGGATTTGAACTAGACGGAAGTCCGGTATCGACCCACGCGGTAAGATAATCCCACCCCAGACAGAATTTTCCAAGCTGGATCAATTGAATATGGATCATTTTTCGTCTGCTGTCGACAAGTGTGCTCGACCATAAACCACGATGATCCCACAACTAGACTCTACATAATGATCTCTCTATACAGGCTCAAACCGTGGGGTTCCTTGTCCGCACGATCGAACGGACGATTTATTTTGTCAAGTCGTGGATGTTAACATAGCGCAGCAAATTCTATAAAGTGCTGGCTGAGAAAGCAAGACACCGTTACTTGCGTGTTTACTGTAGGGAATTGGTGCATTGCGTTATTATTGACGTACATGTCGCACTATACAAAGCTCAGCAGCATCAGTGGGTCTATAACTATTTTTTATTGACAGCAATTATAAACATTTTGGATGTCTTTTTGCTCCCCCTGTTTTGGGTTTTTTTTTTTGGGGGGGGGGAGGGGCGTAAGTTCAACGTTTAGACGGTAAAGTCTATGAGAACCTGACGCGTCAGTGAACGGATCAGCGATAAAAATCGGAATCATTTTCCGTCTTCTTAAATTGAGGAAGTGACTGAAAGGTGTCCTGGTCCCGGAAGACTAGCGCTAGACGCTAGTCGTGCAATTAATTGACTCTTATCCAATCTAATTCAAAGCAGGAAAGATGTGCATGATTGTTTTAATAAGCTGCGATTTCATACACGACGGCCCCGTGATAGGCTGTGACATTTGAAAAAGTGGTTCTGATCGAGATCTAACCAAATCAATGTCACCATCAGTCTCTAAAACGGAAATTAATTTTGAATGGGGTTAATATAGCTCTACAAGTCAATCTTTTCTACAAATCTTGAGTTGGTTGAAATTATAGTACACTGAATAAATTGACTGTCAGCGGAGATATACGTGATTTATGGCCACAGGAAAGCAATAAATCTCTGTGGATTACCCCTTCAATGAGAGGCTGAGTTTTCTTTTCTTTGCCCGCTTGATGGGGGTTGCTTTGTTTAATGTGGTGTTCTAGTAAGTTTTATTTCCCACTTCACTTTCCATCATACATTCTTTTGGGGTTCATTCTAGCTAACCTTTCCATTTTCTGTGTTAGGGATCAAATTTCCTCCCCAAGTCTCCCTCTCCATTTACTTCATTCCCTTTTTAATTTCAGTCCCATTCACTTACTTTCTAAATTGCATGCTTGTAAGGGCTCTTTGTCTATAATTTCCCATGATACCGCAATTTCCCTGTGGAAAGTATTCAAATAAATATATTGCCTTTTGATATTAATGATAAGAAATCTATCAAAGCTTGATCTGATGTGATCAGAGAAAAGTTTTGTCATTAAGAGTAAGCCATCTGTCTTTGTATGCCCGTCTGTTTGTTTGTTTTCGGCCACTTTGCTTGTCAGATTGTTTGTTCCCGTCTTGTTTGCATTTACTGTGTCTTTTGGTTTGTGTACTCGCTGCCTCACCAAAGGCTGGTTTGCCTGAGTACGTGTCTTTGCCTGCAGATATTAATCCAAAGCTGGTATGCCTCATCAAACGCTCAACATTATTCTTCTTCCTCATTAAATGTTTTACTGGTGCCCAATACTCTAACGCTACGCAATACAACAACACGTCTCAATCTTTCATATCATTGAGCATCCGCTTATGTACAATAAAGTTGATTTTGGGTTGAACAAAGACAAATTTACAACAGCGGGATTTGAACCGACGACCTCTAGGTTAATACTATTTTAGAACGGACCCATTTCGAAACCAAGGTTTGGGGGCTCGGGCATGGGTTTAGGTTTCGCCAGGTGTTTAGAAAACGTGCGGGTTTCTTTACGGAGCTTTAATCAGGTGGACGGAGCTCAAGCCGGAGCTCAAGCCCAAGTCGTGGTTTCGACAAGGGCCTATTACTTTTGAACTGTTACGTTCATTACATTTAGGGTGTCATGGCCGAGTGGTTTAGAGCATCGGATTCAAGTTCTGGTGGTTTAGTCATCGGGGTGTGGATTCGAGTCCCGGTCATGGGTATAAATGGGTACCTGCAAGGGTAGAGGTTGATGGTATTGTGATTGAAAAAGCCTTCGGAGCACCACAGCAGCCCAGGGCTGTATACTCCCCAGGGAGCTGAGAAAGATTAAAGGAATGTTATTGGCCCAATGACCAGGGCACTAATGTAAAGCGCATTGATGCGTTATTGTGAAATGCACTATATAAGAACTTGTTATTATTATTGTTACGTATTGCATTGAAGACATTTGTGGATCAACAGCAATTGTATTGATTTAGATTCAATAATTATAACAACGATAATAATAATAACTCTCATTGAACAACTCTTCAAATGAACAGTGCTGCCTTTATGGAATAACAACTTGGAAAGGCTAATACGATTTGCCAAGAAGAATACAAAAGGGGGAGACGTCAAAGACTTACAGTTGATGAAACGAGTCAATACTCTAAAAGGAAATGACAAAGTCAATTCATCATTGTAAACGCATCCACTTAGAGTCTTCCAATTTATCAAATTAATTGACAGATACCTTTAAGGAGAAAGACTGCACGGTCAAAAACTACAGCCGTCATTATGTGCATTACGTTAGATCTCTTTGAGTAATTATTTACAGTTTTAACAAACAAAAACACTTTCGAAATTCAGAATTATTATTTGCTTTTACGCAACTTTTTTGAAGCAATGTATTTGTATGATAATTTTTTCTTGTGTGATGTTGTGTATTATAATTGTTTATAACTTAATATAATAATATCAATAAAACATAAATGTTCAACTTAATGGTTTTTTACTTCAGTGGGAGATTAAGTTACTTTTTAACGAGCCAATTCATCCTATGTATACAGTAGGCCTAATATCCATACTGTTTTGTACTGCACAATTTATTCGAAATATTGATGTATAGAAATTCAATATTTAGAGCCAGGAGATGAAAACCCATTCAACGTAGACAGTTTTCAGCCAATAATAATAAGGCCTATAGAGTGATTCTGCACATAATGGGGGTTAATTTACCAACATGGGCTGTGAGCGCTACCGTACAAACGTGTTACCCTAGTATTATATAGAAGAATCGTGTAAAATAGGACTGGGCCGGGTGGGTTGCATTGCAGAAGGAGGGCTCCAGGCCACAAAGTGATTGAAGTGAAATGATAGGAAATGGTGCAAAAAGGCCACATAATGTACTACAATTCTAACGGGGTGTGATGTGATATGAAGCGTCGACTATGGCAACACAACCTGCAATGGAAATCTCAACAAATTCGGTTCGGTTTATTTTACTTTTTGGAGAGGAATACCAGTATCTGATTTCTTCCCCCAAACAATGAACGTGTCGAATGTTAAATTCTGAGCGCAGTTTGAGATTAAATTTCGAAGATTCGTATTTCTTTGATGTCAATTTAAATATAGAGAAAGGCGCTTCTCTTAAGTATAACGCATCTTTTTAATTAACATGCCTAAAACAGGTGAGCACTTATATATTATGGATCAACGCCTACCTACAGCGCATGTTTGTTGTCCACCTTATCCCCGTCACAGTTTTGTTTATCCCCTCAAAAAATCGTTTACTCTCAGTTTACTGTGAGCGTTTTTCATTCAGTACGAGACTAATTTGCACATGCGGGGACGTGATTCTCCAGCACGATATTGATCTTCTGCCAGCACACACACTCCAAGAACATTCCTCAAGGAAATGGGAGGACTTTCGTCGATTTTTTTTGTCGTTACTTGAGGGGACAGGAACTCATCAATTCAGCTTTGACTTTGTTCTATACGGACAATCATGCAAATCGGGGTCGGGTTTTTAATAATAATAATAATGCGTGTATTTATTCAGAGCAGAACAGTGAGTATATTCGCCGATTATCCGGTAGGTCTACTATTTCTCTTCTGTGATGACATTGTGTTTAACAAATATCAAAATTAATAAAAGTATAATAAAGGAAGTAACCCTAAGCCACGAATTGACATGTCAGCAATTGCTTAGTGTTTTTGTTAAACCGTTCGAAACAACGTGGACCATAATCACAACCCGTGCACATTTTACTTGAGGTGTTTTCATTTTCAGCAAATATTTAAGATTTTTCCCCCCAACAACTTGTATTAAACCCCCCCCCCCCCCCCTGTTTTGGCCAAGTAAAATTAGTCGATACTTCCTTAATATGACAACAATAAGTTGGATTAACACACCGAAAGGTCTCATACTGTATAGGCACATCAACACAAGTCAAGATACTGATCAACTTAAAACTGGACAATGAAACCGGGGAAAGATTATTTTGCTCGTGATAGGCCGAAGAAATATAAAGCAGGTAGGGGACAAAACGTGAAACGAACCGCTTGATGGCAAGAGTGATAAGAGAGTAACTGTGTCTACAGTTGCCCCTAGTTGAATACCGAGATAAGACTAACGGAATTACCGAAATTAGACCATCTCCCGAAGTAGACTAGAAAGAAAAGCTAGACTTGGATTACATCAACAGTTTTGCACTCTTCACTAAGAGTTTTCTGTGACACTGGAACATGGAACTCGGTCTCATCTCTCCAATACAGAATCAACTCTCCACAAACAATTCCACATTCTATTCGGACTATCCCCAAGATAATGGAACATCTGTTCCCTACTGATATTGGTTTTCGCGGCTCACTCAATACGGAGGTTCATTGCAATTTCTCCACTCTCGAATTATCTCCTGCTTCTGTATGCTCAAAGGGAAGATAATATCTTCAAGAGGGACAAGAAGCTGCGCCTGAAATCCACAGTCGAAATACATGTGTAGTGTTTTCACTATGTGCCTCTACTACAAGACGCTCTAACTCACTCCGATAAACACAGTTTCTCGTCTCAATCCTCCAGGCAGATGTGGAACACTCTACCCCATCGAACCCTGCCTCCCCAGTACATTACCCACTCAGTGTTTAACATTTCCCCCCTTTTCACACGTCTTAATTTCCTTTATTTTTTTCTCGTTCCGCGTAAAACTGTGGCCCTCTGGCAAAGTATGGAAGAAGGAAAACATCCTCCGTGATGAAAGATGTACAACGTGGGTTCAGAGAAGGTTTCAAATAAAACACACATTTTGAACGCTCGAGACAGTCTTGTTTTTGTTCTAGTTCGTAACATACGGGAAGGGGAGGTGGGGGAAATAAGGTAGTTATTGTCTTAATCTCTGGAATACTTAAAAATCGCATATTAACGTTTTATCTTCTGAGTGAACAATATTTATAAAAGCTCATTTTGATTTCCTTTATTGTTGATGAAAAATGTATTTTTTTGAAAATCGGCAGCAAATTGAAAGATGTCGAGTTAACGTGCAAGATTTCATGTATTCATTTTCAATCGATTTGTCTCTCGAGTGCTGTCACTCGAAAACATGAACTCAGCATGATACAGGACCGAACTTACCGGCGCAGGTGTTGCTTTCGCTCAAGTTATTAAATGCACAACATTAGAGAACACACATATAATGTTCTCCCACGTCGGTTTGTATTGGGCTGTCTTCTTTTTGTTTAGTTGGAATCCCCAAGTAGGCTCCTCTCAAATTTACGGCCGGTTATTTGATCCTGTATAGACTTTGAGAATCAGTGAACGGTTTCTTCACCAGCCCAAGGTGGTAGAACCCGGAGTGGGTTTGGACAAACAAATTGATGTGCTGGGTACACTGTGATAGGATTTCACCTTTCTGGGCTGATCAGAGTTCCTTTTTATTGATCACAAGTTCGTGAACCGTCTCTATCCTCAGGCCTGCATAAACGTTCCAAGCCATAATTGTGTTTACCGTACACGTTTGTTCTAACTCATCCTGCTGATGTGTTTGTCAAAGCCCCTAACCATTGAAAATCAACATGATAGATAGCCTTCGAAATGACTTTCCACATAGTGATTGATGCGGTAACGTGAAAACATTCATGGCTTTATGTTGTCTATAGGGTCAACCTTCTTTGGTAGAAAACGAGGCATGGTTTAGCAATACGAATGAGAATTCAGCCGTATTAGCATTCAACTCATGAATAAAATACGGACTTGAAAATGAAGAAACGCGATATCGAAATTATGGAAAGGAGTAGTGTAATAAGAGTAGAAGCTGGAGGTAGGAATTGGAACAAATGATATATTTCAAAGTCAGTGCATGCATGGTTAAAATCCAGTCTGGCGTCTCGGGAACATCATTTAGTAAAGAATGATCTTGCATTTCCTGACCTGTTTCTTTCGGGTTTTTTGTTCAGCACACCGAAAGCACATTTGACTTCAAGTGATAAAAAGTACATCGACTTTGTTGTTCAGTGAATTCAAATAATTTGATAGTTGAGCATCATCGTTTTTAAACTTACGTTTCCCCAAATTATTGGCTGATCGTCCGAAGAAATTGTTTAAAGCCATGAGACCAGACCGTTGCACAAAACCCGGGGTTTTATGACTATGTTGCCGCAGTTTTGTTTGACTGCATAATGCATGCCCTGTGAATTTTTATTTTGTTCTTACAGTGCAAGTTCTCAAATTAGATGATGTGTGTAATTCCCAACTTAACGGGGGGGGGGGGGGGGGGGGGGGGGGGGGAGGAGGGAAACCAAAACACAAAAAGTCACTTATGTAGGAAATAAAACGGTCAAGAAATTTAATGTCATCACCGTAACCCTGGATACGGTTTTCATCTCTCGTTTTGAAAAAAAACCCAAGGATGCCTCGATCATAAAAGAGCCCAATAAAAAACAAGGACAACTCAGGTAGAGATTCTTTAGGAAATATCCTACAAAAATACACGCGGTGTTGGTGTGACCTATATATTTAAACGAGGCATAAACTCTTAATAATGTTAAACGCGTGATAAACATGCACATGGAATCTTGCTGGCGAAGCGTTACTGACTCACACATTATTGGACATAAATCTCGAAGCTCTAAAAGAAATCGACCCTTGACCGGCAAGTCAACAGTAAAAGACATAAAATAAAGCTCAACGAAGGAGAACAAAAACAAGGCAAATCGTCTTACAGCGCGAAAACGGTCTAACACGGAAATTACAACATTTTCCGATTGATTCAACAACAATGGCCCTGTTGAAACTTAATTTTAGATTCACGAACCAAGGTGTCAGATCTTAAATGGTGAAGCGAACTGCTTGGTCGTTTGATGGCAAATAGCATGATTCTAGATTGAATGATTAACATTCACACATACAAAAGATAATGTAGCATTTCCATTCAATCCAATGTTGAAACGCCGAAAAAGAGTTCAACAAAATACTAATTCAAAACACCTTTTAATTGACGTACAGATAATTGAATGCCGAACCGAAATTTGACGTGTATTGCACACTGATAAATAATTCACATATTGCCTTTGAACACACATAAAAAACGCACCCGGAAACAAATAAGACAAAACATATTTGTATTTACAACCATAAACGTCTGTCGCATGCGCAACGCATGCGCTTCGAAACAGAATGTGATTGGTCTATGTTTGTCTTGACCAAATAGTTGGATGCACGCTTTGCCAAAGAATAATCGATTCTAAGCATTGTTTATTCTATTCCTCGTTTCAATTTCGAATACCGTTGTTATTGTTAAGAGACCGTTAGCCACGGACTTAGAGCATCATCCGACCAAAAACACAGTTATTTGATCTCGGCAATATTTGTATTTATGCAAATTCCCAACTTATAGGCCTACTCGTTTTTAGTTTTTATTTTAATGAAGAAAAATATGCCCACTTTAAATTATTTGATTCATTATCGAACTACCCCCTTTAGGTTTCTTGTCATATTAATAGGCCTATGTATAAAGGGGATAATTTTATATGACTGACACGGGAAAAATACTTGATTTGGGACAAGTAAATCCACATTAAACAAAATCTCATTATGAAGTCGGAGTGCAATGTCTTTAGGCTTCAATCATCTGTTTCAATATGCTCAAATCTCTGGATTACCCGACGGAATCGAATATAGAGCCTATTAATAATAGGCTTATGTCAGGAGGAGGTAGCTTATCTAACAAGATCACACACTCGAGTTTTGCTTTTTACCTTTTCTGTTAAATAAACCCAAGTTGGTAATAAAACAAAAATAATATTCAATTGCGATCTGTTTCAACCTTAAAGTATAAAACGACTGTACTTCGCCTTTAAAAGCAGACATGTGACGAGTCTGGACTATGTTAGATTTACATTAGTTCTTAATCACGGGGAGCCCATTCACACAGATCACACTACCTTTTGTCCGATCAAATTGCGACCCGAGTATGGATCGAATGTGCCATGTACGATGAGCGATGTACCGGGAGATTTCTGTTATCGAGAGGGGAGGCTTATGAGAGTGCAACGCTCTGAGAAAAGCCGGTATATTTTCGCCATTGTCGTTAAAGTGGGACAAGCCCTAATTCTTCAAAACACATTTGCCGCGTTTTGCCAAATGCTTCCTTTAGCCTTATTTAATGCGTTGGCCTAATAACAATAACACCTTAACCGAGTTTTTGGGGGGATGAAAGGAAGCATTTTCCCTCGGAGTAATGAAGGCAAAGACCCGGAACAAAATGTGAGCCCATATCACTTTCGCGTATAGCCCTTTTATTATTAAAGAAAGAGAAGAGAGCAAAGTCAAACTCACAAACTTGTAAATCATTACATTTTTTTTTTTTTTAAGGGAACAGTTTTGGTATAACCCACATTCAAAATAGTATACTGTGAAGAGTGGTCAAACGGTGAGCAACATTAGATGAGAAAAAACAAACCATAAAAGTGATACTTATTAATTTGTATATTATTATTTTCCAACATGTGCAACTAATATTTCTCAATGCAGTTTATTGATGTAGGCTATATAATTTTCGAAATCAGAATGATAATTGTTAAACATTCATTCTTTCCTTTTCTAATTCACCCCCGCCCTTAAATCAGTTTTCTGGTTGTAAGCTTGACAATATTACTTTTCCAGGTGGTTTAAATTAAGTTGTGTTATGGAGGGGATTTGTGAACTCGTGTGCTCTTTGAAGTGCCGGGATTTGATTACCCACTTGATCATAATAAATAACCCTTACCCCTTGAGTGATGTAGGAAACTTCATGCTTCGCTTGCTTTCAGTCGTTTTGTGCAATTAATTCTATTGCACATGCATCATACAAGTTACAACATTTCCAAGATCGGATGAATATTTAAGGCAATCCGATTATATTGGTCTAAAATAAACTTTAGTGGTCGTGTATCAATAATATGGGGGCTAAGATTCGTGTTGGCAAATAACACCACGGGCTGTATATGATTTCTTTTCCACGGTTTTCCTTATTTGGTATGCAACTGTTAATAATCCCCAAATTGATGAATAGGCCTTTATAGCTGTGAAAAATAACAGAATTGTGATATTAGCTTTGAATACGTTTCATTAAGGTTTTATTTGATGATTTGATTCTCCTTCCACCTGTGAGCATCGCCAATTTAATGTTCATGTATATGAAAAGCCTCACTTGCTCCTGTCCAATCTGCACTACTTAAGGTACCCTGGGTATCAATAAAGCAGGCTTACGGGCAAACCACGGTCGGGATATCATTACAGGTTGCTGCATTTTAGTTAGATGGCATGGACTAAAGACTCGTGCTGAGGGAACTTGGTGATCTTTTGTGGGTGAATTTACTACTAGGATCGGAGGGCCATGGGGTGCGCGTAATCCCCAGGCGACCACCATGTTTATGCTGCTGATAATTCATTTACAGTTGAGCATGAATTTTTAGTTCATAAGGTCGGTCTTGGGAAAAGACTGGGCATCACACGAGCTAAAAAAAACCATTTCTGCCTTCTCGCGATTTGTCTGTTTCAAACGGTTGTTTATGAAAACATCTCCAAGCCAAAAAGTTCTGGTTTTACATGCTTTTCCGTTTGATTTGACTGTATGTGAACTCTTGAAGAGTTAGAGGTGCAAAGATTGTCACCTTTATAAATGATCCAAATCATGTGGGCTATATTCGCCACCCACCGCATCACATGGGATTGCAGTCTACCGACACGAGCGCTTGTGATTCAGGGGGGTTATGCCGAGCAGGTGTGGCCCCACAGCATTATCTCTACTTATTAACTATACCACCTATGTCATGTGATACCCAAGTGAATCGATCAAGATTCGGCTCACGGAAAATGTAGCACTTCATTACCGACCTGCTAGGAATCGAGAAAAAGAGCCGCTCCGACCCTCTGAGCAAAGCATCGCCATTGATCGTACACCCTATGGAATCAGGCTAAAAAAAAAATATATAGGCCTATATAAAAAAATCTTAGCCAGTGCAGTTTAATCTCAAGCTGTAAATAAGTAAGATGCTTGCTCGAATCTTCAAATATTGCAGCAGCGATTGCGTATTACCTGTAATTTGTGATGCTATTATTTTCGATCTATGTGATCCTGTGGATTTTTTTCCCCCGTTCACAATATTACAACAGCTGGTGCAGTTTGCCAAAGTATCGCAAGGTTCATTTATATTGCGTATGACAACTGACCACTGGAGCAAATTTTAATGCAATCTACTTTGTTTTGTTCTTAAAATGGTAAGTTAACAACCGCTTTGATTGAGGGAGCGTGTTTCTAATATCGACATACGGCTAGGATCAAGATCTGCCAATACACGTATATACAATATATCCATACTGCCTCAAGATGATGGTTTATATATTGGATAGTTGACACACAGTCATTATCAAGTCTTTCATAGAAGTTGGGGTTTAACGGAATTTACTAATGCTTTCGATGTTACCCAACCCCAGGGCTTCTAATTTCACGATGATCTTATTTCTTGAACTTACGTTTTTTCAGCTTAAGTTTTTCATATTTATTTATTACAGGGGAAGAAAAACACCCACAACACTTATTTCAAAATGATGACCTACTCATCCGAAAACGTACAAATGCAAAGTTCTTACAGTGTCTGTACATATTGGCGTTACAAATTCTGACGATCATTCTTTGAAATGAAAAAGTGTGTCAGACTTCATCTTCTACAGATTTAAATACATCACTCAGCCACTCGCAGATGCCTTATTGGCTATACATACTGACAGAAGACATGACGGAGAAATCTGAAGAGAAATACAATCACAATCATGCCAAAGTATGAAGACACTGCACAACTGCCTCAATGATCAAATCTGTCGTTGGATTAAGGTTTATGTCGGTCGTGCATTTCCTTTAATAAAACGAATCAATATGATCAGCACTTTTTTTTGTATGTACATGAACAGCAAGACCACGGAAAAAACCGTGCAGTAAAATGTAAAGTACTTGATTACTTCAATCTTTCGCATACCAGTAATTAGTGATTATTATTTGTACATGTGACAGTGCAGTCAATCTGGTTCACATTTTGTTCTTTAGACTTAAAAAAAAAATAGTGCACATATCTTTATGTCGTCAATAGGCTCTACACATTAACAAATTGAACAGATACTTCTATACTGATATGAGTTTAACAGTCTATTCTACATTGCCGACAAATGTTATATAGCTTTACATAATACTTTGTGATACACATAAGTAAAGATCATCTATGAAAAACCAGCAGATGGTAATAATTGAAAAATGCATCAACACAAAGAAAAATCTACATTTCATTTTATGAAACATAACTGAAAGATTACAGTGCATTAACATGTCAACATCCATGATTGTTGTGAACGCTCGCCTGCTGAAGTCGATCGATAGAAATATATATACATGTTGAATTGTTTGATAATTCATGTAGCCTAATTAGCGAAAGCCTTTTCTGAATTCAAGTCTTGCTTTGTTGAATACAATGGCAATTAACTAGGCAAAAGTTTGTCCATCTACGTGGTGCCGCAATATTATCATCAGATACTGAAACCCACTCTAACCAATTGCAACTCTATTAAACAGAGCTATCGTACGTCGTCTGTTTTAATCTATGAAAGTGAATTTTAAGCAAAAAGCTTAACAAGAATATAATTTTAGACATATTAATGTATAATAAATAGCCTTTCTTGTTTGTATGCACCTTGTGCATGTATAAAAGACATATCGAAGACGTTCATTACACATAGATGGCCGCACTAAGCAGACGGACTGCAGACTCTTCGTGCCTCCAGCCCCCACAGTGTAACTTCTCAAAAGAATAATATTGAAGTCACGTAGGACCATTTCGCAATTGTTTGTTGGCAATTTGTGAGGGGTGAACATGGCCCATTACTCATTGTGGTCGGCTCGGATGTTCATATTTACCGTAACGCCCTTCGAATGCAGAGTGAGGGAATAAAAAAACGGCGTAAATAACGACATTTCACCCCAACGGTTGTTCTAACGGAAACTTTTTACTTGGGAGATCGAAAGAAACAAAAATCCCCAAACACACTTATACTACCGTACTAAACAGGTAATCATAAAAGAAAGTAATGAGAACATTTTGATTGCAAAGAAAACGTTGATTGAACAAATTGTTCAGTCGTAAACACCGTACTTTTAAAATGATTACATGCATGATTAATGACAATAGATATAATCGATTTACTTCTTTCGAGAGTAATTTCTTAAAGACACAAGTCACCTAATTTACATAAAAGGTATACACAATAAATGTTCAGTTTGAAAATAAAGCGTCCTTTGTCGAGCATTAGAAACGTTATTTTGTTTATGTCTTATTCTCTGCATATCTTTAACAGGTATATAGAGTAGGCCTACCCGATGCGAGGAATAATTCAATCAGCAAATCAAATTACACATACACTGGGTGGGTTCGGGAAAAAGCTTTTAGCTTTTACTAACAGCCATTAAACTATACGTAAAACAATTTAGTTCGAAAACCAGCGTGTTTAAAGTTGAATACCATAATGACCCTTTTAAATTCATATTGCACAAAGCCAAGAGTATAATGGCAACTTCAAGTTTTGCGGTGCAATATTGTCAAGTAATAAAGGTTGGACACTTGTATTGTTTGTTGATTCGCTTGTTTTTTTTGTTTTTTTTTGTTTTTTGTTTTTTTCAGATTTGAAATATGTGATTGCCATTGAAGTATAGGAACAATGCATTTATGATAATGGGGACTATTACTAAATTACAAAACTAACAGAAACTGTGAACGATTGCCACAGCCTGCTACAAAGAGTACGATACAGTTTGAAGTGGGCATAAGTGCTTTTGAGCTCTCGACGTAATCAACCAGAGATTTTCCTAATACATTAAACGGAGAATTCAATAAATCCAGAATTGTTTGCAGTCCATTGTCGCCTGTCAAGTCGAAAGTGTCTTGTCAAACGCGTCATGTCATTAAACAAACTTATAAAAACCCTCAAGAAAACGTCTTATCCAAGGGAGAATATTTAGTGATAACAATACAGGGGTATCAATCACTGGTCAAGTTTTAATGGAGTATAAAGGGAGAAACCGGTAAAATGTACAGCTTAACTCAATTTAAGCAATTTTATTCAATTGTTTGCTCCTGTCGAGAGTACTAAACAACCCTTTTTAGTATCTGCGGACAAAAAACACTCACATTTTGTTGTTGTTGTTTATTTGGGGTTTTGTTTCCCTTCTTTTTTAGGGGGCCTATGTGCGTGTGTGTTTACTTATTATTTATGCTTGTCTAAAAGCTAAGCAAATATTGAAGCGAATCAAGATTGGTAAGTAGTGGTTCCTGGATCAAATTTGCAAGCCTCATCGCTGCAAGAAAAAGCAAACAAGCATTGAAAACAGAAAATTTTAGTGTGAAGGTGGAGATAGAATTTGTATAAAGACGTAAAAAATCCAATGAATAAAATATTCCTCCAAACCGCTGTTCTTGAATGTGTAATTCAAAAAATAAACAAATAACAAACAGAGGTAAATTTCACCAGTGCAGCACATCAGATCAGCAGCGCTCATTAATACGATATTATAAATGTGTACATGGCGCCGGAATGCTAAAATATTTAAGCTTATGGTTTTAATAATTTACAGGGTTGTCCGTCATTGTTTAGCAAACTGAACTGTTTGACTTTGGGAATCTAGTCACTTGAATTGTATGATTTAAAAGTCTATTGTTCGACGTCATAATTTGTTTGAAGTTACTTTAGGTTACGAAAGAAATCCTAATTCTTGAATAATAGGTAAACGTCAAGTCCCTCAAAATAAACGGTTCAGTAAAGTCTGTGGTCAGAAATTAAGGTTTCATTTTGTAAAGCATTACAACAAGTAATTTAAAACCTAGTCATATTAAAGGTATGGTCATAGATTGGTAATTACTACAACATCAATGACCATAAACATTCATTTGGTGAAAAGCCCTGCAGTTTTTGATAGTATAAACTATTTTTGAGAAAGAATTCCCTAAACCATTTGAATCTTAGAAACGATTCATTCATGCATCGTTTCTCAGATTTGTGAGGGTTGGTGTCCGTTCGCGAATGCTATGGCCAGAGATTCGGTTGGTATCCGCTGTCACATTGCTAAACGTGGATGGAATCAACGTTCGATTGAATTGTATGGTTTATTGAAAATACCGTGACAGTTTTTTGCTGTTTTCGCAGCAACTAGACACTGTATTCAGCTGAAAATTTGTCAAGTGACTTTCGTTATATCTTTCTTTAATTTTTACATAACCAAATCCAATGTATGGCCCCACCTTTAAATGCGTGTAGAAAAAAGTCAAATAATGAAACTGTGGTCGTTTAGTATAAAGCAATATTTGAAGAAGAACAGTTTTCCCCTTTATTATTGCCTTTGGAGTGATTCCAAACTGCAGAGTTTCGGCATGATTAAATGTTGACGATATATTTTTGTATAATTGGTGATGACAAAATATAGAGGGTTATTTTGCAATACACCAGCCATGCCATATTACGGCATTCGCAAAGATTGAATGTTTACTTTCGTCCATTAAACAACGCCTAATTGCAATTCTGTCCCTGGCTTGTGTCGAGACACTTCGTTTTGTACCGGTCGTGAGACACGGTTTGTTTTTACAATATTGGAGACGAATGTTTTGAAACACCGAGTAATACGGTAATTGCACAAAACACTCGGCACTAGACCCTGGGCAATCATGCAGAAATGGATTGGCTTTGTTTGACATTTCAATAAATCCGCCTTGTTTCAACTGTACACCACTACTGGTTTTTTAAGATTACCTCGAGACAGTCGGATATTTCGTTTTTTACACAGCACACCTTTAAATACAAATGATCAGTTATTTTTTAATTAATCAAAAACAAAAAATTACCTTTCAATGTGCCATTAAAGAGTATGAATGACATAGCGCAGTTTAAATTGAATTATTAATAATGACAAATGTCATCAGAAATGGCTTATGTTCAGTTTCATTAATTTTTAACAAGGACGCAATTATACTCGGCATTCAGTTAAATTCGTTTCGATCGGCACTATATTGCACGTAGGCTAAACATTGGATAGACTTTTTCTTAATATAACGACACAATTTATAAGATTTTGTTTTATACACCGCCCTTTCAACTAACCTTGCTGCATCAGTCATGGTTGTATAAATTTAAAATTAACTGGAGTTTCTGCGAGCAATCCTCAATTACCAGTCAGTTGTATAACGTAAAGCGAAGTCTACATGCGATCAAAGTAAGATTAATTCGACATAACCATTTGATTGAAGAAACAGCATGGATTGAGAAATCCTCCTATGTACGTTATCTTTTCCTGGATCCAAATTTACTCTGCCGATGTCTGCACAAATTTCACGGCCAAATCTAACATTTTGATTTGATTTGGGTTTCAAATTAAACGGCTTTCGATTACAATCCCCGGGTTTATTGGATCAACCATACAACAATATAATTTGACATAGGCCTATTGGCTTCGCTGATGGTAGGAATACTTAGTGTTGACTTGTCTATAGTATGCGTGTAACTTACTGGGTGACTGTGAAGACAGGCACAAGCCGGGATATTTACTTTATTGGACGTCAACTGTCCCTCAGAACATCACACTGCCCAACTGTACAGTGTCCAGGGAAATCTTAAGTAGGTTACACGTGCGCAATTTTATTGTGATTAGGAAGAAAATCAGGTTTGACTACATCGCCTGTTTAGCCGAACTTGCTCCAAGAAATGTTCATACCAACTGAATCGAAGATGGAATTACCCTTGGGTTCGTATTAAGGAATAAATGCCCAAAGGCTAATCTTAAATCAGTTTAAAGACAGCTGAAGTGTGATCAAGCACAGCGCGGAAGTGGGCGTCCATTTTACAGTTTAATCAAAGGTTTGTTTTTTAAGCTGAATCTTAGCTTTGGTATAGGTCTTGAACTGTCTTAATTTGCTTATTCATGCATGCAATGATTGATGTCATACTTAAGTTGTTTAAACTGGAAAAGTAACACGCAAACATTATTGGCAGTGTTAAGATTTTGCCAGAATGACGTCGAAAACACACTAACAACTCCCGGCTCTAAATTTAAGTCCCATTTTAAACCAGTTTCCGAGTCAGCCTAACCCAGAAATGGGTCAGGTCCCAAGGGACCCAGAATCTGGATCAATTCTGACACGGGAGATTTTAGAGTGCACAGTTTTGTAAAACATACACATTCAAGTAATACATACAATTTACAATATCATAACAATAACATGTAGATACAGGCCAACTCCCAATTCAATTTTGTTTGTTTTCGTTTGATATTCAACTTGTGACGATCATTTTGTATATAACGTACAAGGTATTACAGAGTCGACGTACTTCAAATTCAACGACACCAAATAAGTTTTTGTAAATTTCCTTCATAAAATTTCGTCTCGCGTTGCATTTTGTCCCCGCAAAGAAGATGTCCTAAACTCGTTATTGTGAGCAGCATCGTTGTCCGTGCGTCTAGATCCTCTTTGAGAAATGTTCCCACGGCACATAAACGCAGCTTTAAAATTCGCCCTGTACCTGTGGCTGAGCAGGGTATAAATCAAAGGGTTTGCCACCGAGTTAATGTAGGCCATTACACGAGATATCTCATACAATAATTCCTCTGTTTTCAGCGGAAGGATATCAGGGCCTTGCAGACTTTTGATGACTTGGAATAAGCACATAAGTTCGAATGGAAACAGACAGCAGAAGAAGACCACACCGTTGACGACTAGCATTTTAGCTATCTGATTCCTCATAGCCACGTTCTTGTCCTGTGACATTCCATGATGACCAAGGTTCTGTATGGACCGGTCAAGGCTTCGAATGATGTTGATGTAGAGAAATACATTCAGCGCGAATGCAGAAAAGAAAGGTACTGTCTGGATGACATTGATGAACTTATCCACCCAAATATTGTGGGACCTGCAAACGTACATCTCTACAGGCCAATCGTTGTACTTGTCATCGCCCGGAGGCCAATCGAGACAGTACTTGACAAATTTACTTCTGGAAGGAATCAGACATGCCGCAACGCAGAAGGCGAACACCCAGCACCCGATGCTAGTCGGCACTGCATTCTTGGTCCGTCTTCGTTTTGATGTCTGCGGACGACGCACGGCCAAGAAACGGTCGAAAGACACCAAAGTGATGAAACAGAGTGACGCAAAGTAGGTCAGATCTGCCAGAAGTGATATCACAATGCACGCAATAGGTCCATGTGGACTATCGTCCCCGGGCACAGGTGAATTTGCGTATAACCAAATCTTATCGACAATTGCACTGACCAAAAACAGTATGTCGGCAACTGCCAAGTTCGTCAAATACCAGTTAGTGACGGTCCGCATCTCAGGTCGACGATACACCACAAAAATAAAACCGGAGTTTCCAAGTAAACCAAGCAAGAGCAAAATAGGAAAAAGAACAGTTATGGAGAAAATTTGTCCCTCATGATAAGTCCAGTCACCAACAAAGTCATACGTGATATTTCTATAAAGCTCCGGATCGCAATTAATTCTTATTTCGGAGAAGTTAGAATAGTTGTAAACAGCCATGTTGAATCTTTGATGTCACTCTAGACAAGAAAAATGAGGGGATTGTTCTTGGCGTTTCCCAGCCCTAAACGTTCGCTTTCTCCGTGCTGGACATCACACTGAGAGGTTACGGCGCGCAGCATCCTCCTTTTTAGCAGCCAGGATTTGTGATTGAATGGCAGACATGCGCACTTGTCTGATTCCTGCCGATGATAGCCAGCCTGATATTCGCCTTGTATATTGCAGTCACCGCGCTTGCCCTTGTCTACTTCCAATCTACATACGGCAAAATTGTGCCGCCGGAGTGAAATCGTTTCATTTGAACGTACAGGTACGTATTCCAATTTTGATGAGACTGTTTCGGCTCTAACATTGATGAGTAATGTGTGTTCAGCGCGCCGCCTTTATGCTATTCATTTTGTTGTTTAAATGAATGCTACACATTACAAAATAAATATGTATACATTCGTCGATGAACTGTCACAAAAAACAACATAACAATTGTCCAAGACCGAATAAACCAGGCCATCGTTGGAAATAAATAAATAAATAAAATAAAGAAAAATAGAACACGAACTAAAAGAAATGAATACAATTCTATAAATTATTGCAGTGGACGAACATTCACAAAATTCACAGCAGTCACAGTTTTAACTTGAATGAAATGGCTTAAAAACGAGAAAACAGTACCGGTCTTTAAAGCTAGGTCTGTATATTTTATTATAAACACTGTGGTAAACCTTTTTATGGCAAATCAAAACAACTTATTTTTAAATCAGAAATTTTTGACTCAGGCATGACGTCACACGCGGCTACTGTCTGCCTGTGGTCTGCCAATTCGGGAGTCAAGTTGAACGTATGTTAAGCTTGTAAACACGTTCGCATCTCCGAAAATGCCCGCTTAAGGAACTGACCCTCAAAATGGCACAACCAAGATTGATTGAAATGAACTTGGTCAATACTTTGGTTGTTGCATCTGCATCAGCTCATTTGAATTCCCCCTTTTTATGGGGAGGAGGGGGTTGATGACAGAACATATATCATTCAAACATACTTGTCTGCCAACTGCCAAACCATTTGCAGAGTAATTTAAGCGATTGGAGGCTTTGAGCCCAATCAGATCTCGAGCCACCCAACCTTCGAGTAGACTGGTCTAGAATAACGACCCCGAAGGTGGGGATTTGCCGGAGTTCGTGGCGCCGTTTATCAAATCCGCATAGAACGACGGGAAATTGCTTTGTACACGTGCCAATGTATTGTTTTCATTTATTACACAGACAAAATGGGTTGATTTCAAACATGATTTTATAATACAGAGGTCTTTTGTTTTTAGTGTAGGAGGATAAAGAATTACAGTTTGTGTTTTAGTGCTTTTGAGAACTTAACGTTAAAGGTTCTTCACTTGACCGTTTGTTACACAAAATGTTCTTATAGTTTACCATCTAAAAGGGAATTTGCAATTGCTTTTCCAAATACCATATAGAGACAAACCGAGTGTTTAGGCCATCACTATTTACAAGGCAAATTTTGCCCCTTACCAATACAAACCAAGCATGTTTGGATATTAAGTAAAAAAATTTGCATACTATGCAATATATCAGCAACTCACTGACTATGCCAATACTCTTTTAATACTCTATCAAGATAATAACATGATTACGTGTTTGGTTACGCTATGCACTGTACGTGTACTGGAAATTGGTGGTTGTTTGAATATTGTCTATAACGAGTATCTTAATAACAGGCTTTACCGGATGATATAAATGCCTGAAAGCATCATTTGAACAAGATGTTAATACAATTATTTTGCAATCTAACAACGGGTAAAATTCAGCGTGAAGCATTAGTGTCAAAAGTGATATTAAATAGCAGAACAATATGGAAACGTGTATACGCTCAATAAATGTCTCTCACGATTGTTCTGAGGAGTAACATTTGAGAAGGTTGCTGAGGTAAATGCATTATTGTGCCAATCAACCATAGGTGTGGTTTACATTCTAAGGTATAATATACTCACGTGAGGATGATTAGCTTATTAGATCATGTATCTGTTGTGTCGAGGAAATGTCTCGACTAGTAACTTTGTATAAAGAACCACCCGTTCTCTATACACAATAACTGCATCAAAATTGACAGACAACGTGTGGATCAAGTTGTGTTTAGCCCACGGCAGCAACTTCGACCATTGTGCGAGTTCAACTATTTCCAAAAGACAACTTGTAGTTCAGATCCAAAAATAATCTGAAAGGAGAAAACGCCATTGGGAGGACAAATGTTGGTCAATGTGACCCAAGGCGGTGCTTTCAGATCCCAGTAGTCCAGCTTGTGACTGTACCAAACTCATGTTTAATTTCACGCTTCAGAAAATCTTTTCAAATGTTTTTCCATCGTTAAGGTTTTTATGTGTTCTATAATAATAAGCTGTGCTCTACAGCCAATGGCTTGTTGAAACACAATAACAACAAAACCGGTAGTACTTTTGATTAATAATAATGAAAATGATAAGGAAGTTACAATACCCATATTTTTGAGAGAGGTATTTGTCAGTTATAATTTCATTTTTTTATTTAACGCTTTATAAGTTGAGTTTACCTAGTTTGTCTTTGTGGCTTCATAGAATGGGTTGGCAAAACCCGAGTGTTTGCATAACTTGAGGCCTCTCTTATATTTTTCCTCTTTCTTTCTTTTCAGTTTGTTTTATTAAAAAGCTTTTAGTTTTAGAACGTGAAGCAAACATCTGATAAGTGTACAGAAAAAACATAAAATCAAATGGATTTATGCATGCCTCGCGGAGCACTTAGTAACTGAAAAGTATTAACTTCAATCAACTGCAAATCAATTCTAATTTTCACAATCTTAAGAAACACCGGTTTATTTTTAATGGTGTGAGTACTGTCGTCTATCTCAGGGCAATTGGCACCGTGTACCATGCTCGTGCCACGTCTCAGGTATGATGACTGAGATAACGTTGTTAAACCTTTACGTATACAGAAGGCAAAATTTGCCCGTAAATGTATAAGTTTACTTGTCACCTTGGTAGGCTATAGTGACAATTTTGACAGCACGGGAGAGATGACTTTCAACCTCACTTTTTTGTCGACACTAAGCGCAAAAGGAGATACATCTTAAGCCATCAAAAATGCAATTTGGGAAAGGTTCAGTCTATAATTATGTTGATAATTTTTATATTATAAAGTCTTGGTTTCTAGTTTAATAATTATGACAACATCTGTACCTGGATGTACTTTTTGTGTATAATGTAAATACTTTGTTACACAAAATCCAACTTTACACGATATTTTGAATTACGAAGACACTATAATAAGAGACAAAACACAACATCTAAAAAGGGCTTACAATTGATGTAGGCCTATGTTGTACGAATAGAAATATTGACATTATCGTTCCAATTTCACAGACAAACAACATAATCCTCGCTCATCTTCGCTCCATGTTATTTCACAATAATCGATTTCAAAAGGCTTACTTTACGGTTATTGAACTTCAAGATGGCTGGCAGCACAGAACCGTGATTAATGGTACATTGTCATTACATCTTTGAGTGCATAAATACAATTTTGTTGAAAAGTATTTAGCTCATAAAGAAATTTCTTCATACAAACAAATGTCTTAGCTTTCAAAATAGTTTCACACAAAGCTCGCATGACGCATTCATGTGTATGAATCCCCACATTTATAATTCAGTGTTGCCGTGCTTGGGGGTTAAGTTGCTGTTTTATAACACGTAACCTGAGTACATGGGAGGATTTGGGGGCGTACTGATCAAGCAAGGCTGTTTGATGAAATATGAAAATCATCAGTGCCGATCAGACCTTAATATGATATCATGTCCGTCACTGCACTTTTTTGTACGGGGTTGATGATAACTCCAAAAGGCATAGTTCACTTCCAGTCGAAGGAAATTCGGTCAAGTCCCATTATGCATTAAAGGTAAGATACACCAAATGCCTCAGACTGTAACATTAACAGCCAACGATAGTCCTCTAAATGAATATTTTATCGGCCCTCAGAATGGAAGATTTATCTCAGCAGATGTTGCAGTGTTACCTTGCAAATGCCGTTAATTCTTTATGAGTGATAACATGTGATGGTCAGGAGAAAGGTCAACGTTTTAGGCAGTTCATTTAAGCATCTACTCTTTTGTTTTCCACATTAAAATGGCTTCAATTTCGAGACAAAACTCACTGGAGTGCTCTCCAGTGCCGATGGCTTTCTCGTTCAAGGAGAACTCTGCTCTTGGCGAACACTACATTGATATACACTGCCATGGAAAACGATAGTGTTACTGTCACACGTTTGCGAATTAAAAGTAAACACAGCCAACTGATTTACAATTTGGTGGTGAAACGTCGATGTTTGAATGAAAGATTTTGCATATGCAAGTAAATCAGACGGGTTATCACTAATGCTAGTGACACATCTTTAATGATAAATGCATGCATTCCCAACTGAGATAGATGTATTTTCCCTATATCTCCTTGGATATAATATTCCCTGGTAGAACATAACATAATTTACATCCAAAATATATGTTCACGTTTTTTACAGATTATTGCATTAACTTTGCAATTTGTACAGATTATAGATGGAAATCTTACTTGAATATAGGAAGGACACTTTTCAAATGCCGCGATTCTTCTCTGTTACTTTTCTCAAGGAGAAACAACGAGATTGATCCCACTGAATTCAGTACCTGTATGTATTTACAACACTTATGTCCTTATCCAGACTTTTGAAAGAAATGTATCCATAAACATGTGGGTTTTATTTTGTTTTGTTTTTAATGAAGATAGATTTGTGGTCAATTGTGACATTGCGGTATGTATTATTCTGATCATACGTTTTTATAAGCTTTAAATTCCAATCAAAAGAAACGAGAAGCTCTATCAACATGTGAGCTAAAATTAACATATAAATCATATTTGGTCTTCAAAATTTAGCTGCATGGTTGCAACAGTACACTTTCCTTGCAGCTGTGTACCGACCTTATCGCATATCAAATGTTTGCTTTACACCAGCACCATATAATCATAACAAAATGTTATTCCACAGGCCAGTCGTGACTATGCACTTAGAATTGTGTGATAAACCCCATTGATGAGAAGTGGCAAAAATGGGCAGATGGCCACAAGTGTGCAATATTCAATTTTTGTTGTCCTCATGTTAGCCGTCAAAGACTGGTTACATCCTGCAGGTGGCTTCTTTGGCTTAAGGCATTATTTTACTCCTTTTTTTTCTTGGATGATCATGACAGCAAGTAATTTGCTCTGCCGTGATTTAATGCACATGTTCAGCCTGTGCGTTTATGGGTCAAATCCCTTTACAGCTTGGTGCATTTTGCAAGTAGGATAAGTGAATTCAAATCACGAATTCAAATCTTGTGTGTGCAAATGTTCTAATAAGCTATACTTCTTTTCCCAAAGAAAAAGGTCGATTAATCTAAAACTGAGATGTCAGCATCACGAGGCGAAATGATTATTTCACGTCAACATATCCGTGCTTTGAAGTGAAAAGCTGAAAAGCTTTGAATATTTGAGAGATTCACAAACTGCTTTTGACATGGGGAGATTTGAGCCTTCAATATCATCTTGTTAGAATGATATGGGCATGAGCAATAAACATAGAACGTAAACATAAATGACAAATTTTTACACAAATTTCATTTGGCATTACAAAGATGAAGATGAATCAATCTACTTTTGATGGAAATGCGCAGTACATTACAAACACTATTGATGAACGCCGCTCATGGTTGAGTTAGGTGAGAGGTATGCGGTGCTAATGCCCTATAGCTCCAACACCAATAACTCAAACTTTAGTGTATTTTAAAAATGTTTTCGGGTAAATAGCGTCAAACTCAATTGTTAATGTCATAACTGTAGCGCAATTTTGTTGATATTATCGAAGCTGCATTTTCAACACATTTTCTTCAGGTGAACTTTACAATAATTGGCGATACACAAACACAAGTGACACGAATAGGAAACCGTCAGAAGTGCAGTTGACAGTCAACCCCTGAGAATGATATCAGATGAGAGTTCACTAAAGGTTACTGGATTTACGTTGAAACAAACGACAGTTCAGACACACAGTTTGATACTTCCCCTGGCATAAATCCATAAGACTCAAGAGGCAAAGGACTCAGGAATAATGCCAATGGTAGCTTCGTATTGATCATCATCAAAATATTTAATTTTCTGATCGTTGAAAAGCCGTCGGAAATAGCAATAATTGTGTTCAATGTTTTGAATCACAGCAGCGATGATGCAGATTTCTTGTTGTTCTTACGTTTAAAGGCACTATACACGTTTGGTAATTACTCAAAATATATATAGCATAAAAACTTACTTGGTAACGAGCAACGGAGAGCTGTTGATAGTATAAAACATTGTGAGAAACCACTCCCTCTGAAGTAACGTATAGTTTTTGAGAAAGGGGTAATTTCTCACTAAAATAATAAAAGACTTCTGGCCAGAAGCCTTTTATTCCTATCTGAACGCACACTAATTTGTACAACAAGGGTGTTTTTTCTTTCATCATTTTCTTGCAACTTCAATGACCAATTGAGCCCAAATTTTCACAGGCTTGTTATTTTATGCATATGTTGGGATACACCAAGTGAGAATACTGGTCTTTGACAATTACAAAACGTGTTCAGTGCCTTTAAAGCTATCACCAATATATGTACTTATTATATATTTTTTCTGATTTTTATCTTGACTCTCTATGCAAACGTTCCCCCGAAGATGCCCTTTAATACTAAAATAATACATCTCTCTACACCACGCAGGACATCCACATTGTATTTATTTTCACATAAACATCACCTTATTGCAACCAGAGGGTAACCTAAATATTACAGGGCTGTTCCGAAACGTGTCATCTTGCACAAAGATCTGCGTAGTGTCATCAAGGGACGGGTGCTCATCCCTGATATATTTCGTTTTCATCGTGTGACAACGATTTTCAGAGAGTGGTTGACTCTAAAATGCATTGTACTTACTACGTTTATTAAAAAACAACGTTAATTCCTCATTAAGAACTATGTTAAATCTGAGTTGGACCAACACTATTCCGATGGAAATAAATATTAAAATGGACAAATTTATAGGGAAAGCACACTATATCAGGGAACAAGTCTAGAATGTGAGGTTGTTGGCTTCGTCGGTTAGAAATCTGTGTCGGTCCGAAACGCTATACTGGATTTATAATGATGACTTTGACATCGCACTTTTCACTCTGTTCGTCCAGGTGTGTACCATTAAATTTTGCACACATTCCTGTATTAAGTCAATAAATGTCACTCTCGGGAAAAAGCAACATCGCTGCGAAATTTTAGAAATGTCTTTCCTTGATGCGATCATGTACACTGTACTACTGTGTGTTGTCCTTGCATCTTCGGTTACCATTTTGGATTTTTAAAATGGCTGCCTTTGATGCATACAGATTATAAAACAAAGTCACATTTTTGGCGTCGAAACAACAGAACGATAAAACTTGTGTTTCATACTGAATGGTGACCTTCACGGGGGGCACACCAATCAAATACGACTCCGACACGAAGTAAAGGGTGCAATACTCATTAACCTCTCAACATGTCAAAAGATGATGCTTATTGTTATTAACGTTATAATTATTATAAATAATCTATGGTAAATAGTCATAACTAGTGTTTGTTACGTCTACAATTATAATGAAATTTGACTCATCATGGTGATATTATACAGTTCATGTTTAAATCCGACTCGTTCTGAAAAGTGGGAATATAAAAGAAAATGAAATAGGCCTATAGGGGAAGTGTGACAAATAATATGGAATTGTTAAACTAACAAAGTCAATAAAATGGCTCAGTCTGTGAAAAGTTCTTTCGGTCAAAATACTCATCTATGAGTGATGGGGAAAGAATTTGTATTCAAAGGGCTTTGGCAGAATACGTGTACGGGCATTTCGGGTATGCAATTTCCTCTCTGAAGGTCATGTTTGCCTAGTCTGTGTGGGATCTGAATGAAGGTGCAACTTGATATACTTGTGTAAACTCATCAGTTTCGCGGGAATTTTTAATCACCAGAAATGACATCCTAAAGAGGGAGTTACAAGTGTGAAATTGCAGTTTAGCTTTTTTTGCAACGAAAGTACAAACCACATAATATGTATACACATTATATTATGTGGTTTGTACTTTCGTACTTTGCACTTTGTATGTGCTTGTCCGATGTATAATTTTCTGAGAAAAAACATGTATGATGTCGTGTGTAAAAGTAATGCAGATTTTGGTAGGCTATTGGAAAGAGACAAATTTATTTTTTAATGACCTCTCAGGAAAAAGGCATTGTAAATTGCTTAGCCAAGTATATTTTTATGTCTGCTAAGTTAAAGGAAATCAATGTTTAAAATAATTAGTTTAAAACTGATGCTTATGCTAACTCCTCCGTCATGATGTAAACTGCAATTTGTATTTTTAAATTTTTGTTGTAACCCTTCCCCAGGGTAATGGGGTATGTTCCTTTTGGAATTAAAAAAATAAAAAATAAAATACTAATCAATTAAAAGTTATTGTCTTAAAGAATAGGGTAAAACTTTTGTAATTACTCAACAAAATAATGACCATTAAAACTTACTTGGGAAAGTGTACTGCGGAGCTGTTGATACTAAAATAAACTTTTTTAGAAACGTTATAATTTTTTTTTTTTTTTGAAACGAGCCCATTGAAGTGATGTAGTTTTCGAGAAAGAGGTAGTTTTCACCGAACATTTGAATCGCAGAAAGGCTTCAGTTCAGGCGTGAAGCCTTTCTCGGGCATCTGAAAGCACACGTTTATGCAACATGGGTGTTTATTTTTTTTCCTTGTATTATTTTCTTGCAACTTCGATGACCAAGTTAGCCCAAATTTTTACAGGGTGGTTATTTTATGCATATGTTGGGATACACCAAGCGAGGATACTGGTCTTTGACAATTACCAAAAGTATGCCATACCTTCAAAACCTATTTGGGTCTGATTTCCTTGTGATGGCCTTCGCCATTTTTATTTTGCGTTTGGTAAAGAGTTCACTGACAGAGGAGTATGTAATATGAACCAGAGGCTGAATATTTAACCAACTGAATAAATGATGCAGACGGAACCTAGCCCTTATAATATTGGCTCAAATGAGATCCGATTCAAATTACTGACATTGTATGCATTATTTGGCACTTCGTCGAATGACACAATTTAAGCTTTTGGATTGTGGGTATAGGGAGGTTAATGTGTTGCGGGACATCGTGGCGAGCAGAAGCAGCCCTATTGAGTCAGCACTGAAATGTCAGGTCACTCGATGTCCTGATTCTTAACATGATCTGACACAGCCAATCATTTACGTTAGATAAAACTGATAGATATTGTTTTTCCTAAATTAACCCAAAATAGGATAGATTATGCACACGAACGGGCATGAAACAACGTCAGTGAGACAAGTTTGACAATCTTTAGCGCATTTACTTGTCACTGTAACTGCAAGCATCACCGTGTACAGTTAAAACGATTTATTAAAAAACATGGACAGCTTTTTGATCGGAAACCTTAGCAATGATACATGCTCAAAAACACTTCAGTTATTTTTTCGGATTCAGAAACAAATTTAGAAGGACTATTCTGAGTAGAGGCGCATAAATCAAATAACCACTGAAATTCCAATAAATTCTTGCTCAAAACAACCAACTGCCGGCGGGGTTACTCAAGTTTCTAGGAACTGTTAGTAACAACCTATATAGGTGTATCCTCGGTCTTTTTATTAACACCATTAGAGTTGTCATCTTGACAGACATAAAGCGGTCCGTTACACGTATCGGAGAAACATCATAATATCAGTTGAATTATTATAAACATTTCAAAAACCATGGCCATCCAGAGGACGAATTGAGTTTGAATTACAATATTAAAAAGTTAAGGTACAAATTTCAATTAAAGTCACAAAAGCCAAGTAAAAAATCTACTCCAACTCTAAATAGAATTATACAGAAATCACGACAACAAAAGGACGGAAAGCAAGAGATATAGGGGGCCTACATAGAAATCGAAACTGAGTGATAGTGATACTGATAGGCTCCATTTACAATGTGAGTTGGGTATAGGGGATAGCATTTTTGCCGTATCTGAAATTCATGATCCATGAGATATCGTAAAATTTCGAGGCGGTTGTCGTTTTTATAAATGATGAAATATAATAACGGCCATTAAAATGTAAACGATGTCACTTTCCCATCAATGCTTTTAGACCAAACACTAGACATGCTCTTTGCATTACTATATAATGCCGAATTTAGGTAACGTCTCGCTTGATTACAGTCCGAAGCTTTTAAGAGGAATATCATCTCATTTCCAATAATGAAAGAAAAACATCGTAACAACTAAGTCAACTATTATTTGTTGTTTTTTTGCCTTCCATTTTACAACAAGTGTGTGCGCGACTGTTTTACTGCATTAAAAGCAATTAACCCATTTTCTGGACGGATGTACCCCGAAGGAGACTTCCGACGTAACCGGAGAATTTCATAAAAATGACAATTCCTTGAGCATATAACGGTTAGCGATAAACAGGAGCAAAAATTTCCTTCATACAGCGAACAAGAGAAAGCCCAATCGGGTAAAAACACCCCAGTTTACTGGAGTTGACTGGATAAAATGACAAGACTGCCATGGGAACTGATTGCTGGCAGGCACGGGCAAAGGAAGGACGAGAGAGAGAAAGTTGGCGTGTAAAAGCCTGTTCGTTTCCTCGCTGTCACTTGCAAATTGCACCCAAGCGACTTCTTTCTGGCAGTTTTGGACGTTCACCCCTTTATAGTGCCTGGGGATGGGTTGGTTAACCGCAACGATTTGTAATCAGGTTTTGTCTCGAGAGATAGGCCTAAATATTTATATTGGATTCTTTTTATATGTGACAAATTTGATGAGATGTTAATGCCGTATAAATGTTTCTTTAGAAAATTATTTCGTTATTATTTCTGTTATCAAATGGATTGGTTTATTATGCACCAATTGACTATCGAAAAAGTACATCAACACCTATAGTAGTTAGAGAGTATCAAGTTTGTTTGATTTAAACAAGATCGTACATTGTTCATAAAACACGATGCTAGTGGTAGTTTAGTATTCACCAAATAGGCCTATAATGGTTATATTTTGCAGAGGCTCTCTCTAGGCCCACCGACAAGTCGACGACTTTTAGTGTAACCTCATTCTAGAGGCTCGTATGGAACTTGTGAACACACTCGGTTTTTTTATTTCAAGACTTTGTAAAGCTGCATGGGTTCTTAAATTTGATTATAAATGTGTACTCCGTGACTATACCCTTGCCATGATGCCCTCGTCACTCAAATTGCCTGAAAAGCATTTCCGTGTAAAATAATATATGGCATACTCATTTCCAAACAAATTGACTCAAAGAATGGTTATTTTTATCATTCCGTCACGTTTTATAATAAAACCACCCTTCTAGTTTCCAGCAATTTTGAGCAAGACAGGTAATTTGATATCGAATACCCCTTTGCTTCACTTGCACTGTACGGTATCACTAATACCGTATTTTTCTTATAATTAGAAACAAGATTGACTTGATGAGTGATGGTCACCAAGAGGCATCCATAATATTGTACGATCTGAAACAAGTAAATGAAAACATAACTCTAAAGAAAATTGTTTGATTTGCGTAGTCAAGGGCAAACAGTGCAATACTGTGTATGCGTATATAAGCACGTATGGTTTTAGTTTGATTGGCAAACCTTAATACTATAGTACGTTATATAGTTAATGCTTATGGAGCATCTGCCTCGTTCTTATGAAGGAAGCTTTTAGCCAAATGAGGCAAAAGTGCAAAGGTATTATCCTATCGGAGTATATGTAATGGTAAAGTAAACCATGTGCATCAAAACCACTAGAGTGCGAAGTTGTCCGTTAATACACTTTGAAGAGTAGTGGAAAGGGTTCGCGTGCACTCCTCCAACAATTACAACAGTCGGTTATTTCCAAAAACTTAAATCATTGTTGACAAAATCGCAATCCATTGTTATGATTCGGCCAAAATAATTATAGACTGACACACGATCTTAATATTTAATTGTGAAGAAGCGAACATGAATCGTGACTTTCCTGCCCCTTTTCAATCAGCGTGTCCATGCATGGATGCAAGAAGGACGTAGTGTTATAGTCTGAATCACGATGCGTGATTTTATTTACAAAAACAAAATAAATAAATAAATAAATAATAAACAATTCAAAATCACTGAAACATTAACTATAGCTCCAAACAGCTAGTCCGATTAAAATGTTAGACTGTTTCGCATAGGCCTACTGTATTTCGTGCAGAAGAACAGTTCCCTGAACGCACAAACAAATTGATGTTCTTGGTACATGATCGATTGATGTGAAGCCAAAATGTCTGAAAGGTTCCGTTACTTTCTCGGGATCCATGATTGATGTTCACGGATGGACTTATTATCTTTTCGCGGATCAGGTTTCTCAGTTGAATCTGTTCTTTCAAGTTTGGATGATCCGCGTTAGAGAGAGTTACTTACTGTGTGTACCTCATCTGCAGTTAGGCCTATACGCTAACTTCTTAGGGCAAAGGAGGCTTTTAAAAGCATTTTGACTGCAGTATGGGAATGTTTACACTGTTTTAAAAATGAGCTCAACAAAAAAGAACCAATGCTGACATTGTTTGTTCAGTCATCACAATTTATGAACCGACAAAGCAGTGTTACAATGGTTATTATTCAAAAGGTAGGCTACTGAAGGGCAGAGGCTTTTAGTGGAAATAGTGGCACAAAACCCATCTACTATCGACCCGAGATGGAAAAGTGGTGACAATTCCACTGCGTAAACCAATTAAACCCGTTACTGCAAAACCGAGTAAATAAAGGTAAAATCCAGTAAACAGTCCTATGTACAAGTAATAAAACAGCAAAGAACGTTTTCAAATAAATAGTGATTCATGCTGATTAAAAGATACAGACTGGTCAATCATATTGTGATAGTTTCAACCAATTACAAAAACTTAAAAACGTATTCCGTATGCGACTATCTTCATCGTTAGTCACAAAAAAAACTTACAGTGTTACAACAGCAACATTGCCCATTTAGGCCTATTACATTCATCGTGATGATCTTTAAATAGCGAATCTTGCACCTTTATCATTACCCTAAGATTGACAGGTTTTCCCTTCGTGGACGAAAATCACAAGGACCACACAAAATGGTTGACCAATGCCTTTAGTTGCATTCTCGGATTACCTGCATCATTTCCTAAAAGACTTAGTTTTCATACCCCAGGTAACTCCATTCCAATTTATCTTGAAATATTCCGTTTGCCCCACTGTCTTAAAAGCTTCATCTCGAGAGACTTGAGGGAAAATTCAAGTCTGTTGGCTTAGCACCACCTCTGAGGTTTTGGAGATTAAGTTTAATATAACGGTTCGCATTTCACATTAACTCTTTTCTCAAGAATCACCTCAATCTAGTTGAAATATTTGAACAAGTAAACTGAGCTACTGAACTATTTGTTTGCAACAGATGGAAGAAAAAGGGGCACTTGAAGATACTGTAAGAGGGACTGGGGAGAGGGGAAGAAACTCCAAGACCTGTAGCTTTTAGCACTCTCAAGAGTTTATCCTCGTGGGATGAGACCAGACCCGTACACCCTCAGTTCAGCCCATGACAATTTGAAACCTAGTTAGCAGACTGTATTTAATTGCACTGCGAAACACTTTTGATGATTATTTTCAGGTATACTTTTACATAATTTTCTCTCTGAGTGAGGAGAAGCTCGACACTTTGGGAGTAGTTAAGGCTTGGTCGATAACCACCGACTTGATGGTGGTGTGTTATTTCCGACACCCGGGAGTTTGCATTTTGGGGCTACGGTTCGATAAAAGGGATATTACCATACCGTTTCTGACGTACAGTTGGTGTAGTTGTTCGCTCGAAGCTTCAAAACAACTGATATATTCAAGCCAAACCATTTTGGCAACCCATAAAAATGACGAGTTTATGCATATTATGACGGCAAGTATATTCGCCATGAATCGCAAGTTCAGAAAGTAAGACCAGTACCCACCAAACATCTCAGTAAATTCACTATTTAAGTAGTTCAATTTAAAGTCATCCACACTAATACATATCAGCATGTTTGATGTTGGAGTTCATGTGAACGCCATTGACTACTTGGACTTGTCCTTTGCCTGTTGTGTATAGTGTTAAAAGTTGTTTAAAAGGACCCCCTTCAAAAAAAAAAGTATTGTTGCAGGTAATTGCATCCAGATATAAAGGTATATGAAATTCATCGTGTGTTCTTGACAAGCTCGATTGCCAGATGATTACACAAAATAATTGCCACTGCTATAGATATTACTTTTCGATATCATGTTGCAGTTGTTAACGTTAATGGTTCGCTGTGAAGAGGCTCACCGATACGTGACAAACCCCGTATTCGTTTCCTGCCACGCTGATTACTTTTCAACAAGAAATTTTCAAAATTCCTTTCGTGTATTTATACTTTTGTATTTGTTTTTCTCCTTCTCATTGACCCGGAGTTGCAAGGAAGAGTTCTCAACGTACACTTTATGGAAACAACTTTGACTGAATATTTTGTTGTAATCTTTGTTATTCATTATGGGTATCATTACGTTAAACGATACTAATTTACGTAATCGAAAAACTAGTTTCCCTTAAGTGATTTGCTGGAATCCATTTTGGTTTTAAACTTAATAGCTTTCTGGGCTTTGTCGAAGTATTCCCGCGCAAGCAATAAAATTCGCAATTGAGTCAAGCGAAAATATCATCAATCTTCCCAAACACCCATTTTCAGTTAAGTGGGTCATCTATAAACCAAAGGAACTACAAACTTGCACTGATCACCTGCATGAAGAAGTGCAGTTTCCATTAAAGGGAAAGTTCTCTGTTATTATTTTCGACATTAGCATCCAGTCCACGTAGAATGTACTAATTTTCTAAACAAATTCACCATGATTTCACTATACACAGGGGATATTTTTCTCGAATTTTGTATCCACCATTATATTGTTTTGTTGGTGATATTTTCTGATTTATATGCGGCAGCTCATTCATGTTTGACTCTCACACAAAAATAATTCATCACAGATTCAGCTAAGTAATTTGGGGAATATTGAATGTACTTTGTGTCACAGACGGTAGCAAATCGACCAGAAATCAAATGTTAAAACGAGAATGGACATACCTCTCCGCCAACCACAGCTGTTGTTTCTTCCTTTAAGAGGCAGTCAATCCTGTATTAAAGTTTAAATCCATTCATCATTGCACTGCAGAAAGGAAATGAAAGGGTAGTGAAAACAACGGTTAGATTCATTTGTGAAAGAAACAAAGGCCGATCCACGACTCTTGTGCAATATTAGGCAATTATCATTGGTCTTTTGGCAAAGGTACATCTTTTAGTTCTCATAACACTATGAAAAATACAGATCAGAGTAGTGTTTGTTCATTAATAAAGTAACTTGATTTTATTTGTTGACTCAACACAGACCTATTGGAAATGTTATAACATAATTCATTTGTTTTCGAAAAATCCAAACTACACGCAGATTTTGATTAATGCATTGTAAATTCGGTCGGCTCTGGTTGGTCTCGAAAAACTGTATAGTTAGTCGGTAGTTGGGCGATTTTGACCTATGGTTGTTACCTTTCACATAATTATAACTCGTATAACTTATAATTATAACCGGCACGTCAATCCGGAGGTCGTTGGTTCAAATCCCGCTCTAGTCTATTTTTCCTTGTTCAACCCATAATCATTTAAAATTTACCCAGTCAGTTTCCCTTGTGGTTTATTATTTGATATAATTATAACTCAAAAGCTTAATTGTGTTGTTTGTTTGTGTGTGTTTTGGGTTGGGTTTTTTTTGGGGGGGGGGGGGGGTCACACAAAGTTTGTGTACTATTCCAGAAGCAAGAATCGCAATCAAAAAAGACGTCCATCGATGGACAACTGAGTCTTGGCAAATGATGACTTCAAACGTTAACAAATAAGTAGGCCCTATATAAAGAAATGACTAACAGTTACTTGTTCGTTTTTTCTTGCTTCAAGAATCGAGAAACATACATAGTTGCAAATGTTGTGTTCACATTCGTCAAACGTTAGTATAAAATAGGGAATGTATTTGTCCAAAGTGTATTTGCCTTCAAGTCAACGTCTTTGGTCAGTCAACGTAAATCAACCTGAACGCTACTTCAGGATTTGAGTCTGAAACAAGGCAAGTTAAACGGTAATTATTGATTCGTAAACGCACAGAGGCTATACAAGAAGCCAGGGGGTACCGGTAACTAATTTTTTGGTTTGCCCTATTACGAAATTGTATTGATTTATTTGAGAAAAAGTCAACCAATGGACCACAATCTGCTGATTTAAAGTGCTTTTGGTGACACTAGGTCTTGGAGTCGATATTGTTGAGAAAACGAAAAGTGCATTGTGCTGAAAACCTATATCTATTGCAAGCTGTATTAAGAGAAACAGTTCTTAGAAAACGAATGATTGTATAAACTTGATGTTGTGTACAGATTGTAAAGAGTATGGGGGCGAAGCGAAACAAGGAATCTATTTCAAGACATTTCATTCTGAGGATATGTTGATACTGAATTGCTGGCAGTAAGACGATCCTTAAAAGCCTTCCGATCAAACAAAACCCAAGATGCGACATTAATGACATCAGATACTTTGCTCTGGTTTAAAACAAATACGTCTGGGTGACGAAGGAGAAAATGGGTGCCGCCGCGGGGGGGGGGGGGGGGGGGGGATAGATAAGATGAGATGTGTACTTTTTGATTCGGATAATAAATGTTTCTTTATTTCTTCTTCAGTCTTGTACAGTGTTGAAATTCTCCAACTCAAATATCACATTTATGTATGCCTTCGAGTTATCTGACAATTGTTCGCTTTTCTTCAATTTCATCAAACCCCTTGGTCTATTGACGGACCCATGCAGGGGAAGGGACGTGCACCGGTCCTATCTTGTTTTGCCGGATAGAATGTAAATTTCCCAAAGGTTTACTTCCGTAATAGCGCGACGTTTCTCGTCCCATTCTCAAACCCTGATCCAGCACGCCCTGAGCCTTTCATTTGCTCACAAGGCCATTTGATCAATACACTTGGATCTCATGCGACATTGAATGGAACGGAAGACCTTGACTCCACATCCAAAGAATAAACACCGCTTCAACTGCTTGCATTCAAATATAATCCCCATAAAAATCAAGTAAAACCTCCTTACACTCAAGACTATTGTGAAATACTGTTATATTACACAGCATTATTTCTACTTAACAAATTACATTTATAATACCGACATATCAACTGCATCTACTTAATTAGAGTGGCACATGAAGGGCAGAATCTCGTTGAGTCGGACCTTTTAATGACTGAAACAAAATCACGGGCAAGATTTCTTGAGCTCCCCTTAAAGGATGTTAAGAATAAGAGTCGGTGCCTTGATGAGAAAACTCCGGAAAGGCACGCAGCTCAGAGAATTGATTGGGAATTACTCAAGGCACACATTTGTATGGAGGCTTAGAAACTTGAGAGCGGGCATTCAGCAGTAATTCGATTTTTCTTGAGACTAGGGAAAAACACCTTTTTTTTACAGAAAATTGTAAAAGATTAGCAAACAAGAAATATCAAACGCAGTTTTGGAGCTCAGTAGATCGAGTGACGTCTTCGTGTCACAAGGCTCAGAGCACTGAATTGTGTTTCTAAAACCTCATTATTACATTACGCAAGAAATTTGAGCTTTTTACGCCTATCTAGATGGAAAGTGTCCGCAAGGCGTGACCCCAATTTTATTGATGAAATTTCGTTTTTGCGAAAAGAGTAAAATATTGCCCATCAGATGCATTTTCTTTCTATTTCACAACGTTGATAGTTCAAATTGATTTCTCTCGTACATAAACCATGGCTAAAATCAACCAAAAGACATGCTTTAAATAAAATAGGTAGTAACAACATCAATCAGTGTCGATATCCCGTGTGTTAGTCATAAAGAGCGACTGAAAGTAATTTTGCATATTAGGCCTATTATCACAGGAGCGTTTAATATTAATTATGGAATATCCATTAATAGTTCACGCAAACTTTTAAATTTCAGGCATTTTGTTTTTATATGGAAAACAAAATATTATCTAAAAACATGTCAAATTTTCTTTCTTTTTTCATTTCGTGCAAAATTATGTTTTGTCTTTTGACTGGCACGGTACTGACGGCTGAAAGACTGGATTAGTATAGATCACACCAGCTGGATATTTTTACATTGTTTTATAGTCCATATTTAGTTCAATCTTCCCAAAAGAAAAGCAGATAGTTTTGCAGTAAAGCAGGGATGTGTATCTTTCGAACAGCTTCCTCGCAATGTTGGGTATCGATCAATCCTCGAATCACCTTACGCGTTATCTGTCTAAGAGAGCGTGGGTTATTGGAGGCGTACAATAACTGCGAACGTAGTGGCTCCTCAATTGTAATGAACACTGGGTCTTTTGCGTCGGATATGTGGATCTGGTCGGCACTTTCTTGAATTACACTCGTCGTTTTTGGTAACCCGACCAGTAGAGGCAGTGTTTTAAGTACACTACGAAAATCCTCCTGTTCAGTTGTGAGGGTGAAGCGCCCTCCATTGTTGACGAACACGAGTATTCCCTGCCGACACTCCCGATCGTATCGTTCGCAGTCAGCTGCCTCATCTGTCGTCCACTTTACATACTGGTAGTGTAAGAAGAGGCAATGAAGAGGCGTGTCATTTGTGATATTGAGAGCATCCATATCTGCACCATTTTCTATCAGAAAAGTAAGGATGGCTGGGTCTCTCCCGGCAGAGCAAGCACGATGGAGGGGTTCATATAGTCGATCATTCTTTGCATGGATGTTGCCGCCATACTCTAACAAGAGCCGGATAATGTCCACGCTACCGTGAGCAGCCGAGTGATGAAGAGGGGTGTTCCCCTGTTGGTCACGGCAGTTAACATCTGCTGAGTTGGAAAGTAGACACTTCGCAATGTCGATTTCGTTTCCAATAATGGCTAGCTGGAGAGCATTGCGTCGATTCCTACCTGGAATTCGTGGACTGGTCCAGGCATTTACATCACAACCTAATTCCAACAGGATCTCAACAAAGTTGAGTTTCCCCTCCTCTACAGCAGAGTGCAACACTGTTAACCCTCTTGGTGTTGTAACCTCAGGATCAGCACCATATTTCAACAAAACCTCTAAACATTTCGGAAAATCAGATGGGACCCTATGAAGTTCACTGCCTATATGCTTATGGTAGAAGTTAGGATCGGCGCCATTTTGAAGTAACACCTCTGCGCTTGTGTGGTGTCCTTCCTGTAGAGCATGAGAAAGCGGTGTATACCCAACAGCATCTTGTTTTTGGGTATCTGCCTTGCATTCTGGCCGCAGCAATTGTTGTAAAATGTCTGCTTGATCATGTTTGGCAGCCAGATGAACTGGTGTATAGCCACAATAATCTTGCACATTAACATCAACGTGATGTTCAACGAAACATTCGACATAGTCTTGGCGACGCTTGTGCACAGCATGGTGCAATGCAGTTAGTTGCAATGGCCCAATCTGTTCGCTAGGATTTGTACAGGATTGAAGAGATTTATCCAACTGAAGTGGGCTGCTGTCGGTGTTTATCAATTCCACCAGTTCTTCAGCAGTTGTTGAACAAAGTTCCATTTTTCTGATGATTGTTCAACACGATACTAAAATTATCAGACTAACCCAACATTATTCCGTCTTCGCTGTCTGCTCAACATTTCACGAACGTAGAAAGCATGCGGCGATTTTCGTATGGAACGCTGCATCTACAAAAATAAAATTTTGCGGCTCCTGTTCATCGAGAGTGCACCCGTAAAAATACAGCCACAGCTTATAACATGCCTTACACATTCGCACACCATACCATCGTTAGAAGACGCATTCCTTGCAGGCCATGCGTGGAATTCCTTATAGAGTGTTTACCAGTTTACTTTGAAATAAACAGACATACAGCATACTGTAATGCAATGAACAGCCAATCGTCTTTATTTGGCATTAAGGGGGCTACCCAATAGTCACATCGAATTTAGTTGCAACAACAAATTATACCCAACAAGTAAACAACTCAAAAACTGTTCTAATATGCCCTATAGGTAGGCCTAATCATATTTCTCATTAGCGTTAAGTTAGAGCTTTCTGCTGAGAAGGTGTACCCCAGTATAGCTTTTTGTAAACGAACTCTTCTTTCACTATTGTCGTGTTTTAACCCTATCATTACCAGCAAATATTTCACAGTAGGACCTTGCATACCAGCAGTGTGTTACCCCTCACAATGCTTCTGCACCAACGAATTTGTGTGGATTTTAATGAAGAGCGCCCCCAATGTGCAGTGAGTGATTTTTCATGTGTATTGTATGCACTGTACAGGCATACAGTCTAATCCTCCATGGTGTCAGTAAATCAAATAGCATTATAGCATACCACCAAATCTAAATCATTTTATGTCACAGAACTATTTATTGAAGGACATTAAATACAAATGAACCACAAAAAAGTGTTGACAAACGACCAAATGTACATAATTTTATGTCACTGAACTATTTATTGAAGGACATTAAATACAAATGAACCACAAAAAAGTGTTGACAAACGACCACCCCCTTCCCCCCTCCCCCTCCCCCTCCCCCTCCCCCCTCTTTCAAAGTTGCCTTGGATTGCGGACACACGAACACATTTTTGGCGGCAACATTGAATAGGGGGGGCAGGGGGGGGGGGGGGGGCTGGGGGCTATTGTTAAAAATGCCTACAAATATGGAGCTACATATTTATTTATGCCATAAATTTAAACCAAGTGCAATGTATGGTAATTCTCAAAGCAAGGAACGACGCACATTGGATATGTACATTGTTTGCAAATCATCCTCGTTTGTTTTCTCTTGTGTAATCGACGGTTACTACAAACGATGCAGTCACGTTTTCTTCCGGAAGGGTTTTTGCCAGGATAATGCATTTTCTCTATCATCCCAACAGGAAGGTTATTCGCATTGGATCGTCTACAACGCAGCATTGTAGAACGCTCCCAACCCGTGAGCAAGCCGTCTATAACTTGAATACGGAAGTCAAGATTACTGACATGCTTATTTGTTGGTATGCTGTTGAAAATTACCGTAGCATTGAGCATACATATGTTCAACAAACAAAAAAACACCCGTTTCCACCATTTCAAACTTCTGTGTGTATGCGTGTAGTACTGACAAATTTGATTAGCGAGATCTGTTCCTCCCATGAATTTGTTGTAGTAATCTATAGATTTTGGCTTAGCAATTTCACGCAATCCACTTTCGCTTTTCTTACACCGAATTTTTTTCATTATTACTTGGCAATCGCCTACATTTGTTAGGAATACAACATTTTTGTTATCACGCCAAACAATGCATAACTGACCAGCCTTCTCATAAAATTTGGGGTCATCTCCCTTTTTCATTCCATTTGTCTTTGGGTGTGCTGCACGAGGTATGCCCAGTGCCGTATAACGCACAGGCCCACTACATCCAAATCCTAGGTTGTCCATTTTTGATACCAGAGCTGGCCTGTTAAAGTAATTATCACAATAAATTACATGTCCTTTATGTTCAAATCCATTTACAAGTTCAAGGACGACTTCTCCTGGGATGGTTAGGTCAGAGGGATGGCATTTTGCTGGGGATGATTCGGTATTTACAGGTGGCCTTTGTGAAGTCTTCGTCTCCTTGGGAGCAGCTCCTGTGTACAATACCCAAGAGCACGTGTAACCAGTCTCCGACTCATTCAAAGAGAATGCCTTCATTCCCCATTTGACCGGTTTTCTGGGCATGTACTGTAGAAACCCGATTCTTCCCTTAAATTTGATCATACTCTCATCAGGAGATAAGTTCTGTCCAGGGTAATACAGGTTGCGAAATTTGGGGAGGATGACATCCAGCAAAGGCCTAACTTTCTTAAGCTTGTCACATCCAGAGGCTGGTTGAGGCAACTGGTTGTCAGACAGGTGAAAAAATCTCATAATGGAACTAAATCTATTTCTGGACATAATGGATGGATACAATGGCGTGAGTAGAACTTCAGATGTTGACCAGTACATGCTGTACTGAGGTGACTTGTTGATACCCATAGCAAGCAGGAGTGCGACAAATGCCATCATTTCATTTAAGTGAGTGGGGGTCCAGGACGTTTGTGAAGCACTTTGTTCTGCGTAGCGGTTTGTTTCGTCTACAAGCATATCCCAAACCGTACTGCAAAAGAACAACTGGAATACCTGTGTTGCAGAAAGTCCTGTAAAATCACTGGTGGGGCCGGCATCTCCGGTGAATTGCATCGGCTTCCTGTTGAGACGACCGATCTCTTTCCAACCCGATCTGAAGTCTGGTTTCTTCCGTGTAGATTTAGCGTTTTCCTGCAGTAGGAAAGAGGGAAGAGGCAATATGCATCAGGGCGCTGTAGATCTATCACTTTACGTAAAGTGTGCTATATGCAGAGTTATTTGAGGACCCAGATTGATGAAAATTTTATTATGTAACCTTCTCGTTCCACAAATATAGGGCAAGGGGGTGGGGAAGGGGTGAGAAGGGAAAGGGGTGGGGGAAGGGGTGAGAAGGGAAAGGGGTGGGGGAAGGGGAAGGAAGTGGGGGAGGGGTGTGCATGCAGTTGCCATGTCAAATTGTGGTAATTAACTTTCCCATTGTTTTTGTGCTTTTTAGTGTAATAGTCCTTATCGCCAATAATAATAATAACACTTAGATAGCGCTGGTATCTTAACCGAGGGTTAATTCATTGCGTTGCACCAACAGAGGGCGCCCTTCCGCAAACCATTATGGGATAATTCTTTACATCCAACATGGCCGCCAATGGTGGCCCATCGTTGATGGTCTTTTTGTATTCATTGTTGCCCGAGTCTACACATCATAACTTTAAGTGACAAACTTAATAATTCAGAACGCCCGCAGAAACGCCATTTTATTGTTCTATGTACCTTTAAGAGCCATTGTCCTAAATCAAATTAAAAGCCAATGTAAAAAGGGGTACTTTTGGACAAATTTATGCCCAAGTTATTCCTGCCCTCTAACTGCATGCACGGTCATGACCTACTCCCTAAAAACATCGTGCTTACCTGCTCCACCTCGCTCGCCGATTCGCTGGAGGTTGATTCACCACCATCCTGCGTGTCGATCTCCCCTTCCGAGTCGATCTCCCCTTCCGAGTCGATCTCCCCTCCTTCCGAGTCGATCTCCCCTCCTTCCGAGTCGCTGTCTGCAAATATCTCGGCCAAAATTTCTGCATTTCTATCGCCGTCCATAATGTTGCAGCCACTTGTTCGTTTGAATGAATGCGCGCCAACAGGTCCGCGGCCGGGGGGACGCTATAAATAACAATGGGATTAACGAATTCGCCAATAGAGGGCGCCCTTGTTACTTTCTCAATAAGCATTATGGGTGGGGACCAATAAGCGCCACTGGTTGTTAAACAATACATTTGACAAGGTGCCATATGGAGCCCTGGTCGGGAAGAATGACCCCAAATATGTGCCATTTGTCGCCCGTGGTACTGATAGGGTTAAAGCATTTTAACAAATAAAATAAACTTAACAAATTCAACTTCATTCATTTTATTTCTCACATTTGGAAACAAAACAGTTGCTGACGAACCTTAAACTCATTATATATCTTAAGATGGTACTTTTTTTAAAGTCACATTTCCATCAACTTTGTGTTAAAACAACATGCTTGAATAAGTACTTAACGGATATTCTTTCATCAATATTGTGATGCCTTGTCGAATTACTTTGCAATTAAGAAATACTGGTGCTACAAACTCTCTTTTTAGCTTATCCTATCATAATGGATAAAGAAACACCAACTTGTCATAATCACTGCAACAGAACATTCACTTATCAAATAATTAAAGTACTGACATTTTCTTCTAAACCTTTTCTACACTAGCTAAGGATTAACAGTCGAACGTTAATCTATGTGTTGACCCTATCATATCCGGGTTAGACTTTTTTTTGGGGGGGGGTGATGGTTTAGAGTGCTCTCTCCTTATTTTCATCTCACTGAGATGTAACTTGACACACAATTCATCTAACAAAGTTTTACATGGTGACGTAAAATGTTGACTTTTGTTTTTTATTAAAGGTATAATACACGATAGGTTGAGCTGAAAAATAGTCACGAACAGTGTTCATGTTTTGTGGGATCAACAAAATAACAAACCTGTGAAGATTTGGGGTTTATCAGCCGTATGAGGTAGGAGAAAATAGTGAAAAACCATGCACAATTTTTAGTATTTCAACACACCGTCCTTAATTTTGGTTGTAACAACCGAAATTAGCTGTTGCGTTTTGTTTAGTTTTTTAGGTTTTCAGACCAAAGTTTTCTCGAATATGGTTTTTCAGTGGGAAATATTTCACAGAAAATTGTTCTATAGTATGAACTTTGTGATCAGTAAGCTTTCAGACTAAAAATAGACGATGATGTTTCTTCTCCTTTTATACCTTACCTGTATAATACCTTTAACTGACGTTGTATTTGATTACCGTTGGGGGCGCTAGTTACCGTTAGTTTATTTATTACTTCTTTGAGAAATTAAAACCTATGTTTTCCCATCCACCCCCCTCCCCCAACCTAGTTCCGATAAGATTTTTAATCCACAATCCATCAATAGACTACTTGTTTTTATTTCACGAGGTTAACAGTTGCTTTGCCCGACACACCGATCAAATCCACAGAAGAGAAGGAAACAATGATGTCCTTTTTTCCTGGTGGCCTCTTGGCGATAACACGCGCAATGTATATCACTGTTTCTTTAGGTTTGATGTTTCTGAAAACGAAATAAATAACGACAAGCAGTTACAAAAATTGAAATAAAATAACTTTGTATAACCTAATTTGCCTGTATAATATAATTCAACATTTGACTATCTTTATGAACGTTTTTATGTTACACTTTAAAAACCCAAAGTTGGTGGTAAGGCCATACCTGAATGTTTCTTTCTTGTGGATCAGCACAGCTGGACCCTCAGTATGGAAGAAACAATCCTGAAGCAGTATTTCAAGTGGATTGGTAAATGTCACTGTAGCGTTGAAAAACTGCCCTACTGGTGCGGATTTTGGCACCTGTAATAAACCAAAAGTCAGCATGAGATTTTAAAATAATGTTTAGCTGAGAAATGTGGGAGAAACATTTTCTATAATCATAACGGTTATAAAATTTTCACTGCTTAATGTTATGAGAACACATTATTCAGTACTATTTTAGTTTTAGATGAATAATACACATTTCCAAAATGAAAGACAAGAATATGTGGCATGATGAAAACGAATATAAAGACAGACGATTAGACAGGTTAAAGGGACGATTAAAATTGAAATGGAAGTACCTCGACAACCAGATCAGGCTTGATCAGGCGGTAGTTAATTCCTTCTGTCACAGTATTGTTGGTTTCTGATTCGTGCATGCTAATGTAGAATCTCATATTGGCTTGATCAACCAGGAGTGGCAGGTAGTCTGGTGCCTTGATTTGCCATTCCAGAACTGAAAACAAGATAAAATGTTAACACATTTGAATTACAACACCATCTATTGTTGCTTTTCATTTAAATTTTAAAATAATTAATAGCACAATTTCAACACAAACCTTCCTCTTTTGCTTTGATCTCAACAAAATCCGTTGCTTGGAAGATGGTCTTTGCTTTCACTCCTGTATAGTACACAGAATTACAAGTGATAGACACATGTGCCCGGCGTGCTGTCCCAACAGGGCATCTTTTGCTGAGCTTTGCTTTGACTGCAATGTCATCGCCAATCAGGGTCTTGGGAGGCAGGACGAGTTCTATGGCGGTATCATCGACCACGTCTGGCATCAACTTTTTCAGAGAATCCACGTACTTATCAGCTGCGAATAGGCTGAGATACTCGTTCACGCTACCTAGGATATTGAAGAGACAGTATATAGACTCATTGTCTGAACATTTTGTTACAGACTTTCATAACATACTCAAGAATTACTAAACTGTGTTCCTGTCCAGTTTTCGTTTGTCCTTGTTTGTGTTAGAAATGTAAGTTATCAAGGTCACCAAATTCTGATACATACCTTCCTTCTGCTTGTATTGATTTGCGATATCTTCCATCTCGAACTTTCCTACAGCTTTTGTCACTATACGAGTTCCAACAGCTTTTGTGTCTATTTTAATTAACTTCGGTGACTAATAAAGAAACGAAAATACAATTTTAAGTTCACTTTACCTCAAACAGAACAACCGAAGAATTGTAAAAACATAAAATAAAACCTACATGCAAATAATAGTGAAAGCAAAACTGACATGTTTTAAAGTTAACTGCGGGATCAAAGCAGTGATTAGAAACTAATGGATTGATAGAAAATCACCTCAGCAAGATCTGCGCTCAGCTTCCAAAATACTTTGCAAGCATTCACCTCAGCAAAGACAAACTTGGAGTCGTAGTTGAGATACACGTGACCGTTCTTGATGGCCGTAAGGGAAGAAGGACCGGTCCGGAACACATCTACAGTAAATAAATTGAAATTTCACAATTCGTGCTATCAGCTTGACTAATAGGCTTAGAAGTTGGCTTTGCACTATACACACTTTACAATGGAAAGCATTGTGTTATGTTTCTGAAATTTTGCCATTTTTTGAAATCTTCTACAATGTATAGTTTAGTGTTGAAAAAAACAACACTTGCCAGTAATGCGCTTTTAAAATGTGACCAGACTTGTTTTGAACTGTCAGACTGCTAACTTACAGTCGCTGTATTCTTGCGGGGTAGCATCAACTGCTTGCCATCCACCATACCCTTTAGGCAGGTCAGGGCGTGCCATCCAAGCATCGTTCCACACATGGAAGTTCCTAAAATGTAGGACAAACAGCAACAGAAAACGCATATTGAATACTACGTTTCATTTATGAATAAACGGTGAAAGCATAACATCATGTTTACATTTCTACTTTTTTTTTAAAACACCAATGTGCACAATGTTAATGGAATACTACATAAGAAGCATCTAGGCATTAGGACAAATGAAAACAACTTTAAGCGTTTGTTATTTATTCGTTAATTTTGTTTCATGTGTCATGTCCAATGCTATACACCTACCAGACACTATCATCATTGTCCAGTGGGTTTCCATCAACATCAAAGTGGTAATCTAAAAGGCAGTTTGCATCTGCATCATGTGCTGAATCGAAATTGGTGATGGTGCGACCTGGGATACCAATCGTGCGCAGAGCTGCTCGATAAAGATGAGAATGGTTTAAGGTTTAATTAACACAAAATTCATTTGTATTTAACTCCACTGATAACAACTTAAAAACTGCTAATTTTGAAAGGTTCTTTAACTTTAATACAAAACAGCCTTTTACATTACGATTAGTATTTTATTTTCATTACCTGTGGTGAGCAGGCCTCCGAAGACCCAACATTGGCCATAACACACCGGTTGTCCTGTTCGTATGAACTCCTCAAAGATGGATGCACTTCCGGACCAGGCAGTTGGCTCCGTTCCACCCTCGTAGTTACCGCTCCAGTTGCCAACAAGAATACCATTGTCGTCTGGTGCATTTACCTGTGACGGAATGAGGAACAACTATAGTTAAGTCTGTGGAACAGCCATCGTGTTGCAGTGCACCATTGGTTCTTTTCATAACAACTCATAGAAATATTATTTCACATACTGTACGTGTATACATGGTGCTTCCATCACAAACTACATTGTAGGCCTATTATGCAAAGTTTCATATTTAATAAACATAATATTATTAGCGTTGTTATAGTTACTGACTGCCAGCAAATTTCACAGATGTTGCTAAAAATACAACTGCGAGTGATGTAGGCCTGTAAAAAAAATAATTGCCTAGTCGTTGGTTCCTATCGGATAAGCCACCACAGTTAGGAAACACAACTGTTAGAATGCCGCTGGGCATGAATATTGCTAGCTCGCACCTATAAACGACAGTAAGGATAGCTATCATAATCATGTAGAGAAGTTGTAACCCACGCTGGTTCATGTGCATTCCGCAAAGTCGTGAATACATATCAATTGAATGTATGGGTTCATGAACTGACCCACACTGTGCTCAACTCTAACATCGAGCGTATGATATTGATGGAGGGGTATTAATTTGGTGAATTGTCTACAAATACTCTGCTATAGGAACCAAATGATGTGTTTCTCTTTCAAACTCTGTGTTTACTTATAATATATTTCTCCTTTCTACCCGTTACTCTGTCCACTGCCGTTTGTTACTGAATGTTAACAAAACTGCGACCCGATTTTTGACACAGCCAGCATTAAATGTCTCCGAAATGTTAGTAGTTCAATGCCAATGAAGCCAATTAAATTACATACCAGAGCAGAAAGAAGTCGGGATATCTCGATTGGGCTGGAGTAGGCAGAAGATCTCTTGTTGGCAGTTTCCATTAGTGTAACCACACACTCCAAAATTCCTGCCTCAAACTGCAAGGTAAAAATAACGCAAAATAATCGTATGGCGATGTACCCGTATTCGTGTGACCTGAAGCAATGGGGGAAGTTAACTCAATTTTTTTTGACCATCTAGCAATTTTGACTAGCTTGGCAAAGAAGTGTGAAAAACACAAAAAAGACGTTAACAATGATTTATTATGATAAATAAAAGTACTATCTTTTTAAAATTAAAAATTCAATCATTCATTAAAAAAATTCAATCATTGTTACCTGTCCGAAGTACCATGGGGCGTGTCCAACTTGCTCACCAGCGCCGTAGAAGTACATTCCCATATCATTCAACACGTATTCTTTCCTTTGAATTTCATTGTGCATAAACACATCGTCAGCTATTTATAAATCAGTAGTACAAATAAAGTATGAGTGTAAAAACAAAACTAAATTAAATTCAACAAACACTAAACTTATTCATTTAACTATAACACTTAAGCTTTCAGATTCCTGAGAAGGCTTCATGCCTTTCTCATTATATTCTATTTTTTGGGGGGGTGAACATTTACATCTTTCTCGAAAACTACATTACCGTCAAGGGGGTCGTTTCTAACAACGTTGTATAGTATCAACAGCTCTCCAGTGCTCTTTATAGAGTAATTTTGTATGGTCATTAATTTTTGGAGTAATTACCAAAAGTACCACCCTCCCTTTAAATTATGAAGTCAAGGTTCTTCATTGCTAAGCGCTTCGAAATTAATAAAATACACATGATCAAACCTGCAAAAATGCTCCCCCTTTCAGCACACATTTTGTTATTATCTTATTGAATATAACACAATCCTAGCTATTTTTGGAAAAATAGTTCACACCATTATTAAACTTTGGATTTCCGTACTGAAAACAGGAAGTAAAAATCAGTTGGCTTTACCTTCACACCATGGGTTGAACAACATGTACACGTGACCTTCCATGATAAAACGGTAATCATTTTTGCCATCAACCTTCGTAGTAACATCCATCTGGTATCGTCCTATGAGGCAGTCAGCTGGACTAAAGATCTGGACAGTGACCTTATTCCCTTTCATGTTGACAAACTTGGCAGCCCAGATACCGAGATTATCAATGGCTACACTGCTCGAACGAACGGGAATTACTACGTGGGCGTTATGAGAATCCAAGGCTTCAGTTCCTGTTAAACAGAAACGTGAAAAGTTGAAATAAGAAAAGTTGAAATAAGAAAACATAATTCCAAAATATAAGAAAGTTAATTAAAGTTGCTTGCTGGCATTCCTAAATTAATTGGGTCTAAATTCACTCTTATTAATGTGCTGTAAGATTTAGGCCCTGAAAAAAGAAAATGTTGAGCTTCAGACAATTGCAACAACACATACAATTTGGCACATCAGTGAAATGAAGGATATATTTAAGTTGTCTCTCCATGTAGTTCACTTTACTTTCCATTGAACTTACCCCACCAGAGCTCGAGTGTTATCTGGTGTTTGGCTGCCTCATCATACCCCTGAGCCAGAGTAAGCTCTACGTCAAAAGCCTGTCCACGTCTAAGAACCAACCCCGTATTTTCATAACTGTCAGTACGGTGAGACTGTCGGTTCTTGGCTATTAGGAGGTCGACTTTCTCCACTTTCAGCTGACCATCTAAATACAAATATTCAATAAACCAATTTGTTTTATGAAAGTATTAAAGAAAGTTTAACATTTCTGCTCATATTTAAATGATAATTAATTCGCGATTTCATTCGATTAACTTTCCGAGGGAACATTTTATCGGAGAAAGTTTGTGCAATTAGTTGCACATTCACTGATGTTCGGTAAACATTGAACATCTCCAGATATTTCAAGTAGCCACATTTTATTCACATGCAGGGTCACCTATTGAACATGAAAACCCAAACAAAGTACCATATAGTTTCAGATGAATATTAAAAGTCGTCATATTAATAAAGATGGTCACATTTGTTTTCGAATTCTTTTACCAAGGGAAAGGACAGCTACGACCAACAAACAAAATGAAACATTTATTTATAATGCCGACGGATAATGAGAACATTGTTTAAATACCAGAGGGTGACGTTTCTTCTATTTCAGTCTTTGGCAGTTTAGAGTTTCCTACTCTTCCCCTGAATGCCATCACTCTCTTATGTGCTCTTCTCCAATTATTATCCATGGTATTCCAAGATTAATGTCGCTATCTGTAGATTTGGAAAAATTGCATATGAAGCTTCAGAGAAACTGTAAATGGATTAGGGGATTGGAGGTCTAAAAAGTTAATAGCAAGCACATCTGGGCGAAATGGCACTGTCAGGAATGTTGGGTCTCAAACAAGTTCTAACGACAGAAGCACATAATTTCCAGACGTTGTTAAAGGTCCTCATTATGAAACTACAATGAATATGTATGGTGGCCCTGAAGGGACATCGCATATCGCAAACGTGTGCGCATACGTATGCAATGTCGTGAAACAATTCGCGAATATAGGCGCACACGTATATGCAATGTCGTGAAACAATTCGCGAATATGTGCGCACACGTATGCAATGTCGTGAAACAAATCGCGAATGTGTGCGCACACGTATGCAATGTCGTGAAACAAATCGCGAATGTGTGCGCACACGGCATGCAATGTCGTGAAACAATTCGCGAATATGTGCGCACACGTCTGCGAATATATTTGCGATGTCGGGTGAATTTTATTGCATACCATGTTGCATACCTTTGAATAAAATGTCTAATGATCTGGGGGGTTTCTTGCCTACAGTGAGATTAGCGGTAGTCATTGCAGCGGTAGTCATTTGTGAGGCAAGCGAAGCGGGTGGCGTATTTCTTTTTTCCCAGGACGAACGTGGGCTATTAACATAAAATGGGCGTGTTTGACCGTAAAATACCCTCGCGCGTGCGTACTCTTCGACCTTGATTGTAATAGCACATGCAGTAGTACTAGTAGGCTGTAGGTAGGTAGCTTATGCTGTAGTACATGTTGGCGAAACTTGGCCTGGTGCCAAGTTCCTGGGTACACATTATTGTATAGCCATGCTTACAGGAGCCTGACTGTAGCGCCACGTACTCCCTAGGTCACTAACAAATTGTCTGCAACTATGACATCATCCCAAAGGTATGCAACATGGTATGCAATAACGTTCACGACATCGCAAATATATTCGCACTCGTGTGCGCACATATTCGCGATTTGTTTCACGACATTGCATACGTGTGCGCACATATTCGCGAATTGTTTCACGACATTGCATACGTGTGCGCACACATTCGCGATTTGTTTCACGACATTGCATACGTGTGCGCACATATTCGCGTTGCATACGTGTGCGCATATATTCGCGAATTGTTTCTCACGACATTGCATACCGTGTGCGCACACATTCGCGATTTGTTTCACGACATTGCATACGTGTGCGCACATATTCGCGAATTGTTTCACGACATTGCATACCGTGTGCGCACACATTCGCGATTTGTTTGACGACATTGCATACCGTGTGCGCACACATTCGCGATTTGTTTCACGACATTGCATACGTGTGCGCACATATTCGCGAATTGTTTCACGACATTGCATACCGTGTGCGCACATATTCGCGAATTGTTTCACGAGATTGCATACGTGTGCGCATATATTCGCGAATTGTTTCACGACATTGCATACGTATGCGCACACGTTTGCGATATGCGATGTCCCTTCAGGGCCACCATAAATATGGGTGTAGTGTGGCAGGGCTATACTGGTAGCTTACTTTAAATCTACACAATGCCTCACAGTTTGAACGAGTAACATTCTACCAAAACAATATCCCATTCGTTACTTTAGAAGGACTGCGTTTCGAGAACAAATTATATACTGAAAATGATTCTTTAAAAAAATATCTTAATAATGTAAACAAAGTTTCGTAAGCGTATTTCCTTTGTCACGTCCAGTAGTATCGTATTTGTACATACAAACATGGCGTAAGGAGTGGTACGAGTTTAACAACATACTGTAGGCCTATGAGTTATTGGAAGTTTTACCATGATGGTTTTACTATACTAGTGTACAGGAAATGGTATTCATATAAATTGTATGCAGGCGTTGTGGGTGCAGATAAGCCGGAAAACATTCAGAGATGAATCGATAGGGAGTTTGATAGTACTAGTAGGCCAACATGAGCCGTTTAACAAGAGAGCAGGTTAACATATTTTTAAAAATAACGTGCAACTTACCATGTACAGCAAAAAGCAATGCCGGAAATAAACCTCAACTGTCTTTGTGCAGTGCCTGCAACCTTGTGTGAATGTAAAGTTGTTCTTTGCACCAGATTGCACAACATGTAGTTAACAATGGGCGTTATGTGCGACGCGGATTTATTCAGATAAAGCATTCAAATAGTACTAAAACTGCAGGCAATCCAAATGTTTACTAAGGGAAGTCTAACAAGAGTGCAACAGAGCATCAAGCGCCAGGGTCCGCATAACATACATGAGTGCCTCACAAAAGATACAGCCGGTATAGTTTTGAAACTGGTTAGTTTGTATACAGCCGTCCAGGAAATACATAGGCCTACATGTATGTGCGTACAGACTGATTACCATGGCGTGTCATGGGGGAAAGAAAGAAACAAACATTCTCGAGATCAATGTTATACTAACAGACATTCCTGAGAAAATAACAGACATTCCTGCAAAAAATAAGTTAGTGGCCTGACGTTTCGACCCTAGCAGAGTCTTTCTCGAAGGCTAAAAAGACATTCCATGTCTTTTTTTATATCAGGAGCAGAATTCTTTTTCCCTTAACAACAACAAAACGGGGAAGAAGACAAAGAAAACTAAAGTATATCAATGCCTGCGATCTGCGAATGCACACAACGCATTAATTCAGCACTCATTCTTTTGTTGAAGACGACTCTCATAAAATTTGAACATATTCATCAATGGTTGAAGCACTGTAAACCTTACTTTGAATTTTTTCTAAAACACAATGTTAGATGGTTCCTACGAGTCGCAAATTTGCTAATCATGGCAACCTGCAGTTAAAAACCTGACGGTGTACTCTCGATTGAAGTTTCTACATTTAAACATGTATTCGCTGCTCAGATCACATTTTCATTGGCAATTAGTTGAAACTGCTGGCGAAATCTCCAGTACGTTAGCCTCATATAATATTTGAGTATAAGGTATAATGTGATTCAACTCATGTGTTTAACTCTTAAAATACGGTACTGCATAGATAGGTTGCACAAGGTCAAGGATAAACAGTGAAGCAACAGAAACAGCTGGCTGCAGTTGCTCTTGGAATAGACTCTTATGGTTGATAAGGGTGGGTTCACATCCCTAACACACGGGGCTGTCACGCATGTTTTGTTGATGTTGCTCCTCTGTATTACTTGGGGATCAATTACAATTTGCTAATTAGTTTTATGGATACAGCACATAGATAATCCAACAGCGAAAAGTGTCTGACCACCAAAAAAAAAAAGAATCTAAAAACAAATAATAATAATAATAATATCGGCTCTTATATAGCGCAATTCCAAAGAATGATCATTGCGCTTCACACTTTATTACCCCTGGTCACTGGGCCATTATTTCATTCCTAAAACCATCTCAGCTCCCTGGGGAGTATACAGCCTGTGCTGCCAAAGCGCATTAAGCTAAATCAATCACAAGAACCATCTCTGCCCTCACAGGTACCCATTTTACCCCTGGGTGGAGAGAAGCAATTATAGTTAAGTGTCTTGCTCAAGGACACAAGTGTCATGACCGGGATTCGAACCCACACCCTGATGACTCAGCCACCAGAACTTGAGTCCGATGCTCTAAACCGCTCGGCCACGACACGCCAAAATGCTTAAATTTTTACTGGAGTGTCGGCATGGAATAGGCCTAACTTATAAATATATGAATATATATAATAAGTTTTGTACTTTCAAACATTAAGCACAAATGAATAAAATAGTACCCTCCCGCTTGAACCCCCTCCCCTAATGAAAATGTATGGTGTCGCCTATTGTCAATGAGGTTACTTTCCTACTTTCCTAACATTCGTATATACTATCGTAACTATTTCAATTAGAAAATGTAATGCCCAATGCCCGTGCCTTTGCAATTTCTACTTATGATTATTATTGTTTTCATTTACACTTGGTAATCAACAATTGAAAATGTATTTGTATGCATGCATGTTTTCCTTTACTGTTCTCACAGTAAAGGAGGCTTTGTTGCCTTAATTGTTTTCAAAAGAACGGTAACTTGCATATCATGTATATTAACTGTTTTTCTCAGATAATTTAAGTTTAATTAGCACCAAAGAGCCGGAGATGCAAAACACAGTTAGTTGTTTGACGTTTTGACCATAGCAGAGTCTTTCTCGAAAGCTAAAAGTTTAATTAGAACAAAAGAGATAGGGACTTTTAAGCGCGACCCGGGGTTCAAATTCCGTTGGTGAAAGCAATTCCTTTGGTATGTGGATTCACGTCTCAAATACACTATAAATCCCCAAGATTGAGTACAGACACTTTGGCGCAGTGGGTTAGGGTGCCGGGACTGTCTCAGAACTCAGACACCAACCGGTCCTGGGTTCGATTACTGTCTGCCCCTAATATAGGAACTTGGCATTTTGCTGGGACTGTCACCAGTGTGATTGGGATCTCAGCCTTCTCCCCTAAAGGGACAGGGCCCGCGGGGCTAGGAATCGAGACAGGAGAGTACATGCTGTGAGTCGGTCGACAAACCTGAAAGGAACTATATGGCAGTCGGTAAGGTTCGCGACGGGAACAGAGCGGAGGAACCGAAATCGCGACGCCTGAACGCCTGAGATTATCACAGCATAACTATTTTATTATTTTTTATCAGATTTAGTATTTCTTTTCACCTCTTTGCAATAACACAATAAAAGATAATGTAAAATAATGTTTGAACCCCCCCCCCCGATTTCACGAAGAGCTGAGGTTGATCTTAAGATGTGATGCCACAATACAAATTAATTTGGCATATTTGCCAAGTTACCTTACGATGAGTCTTGAAATCGAGCCCAGAATTAGGATAAAATACTGTAGCTCGATTCACAGCCTCTATGAATACTTAAGATATGAGCTTCTTGTTTAAGTGATTCTGGTGTTTCCAAACACGTGTTTTAACACTGAATAGACCTTATGTATATGACGTCATTTGAGTAGGGCGCCCTCACCTAGAGGTCAAAAGGAAGATGTTCATTGGCCAATCCTGTGCGCCGCGCGTACAAATCAGCGCGTTTCCATTGTTTCATCATCAGTTTACCTCTAAGATGGCGGCTTGGTGACGTCAATGCATAAGGTCTATAACGGTCATTTTCTAAACAAACACAGCTTACTTAAATAGTCTCCTTACTCACTACATTATACTGTAGTGTTTTTCATTATCATTATCAAATTGGTCACGATAATACTCTTTGCTTGTATTATACTATATGTTTTGTCCAATGACTCTGCCTTTTGAACATGTTTTATTGAATTCAATTAAATCACATCCGTTGAGTAAATTAAATACATTAGATTGATCGTTAAATACATAGGCCTACAACGCCCTCAAAAGAAAACAAAACAAAAAACCCATCAAAACCAACAAACAAACGAACGAACACGTGAGGGCGGTATATAACTCCAATAGTGTTTTATGCAAGACGTTGAGTGATTCGTTTGGGCTTCAGCAGAGCATCTCTTGCTCTTGCTTTGGAAAGTTGTGACGATTCCTAAAAACTTAAAATAATTGTTCAAGGTTTTGTTTTGACATCTTCCGAAAAATACTTTTGCGGAATAGCTTAATCAAAATTTAATAACAGTCAATCAGCAATTTTTTTAATGTTTTAAATTGTATGTTATTTAACTTATCTATGGGACTGTTGAGTTAAAAAGGACATAGTTAACAGTTGAATCACAGATTTGTGCACTTACTTTTTAATATAGTAGCACATCCGCATTCGCAGGATACACATGTTGCATCTATCTCTTATTCTGTAAGTGTCTTTCCTGATGTATTCTGTAAAGAAAAAATAGTAATTCTTTCAAAGTTAATAAGCGGCTTAAAAGAAGCTTCTCCTTGCTTCTGTTTTTATGTACAGAATTGGACTGGATTTCTATAAATTATTCAGTTCGAATGCTTGTGACTCATTCTTATCCGTTTGGTTAACCTATGCACCGACAGAGAAATAAGTTGATATACAATTTTTTAACTGAATCTTTGGTTTAGTACCAACGGGTGTCTGGAGTCACCCATTGCTATGGGACACCACTTTCAATCAACTTTCATAATTCGATACACATTTCTACTATGATTGTTTCTCGGCATCATGTCCCAGATTCTATGATTCCAACGGCAGTTCTATTCATTGCCACTTGCTGATCGTGTAACAGTCGCCGGGGTCTTTAAAGACCCTCTCAAGAAACTGCGTAAAGCTGAGCCTGTCTACTATAATATGAACTGTTAAAAGCCTACACCACTTTGAAAAAACCCTCCAGCGAAAGCAGGGAGGCAACAGTCGTGAAAAGCTATCTATATCAACCACGAAAAGAATAATGTCGTTATGTCGGAAGAAGTCGCGAGTTTCACAAAGTAACGTCTTGCTTGTATGGCTTTACTTCTTATTTGCTAACGGGCCAGTCTGTCAATCGACTCCTGCAATCGCATATAACAGTGTTGCCGAGTCTGGGCAAAGTTTACCTGAGGTAAGTTTCGAAGAAAAGCATGCAAAACTACTAAACTAAACTGGTTACTAAATTAAGAAAGATCTACTCATTTCACTTTTCAACAAGGGCTTTTAAAACCCCTCAAAGGACAGGAATTGTTTCAATGGCATAATTAAACATTTTATAATCTCTGTTTTGCTGGTAATAATTTTAGTTTTCACTCTTCAAAAATTAACCAGAAAGACAGTGAGAGTAATTTTAGTTTTCACTCTTCATAAATTAACCAGAAAGAAAGTGAGAGAGTACTGTCTGGTAACAAGGTGGGATCAATCAGGAGTTTACTCGATGTATTACAGCAAAAACATGTGGCTTAATAATAGAGGTAAAGAGAGAGGGGGAAAAATAATCTCAAAAATGGTTACAATGGCAGAATAAAACGCTCATTTGTCGTCATTGAAACTCCATTTCTCAATTATAGAAAAGCATCGGTTGATAAAGAAGAGTGGTATAGTTGGCTGTGTGGTGGTTTGATATTATATAAGGGAACGGAAATTTAACCCAGTCTGGTTGCCTATACTTGATACCAAGGTCAAGTACAAGTCATTATTACACTAAGCTGGAAGAACACAGATAATGGTCTTGGTCAATTATCGCCACAGTCTTAAATTAGGCCCAGTGTCGAAAACAGTCTCATTTTGGAACAGTATATATCAATTGTGAAAAGTAAAACAAAAAAGTTGGCAGTGTTATTATCATATCGATGCAAATGGTATATGATAAAACTAAAGGCAAAGTTCTAAAAAAATGTTATTCTATTTCTGCGAAGTTTATCATTGTGGATAATTATAATTTGACATGATAGACAATGGGTAGCGAATCAAACTGCTTTTATTTTGAAACTATTGGGGTACATATTTTCGTCAGTCCACTTTTAGAAAGCTCTGCATCACAAATTAATATCTGAAGCTATAGCCCTCGTTTCAAATAAAAGTAAAATTTAACAGTTGCAGTTTTTCTTAGATTTCAAAAATTAATGTTTAAAGAACAGTTCATGTTGATCGCATCACAAAAGCTCAGTTCTATATTTGGCAGAGCCTTAATTTTCAGCCATACGTTTAAGCAATTTAAATGTTTGGTGTCAAGTTAAATTGTTAATCGTTTAAGATATATAAATGTTCAATAAGGTACAAACTGTTAAACCATAGCACGAAAACCATTGACATATTAACGAGCATTTCGTTAATTCATACAATCCAAGAGCTTATAGGATACCTTACTGAGCCACAATACTTCAAATAATTTAAGTACATTATATTTGAAAATCATACATTGAGCGCCCCTGTGAGAATCATTTAGGAACTACGTGACAGTGAAACTTTGTTCGAAATGACGACGTGAATTAACCGTATCAGCTCCCAGTGTGCAGTAAACCATCCCATGCCCGCAGATTACATGTGAAAATAATCACATTTACATGGATTGACGGTTATTGCCAAAACGTGATGAATTACACACAATTAGTATCTTTCTAGGGTCCGATAGACGTTTGCCATCAGTTCAGTTCAATACCAAATTGATGTATTACACAGCTAATCTTTCCTCTGACCAGGGAGTCTGTATTTAGCAGGTCACAGTCTCTGCACGCTTCTTCGACCACCCGAACAAAGCTGACCTGAAGGCATTCTTGTCCACCAGGTCGCGCTCTTATTATGAAAAAGTATCGAATGCAGCTCGATGGTAACAAAGTAAATGAGCAAGGAAATTAATTTCAGGTTGATCAATATCAACTCTGAAAACAAAATAACATTCCTTAGACTCTTGATGTTACTGAGCGAACTCGTTCACAAACTTGAAAGCAGTGCCAACAACAAATGAAAGCACAAACTTAATTTACTGATAAAAATATTGAAATGTGTATTTAAAAACAGTATCAGCACTGCACAAAAAGACTGGTAAGTCCAACATCAACCATAATTGTTTGACAGGTTTTTAATATCAAATTGTCTGTCTTTTATTTTTAAACGCATAATTTTGTGAAAACCAGGGGAATTCATAACCGCACAGCAGCATTTGGAAAACAAGACAAAAACCAGATAGAAAGCTACGCAACGGGAGGGAATTCCATGAACTTAACCGTTTTAGGCCTCGAATGCACTTTCCCCCCAAGTCTTTCAATCAGAGCTTTAGTTTCGGGTTCACCCAGAGGGCACGCTGATATTATTGAGTAAATTTAGAATAAAAGAACTTTCTTTTTAGTATAGTGGCTCAAACAATCAATATATGTTTTAAATCTTTGGGACAATGATGAATGTGATGACACACCTATAGGGTATATTATGACAAAGAAAAACTGAAAAAGTGTAATAAATTTTGACCATGATGTATGCGAATAAAACAAAACAAAAACAAAAACAAGTTTTGTTTTTTCCCACTAAGAGTGATTTGAGCACTTTTGGAAAAGTATCGTCTCTCCAAGATGTCACGGGCTCAGATCAAATGAAATCTGCAGCCAGCACTCATGGCTCCGAAGAGACGTTGCAAAGGGAGTTTGCAAGGGTGCACCAATTATCCCAATACTTAAATGCAGGCCGGCTAAACGCTGCAACCATTTCTGATACAAGGAAGCCTCGATGTGGTGTGCCGGATCTGGCAGGTATGTCTCCATTGAGACCTGATGACAGGAGACAGAAGCGGTATTCTATCGACTGGACGAGATGGAGTAAGAAACATCTGACGTACAGGTGGGTTAATGAATTACTAATATGCTACCATTTAAAGACTCATTTATGTTTATACCGTATACTTAACTGTATTATTATTATTATAAATTAAAACCAGAACTTTGATGTTTACCCCATCATTTATAAGATACCAAAGTAAAAATTAAAACTAAGCATTGAACAAAACAACTCCAAACATTTACGCAGAATTTTGAATTATCCATACCACTACCGGATGACTGAGGACCAGGTGGACGATTCACTAGATAGAGCCTTTAAGCAATGGGAAGACGCCACCCCCTTGTCATTTCGAAGAATAACCAATGGACACGCTGATATTCACATCAAGTTCTCAACATGGAACCACAACTGCCCTTACGACTTTGATGGGATCAACGGGACCATAGCCCATGCGTTCGTGCCGAACGGCTTGCACGGTGATTTAGACGGAGACGTGCATTTTGATGATTCTGAGGTCTTCACATACCGGGAACATGAAGGCAAGTTACACAGTTCAATCTTCTTAGAAAATTATTAATCTTCCCCCCCTCCCTTTCCCTTAAAAGATTTTGGCTGTCTCTATGTTTTTCGCTATCCCCGTTGATTCTGATCATTTATTGTTTGTTTGTTGTTGGTTTTTGTTAATTCAACGGGTTGTAATATATTTGGTTTCATAGCCTATACGTCTAAATGAAACGTAATTCATTTCACTGTCACAGGCTACAACTTGTTTCAGGTTGCTCTCCACGAACTTGGTCACAGTCTTGGCTTGCAGCACTCATGGACAGAGGGCGCTATTATGGCACCAGACTATACTGGTTACATGCCAGGCCTGAAGCTACAAGAAGATGACATTAGAGCTGCACAACTACTTTACGGTAAAAAGAGCAACAACGAAATATTGCATGTTAACCCCTTTCCAACTCACTGACTGTCTCGTAAGATTGTTCCTCCGTTAAATAAATAATAATCAAAACAAATTAATTCCATGAAACAACGTGATAGACAGGGGGTTTCAAGACTATTTTGCAACCTGGAGGTCCCGTGTACGAGCCGGGTATTATAATTTTTGAAAGTCCAAGGTTAACAAAGAACGGAAACTACATAGAGTTTGCGTATTAAAACAAATTTACAAGTCGTGTACATTTTAAGCGCTTATACACAATGTTGTAAAAGCCAATTGTTGTTAACCATCCTGACAGACAACTTGTAAGGCACGTTGTTTGGGAATCTGAAGGTCCCGGTTCCTCGAGCCCTGGTTGTGATTTTTTTTTCATTTGTTCATTTAATTTGTTCAATGATATTATTTTAAACTCCTGAGTTTTCTTGAAGGAGTGTATGCTCATCAATGGGGAAATTATTTTTTTAAAGAGGGAACTCGATATACAGGCGGATTATCCAACTTAAGCACCAAAGTTATCAAAATCTATCTATTCCCTTTGAAGTCATTATTGCTCTTTTTTAAATAATTAAAGTGTTAGCACAATTCATACTTTTTGTTCACACCAGGCACTTTGGACAGAAACCAGCATCACGGCAACCCTCGCTCTCCTTGCAACAGAGGGTACGACGCTACTGCTATGATTGACGGGATTCTCTTTGCATTTAAGGTTTGAATACTAATAATAAAGTATGTATGTTTGACAATATTATGTAAGGCAAAACTCAATGGCATTGTTCTTTGACCATTCTACAACAATTTCTCCATCAGATCAATTTTATTTGTTAATTGTCAAACAGCAGAATGGACACGGCAAGTGAAGTAAGAAACATAAACAATGTAACCTGTTATTTCTTTCTTAGGATTGAGCACCTTTTCACTAAACTTCTTACGACACTTTTCTTCAACGGTTCAATATATTATTTTATTAAGGATCGTCGCTTTTGGCGAATCAACCGTTATGGGAAGCTTATTGCGCCCTCTGCTGGTCTCCCTATCCGCAAGAGATTCTTAAAACTTCCGAGGATGATAGACGCAATGTATCAAAGACCCCAGGACGGCTATGTTGTCTTTTTCAAAGGTGATGTTAAATCTGACAAACTTATAGGTTGTTGTGATCTTATCAAGAGCAACATAAATTACAAATACACGTAAGTGTGTAAACACCTAAACGGGGGACCTCCTAATGTCCCTTCTTTGTTTGTACTTCAACTTTTTGGCAACATCTTCCAATGATTTTGTACATACTTTCCAACTATAGGGACCTGGTTATATTATTCCCTTTTCTGAAGAAATTGTCTGTGGGGTACCACTATAACAAAGAAAACCTTGTATGGTAGCAAAGTACCCGTAAGTTGACGTGTGTATAATATGGGCACACACACACAAGGCTCTGTGTTACATATCCTCCGTGGTCATTCCTTTGTTCTGTGCACTTAACATAAACAAATTGAAAACACTGTGTGGACATGTGTAAGTCCATAAGTGTTTCAAAACCCTGCCTTCTGTGGACCTCTTTTGTTCTCAGGTCCACATTTCGTATGTGATGCTTGCCCATACAAGTAAAACAAAACAAACAAAAACTGCAAATAGTCAAGGATTGGTGTTTAAATCTGCATCAAGAACAACCGATATTACTAATGCGTATACTTTCCATAATTAATTCAAAGAAAACGGAATGCAGATGGTTCTCTTTCATTTATTAGTTTTATTAATCTGGTAAGTAGTTCTTTCTTGATCTCAAGAAGTATTCCTTGTTGCTTTACCGTACACAGGAGCTAATTATTGGTTGTATAAAGGTAAACATGCACTGCCGGGATATCCGCGCCATGTGGATGAGATGGGGATACCTCAAGATATAGATGCAGTAGTACCGTTAAGAAGATACAACACAACATACTTCTTTAAGGACCATCAGGTAAGCGCAATACTCTTCAAATCATTGGCTTCAATACTGAAACAACAACGTTTTCCTTTAGAGTGCAAAACACTTGGATCACTGTGCCTTTGTGCAGCAATCCCATACACAGCTCTGTATGTTTATTTAATCTGTACATAATCAATTGGATGGGCCTAACTGAAAACAAATCCCATTGTTTCAGGTATGGCGGTATGACGAAGCTTCCCATCAAGTAGAATACGGGTATCCTTATCACATTTTGGATGTTTTTGAGGGTATACCTCCCTATATCGACGCTGCATTCGACTACACAGATGGTAAGTGCAGATAATTAAACACGGACTGGGTTCCAGGTTAAAGCTTCGTGTATTTTTACGAGTCTGAATTTTAGGCTTTTGCACATACTCGATATAACCGTTAACTTATCGTTTTCCAGGTTACACGTATTTCATCCAAGGCAAGACTTATTTCAGATACAACAACCAGTACAGAAACGCAGACCCCGGGTTTCCCCGATACTTTGGCAGTGACTTCATGGGTTGTTGAATCCCGGCTGGGTTGAAAAGCTTTAAGATTGAAACACGCATGGCAACTCATCAGACTTGAGAATTCGCGTAGTGAAATGGCCTAATAAGGTGGTTTATCAGTTCGTGTACAATAATATTTTGGTTCACCGTTACATGTAATTTATAATTATTTAATAATAATGTACTATATTTACAAACATCGGTGTCCGTCTATGGTAGGTACATCAACAATATGCATAACAATTAAACGATACAAGGATACAATTAAAGGAACGAGGAAGAAAGCAAATTATGTAATGTATCAGAAGTGGAAACAGTTTTAAATTTTGGGGGACTTTGATGAAGCAAGGTGAGAAGAATGACCTTTTATCTAAAGTGTATCGATCTAAACTTTCTTAAAAGGTGTAAGTTTATTGGATTATAATGGACGCACACGAGACATGCATGAATTACTAGACACATTGGGCATTAATATTTTGCCGACATTTCCAAGTAGCAATATTATTTACAAAACATATTGAAAACCAATCAATAACAAGAATTAATTGTATTTGGGCGTTTTATGGAGAATTTCATGTACTTTGTATCTTAAAATTTCGTGATATAGGCCTAAATGTGCAGATCTAGAGAGAGTATATAGAGTGAGAAAATAAACTTTTGTTCAGCCTTGCAGTTTTGCCACATTAGTTAAGGGTTACAAGTCGACATTGATTTGTTAAATTTTTAAATAAATGTCGTATCTTTATGTAATAATTATCTTTAAATATCCTTGTCTTCTGATTTACAATAACAGTTCTGAGGAAAAACAATATGCCTTTGGAACAAAGACAATATGATCCAGTAATTAATTTGATTTACAATTAAAACACGAAAATGAATATGTACGAGGACAGATGGCGTGCAGGGAAGACAGTATCAATGATTAAACCAAATACGAGCTCGTCGTTATTTAAAAAATATCAAAAACAAAAAAACTTCAAAGGAATTATAATAATACTGGTATGAGTTCCATCTCAAGTTTACGCGAAAGACAATCTTTAATTATTAAAAAAACTAGTTGTGAGTCAGAGGAAATACAAACCCTGAACCATTAACCTCATTATGTATACGTCATTCATTTGTATTTTCCCCAATTGAAATAAGTTAACGAATTTTTGTTACACAATATACCTCGGGTGCAATAAATCAGCTGCGTTACTCACAGTCAATATTAAAGACAGTAAGAGCCGACATTATTGGTCGTCAGAAATATCAGAGAATAATGTTGTAATTTAACTCACTATTATAGGACAAAACATTGCATTAATAATCGTATACCAATTTCACATGTGATACTTTCAATGCGAAAAGGGATACTAACTATTTTGAAGGTCACATTATAAGATCGAACTCCCCTTTTAAAATGATGGTAATAATGTAATATAGACCGAAGTTTTGATACACAACAACATCTGTTTGGCTGAATCATTTGATACACATATGTCATTAATTTGTCACGCTTAGTTCCTTTACAAAATCTTAATTGCAATCTCTCTCTACGTGAACGGATTCAATTTACAATGATCTTCTATATAAGTCCCTGCGAGCTCAGAGAAACATCATTCTCACGGCAGGAAAAGTTCCGTTCAAGTATATCGCGCTTCTGTTTTCAAAGTAATTCTTCACTCACACTCCAAAAATGGCTAAGCTGTTCCTCCTAGTTGCTCTTGTGGGCCTTTTGGTTTTGGCCACAGAGACCAATGCATCGTGTTTCGGCAAAATTGGTAAGTCATCAAAGCACAATGTCTGTGTTTTAGACATCATATACCACGGGCATGATTGTACTTTGAGGGGCGATATTTAAGGCTTGCATACCGTGACTAGTTATACGAAAGCCCAAACTCTTCAGATTATGAATCATAAATGTTAATTAATAAGCTCAACACTTGCAGACTTCATGTTTGTCAAATGAATCAAATATTTTGTGTTCTAATTTTAAAGTTACCTGTGAGGAAGGCACACAATTCAATGATGGCTGTTCCGTCTGTACTTGTGCTTCCGGCGGAGCACAGGCAAGTTGCTGCACCACGTAAGTGTGTTTGTTTGTTTGTTTGTTTGTTTTGTTTTTAAAATATGTTTTAAATGCTACCATATATTATCCGATCCAACAATTAAATAATATAAAAAATGCACAGTAGTATCCGTACTTTTGAGCCATTAACACACTTCAATTTTAATCTATACAATGGAACAATTCTCAGTATATAAACATTATCAATATTGTATCAATGTACGACTTTTATTTCGTCTTCAAAACTGACATACCTGCCGAAAACAGTTATGTTAAATGTGTTTCCATGTATGGCATTTTCCAGTTTCTTTTGTGCCTTTATTGTCATAAATTAATCTTCTAAGTCCTAATCGGTTTTTTGTTGGCATATTTCGCTTTTAATATGTGTGGCGTTTGTTAAAAATCTCGCGGCTATTATCGGCAACGACAGGCAAAACAAAGTCTTGGCTTTTTTTCTAAACAAACAAAGGCTGCGCAAGCCACTCACTAAAATTTCATTGGCTCCTTGCCTTCGCTTAGATTGAAACGGAAACTAGAACCATACACTAAAATTGTATATTTATATTAGAAAAAGAAAAGAATAGACAACAAATTGAAAAGTCCAATGCAAGTGCATAGTTAAACAAAATCAAAATGGCTGCCATTCCATCGTGATCCTCAAAATGAGTCCGACAAACTTCTATGTTTTCCCCATCCTAATCTCACATATAAAAGTTGTATTGCACTGTAACAAGTACTTTGAATATAAGTTGACAGAATAAGCTTGATTGCACGGTCATGCCTGTAGTAATATAAATGGTTTAATTGCTCAACTGCATGACAACTATAATGTTTTACAACACAAATATTCTATAACAACACATGTCAAAAGTTGAAACAAAGCCAAACATGTTCTGCATGCCAACAACAAATAATTCGGGAAAAAGAATTGAAAGGCCCCATAATACATAAACATGTGATCATGAATGCTAACCCACAGTCTCAGTGAAGCATTCCTGCAACCATTCACTTGAAATGTCGACTAAATTCCTCTTTTCGTCCAAAAAAGCACTCAGTCATTAGCCTCTTTTGTTCACGTAAAACAATACTTAAGTAATTTGGTGGTTGGGTTCGATGACACGTACAATGGGCGGAGAAAACTCGTTTTTTGTCATCAAAACATTCGCGAAAATAAATCAAACTTGCCACGTTGATCAGTTGTGTTTGTTTGCACTCAAAACAATCCTTACTCTAGTAATGAGGGATTCCCATTGGAAAATACATGGGAAAACTAAGACTTGTCCCGGTTACCCCAGTGAAAGGTCGGAACAGCTAATAATAAATTGTGTTGTAACCTTTCCAGTTACATAACTCCAACTCAATGGACAGATGGATGCGACATCTCCTGGAACAGTCAAACCTGCGAGTATGATCTCTCCAATCCCAACGACAGCGACGCTGTGTGTGTGGTATTCGCAGCAGTTGGTTAGAGCGGAATGCACCAATAACTCGTCTTCGATACTTCCCCCCCAAATTAATGAACTCTTAAAATCGACTTTCATTTAACCTTTTGTATCTGGTGATTAACCTAGGCCCTATGTAATGTCATGATCGTTTACTTGCTGGACATTATGCCAAACCATAAAACAGCATTTACGTCATACCACATGACTTCGAAGCTAACCGCATTTTGGGTGTAATTATGGTTTTAACTTTGCAAGGTTTAAATTAAAATCATCCTTAAAGGGCAAACAACTATGATGAGTGTGATATTTTTGAACAACATACCTAATGGCATTGTCACGTTTGAAAGAATGGTTTTAACTCGCATGTCAGTCTTTTGCGTAAGATGTGGCGTGTTTCAAAAGCAATCAGCATTTGACATTCAACAACTGGTCGCAAGTTACATACTAAATTTGAATTATCCTTTACTGACGATGGTTAAATGCTTTTAAAACAGCTCTTTAGAACTACCATACTTTTAGTTCCTCAAAAAGAAGCAGAAGATTCCATCAACATAAACAGCAAGGATTTAAATTATTTTCGCAATGCTGTTGTAATTTGTTTTGGTAATGGGTTTTGACGCTAACTATTATCTACGCGTAATTTAAATGCATGAAGAAAGCAGCATGCATAAGCAGAAATAAAGATACAGCTATTACTCGCAAAAAAAATGTCATATTGTCTTTTCTCCAAGTGTTTCTCTTAAAGTATAGGAGTTATCATGCAGCCAAGAATAACTAATTTTGATGATTGAGATCGGGGACGGTGTACTATACAAGATACTTTGATAATGACTGAGAACTGCGAGCAGGAGCACATCGAGCTCTTCCTCAAGTCAAGAAAATTTTATTTGTAACTCGATAATGTACTTATTTTAGACGAATTTATTTCTAGTGTTGTTCTCCTCAACCAACCGTATGCTAAAATTACTGTTTGGTTCTTAAAAGAGTATTGAATGTTTTTCGCCAAATGTTGTTATGATAAATTGTCTTTAAAAGGGCACAATAAACAACCCTAACAAAGTTGTTTTCTTCAATCATAAAAAACACCAATATCTGTTTTGTGCTCAAACATTTGACCCTTAACGCTACAAATTGTTTTGAAATTCATAATTGAAATATCTCTGTGGGAGAGGTTTGGTTCCCCATGATGTCGTCTTCAACAATAGAGACGGCGCCTGTCTTATCGAAGTAATATTATGAGATTTGTTAAAACATTGGGAAAAGTCAACTGTAATCGTTAAATTGATGGCTGGTTGCGCACACATCCCTCAAACAAGATAATGGTTGCACGATCGACACTGCGGTCGATTTCACCAAACTCTTCCTAACTTAGGACTAGTCCTAGGCAATGCTAAGAGATAGGACTAGTCCTAAGTTAGGATGAGTAACTTAAGACTAGTCCTATCTCTTAGCATTGCCTAGGAATAGTCCTAAGTTAGGAAGAGTTTGGTGAAATCGACCCCTGGACCCGTAAGTAATATTACTGTGTAACCACTTATTACAAAATGCAAGCCACACTCATGCATGGTTGGCTGTTAACCAAGATAAAGTAACTGGCGCCCTCATCGAAATGTAGCAACCGGATAAAATACGCCTCATCTTTTTCGACGTCTGTTGTTTCCTCCAATAAATATCGATAATTGCCCAACGCCTCACTACATGTCACAAATCATGGGGTTAAGGAAGATATTAAAATCGAAATCACTCACTTTTTTGCAAGAAACCGAATACCACATTACCAGTCAGTTTGATGAACAAAAATAACAATAACATCAACAGGATTTCTGTCTTAGACTGCCAAAAGTGTTTGATGTCACGGGAATTCATTCACCAATTACGCGGACGATACCACATCAATGATAATATCCGTATTTTTTTGATTTTGATATGATATAGTTTCTGAGCTGGGGGCGCAAGGAATCTGAATATACTTTATCCACACTAATTAAGTCTTGCTATAGTGCAACCTGATTAGTAAAAAATTCAAAGACTTCAAAGTATCACGAGTAGCTTCGATAACATATTAACTGCCAAAGCTGGACCCTGGACGGTGGCATAGGGAAATAAGGAATATAGCTAACATGAAAAAGTGGAGCATATTTTATACTATCCATGTACCTGATGTAGCTTCTTCCGACCATGTCCGAATTGCCAATTATCAATTCCCAATTGGCTAGTTTCCCAAATTCTAACCAACCGTTGAATTTGGGTGCTCTGCCTGCATATCTTCCTAGCCCCGAACCACCACCCATTGTCCACCCGTGGGAAATTTATCACGATTTGAAAAAAATCTCTGCCGCTAAAGCTATGTCTCATTGATATTTATCACCACTCTGTTTCTGCTGCTGAAAAATCTGGGATAATCAGCACCTTGGTGCTGACTGACTTCTCAAAAGCTTTTGATTTGATAGATCACAACATTGTTATCAGGAAACTATTGATGTTAGGTGTATCTCCCAGCTTAGTGCAGTGGGTGGGTGAGTTCCTCACCGACAGGAGGCAAAGAGTGAAATACACAAATGTTTACTCTGACTGGATTTGTTTAACTGGGGGAGTGCCACAGGGTACTTTAGTTGGTCCTGTTTCATTCCTATGTATGATCAATGATGCTCTAAAATCATCTTTGTGTGATGTTAGCAGACCAACAGTGTGGAAATATGTTGATGACCTGACTATTGGTGAAAACAGATCAGTTAGTGATAACAGTAAGAACATTTGAATACATTGCAAGAATGGTCTGATCAAAACAAATTAAAACTAAATCCTACAAAGTGCCAGGCCATGCAAATATACTTTGGCAAAAAAGAAATTCCCGATGTCAGCCTGAAAATTTCTGACCAACACCTTGAGGTTGTCAGTAAAGTCAAACTACATGGTGTTATGATCCAGGAAGATTTAAAATGGGATTCCCAGGTAGAGAGTATACGAACTAAAGCAAACCAGAAAATGTTCTTGTTGCGTAAATTAAAAGATATAGGGCTCAATGATCGTGAACTTCTGAGCGTGTACAAAAGTTATATCAGGCCAGTACTTGAGTACGCAGTTCCATTATGGCATGCGGGTCTCACTCAGAGACAAAGTAATCAAATTGAGATGATCCAAAAGCGTGTATGTAGATACATCCTTGTATAGCAAAACTAGAACTGGAACCTCTTCATGTAAGGCGAGAGCAAATTTGCAGTGGTTTTTCAACAAAAGCTTGCTCCTCCCAGCAGTTCTCTGGGTGGTTTCCATCCTCTGAGAACACATCATCAATGTCGCTCAGAAATCAACCAAAATTCAAACGTAGCACTACCAGATTCAGGACAAGCCCTCTGCCTTACTTGACTTAGTTACTAAATAGAAAATAGTGCAATATTGTCCTCTCAGTCCATCATATGATCTTATGTATTGTATCAAGTTTTAAATTTATCTCCCAAATTTAATAATCATTTTTCATTATCTTCTTTTACGGACTGTTAGGCTAGTCTTTTCAATATTGTAAATTGCATGTAATTCAGCCTTTGGCTGCAATATGTTTTTAAAAATAAACCAATTAATAATAAATAAATAAATTAAATCAAATGAGAAAACACGATGTATATCGACCTAACTGTTCAAGAACACAACCACGATGCATCATTTCCTTGTTGGATATTATTACAAATTTTGTGACTTCACAAAGCCATTAGTTTTATCCACTAAAGTGCGTATTTTTTCTTTGTATTACATTACCCCAACATTTTAATGTGATGCAAGTCTCTGCATCACCGCAACGTCGTACAATCTGATTACTATAGTGCGCACGCGTATTCCTTGACGAGATATTCGATGTTCCATTTATAGTCGTCTGTTTGTCATTTCGGTTCAGTCAGATTCTAGACGAAGAAACGATCGGTGACCGTCCAACGAAAAAGGTTTGTGGTCGATTGGGAGAGAGTGAAAACGGCAAGTAATTTTTACAACTGTTTATGCATGGGTGGTGTTATAAGTACGGACTTGACGATTGGATATCAGCTTTCTGAAATAGCCACTCGATCAGCCAGATGATCTTTGAAAGCAATGTTATAAACACCAGAGCTACAACTTATCAAACCACTTTCCTATGCTGCACAATTTACATCATTATCTCAATCAAAAAGCATTTAATTAGTCAGAATATGGAAACATTTTCTGTTGCTACAGTTGAAGAAATACCCTTTTTATACACCAACCAAGTCATTAGTTGATTTGATCTGATATCAAGATCGAAAATAAACAGTTTGACTTAAAGCCAAGGAGAACTTAAACAGAAGTGTTACTACTAAAATTAGCGGCCACCATCACTCGCTAGTCGCTATGACTTCATTACAGGAGAAGGTGTTTTCAAATGCTACGGACCACCAAGACGGGTTCTGGACTGAGCCATCAGAGTATGCCGACATAGGTTGTTACATGTCTTCCAATTTCACTTCACCGGAGGACATCGAGGAAAACTCGTACAGTGAGGGGCAGGTGGCTTTCGTGACAGTCATCCTCCCTATCGTCATGGCTCTTGGAGTGCTGAACAACTCTGCTTTCATTTATGTTGTGGTAAGAGTACCTCGAATGAGGACCGTCACCAACTGTTATCTCGTTGGGCTTGCTGTTGCTGATATACTGTTCCTGGTTTTCGCCATCGGGAGCAAAATATGGTGCTATGTTCACTCACCAATCTACACTGATGACACCCCCCTCGGACTGTCTGGGTGTCTCCTAACCCAGTTCATCATCAACATGTCATACTTTTCAACATTGTGTTTCATCACTTTGGTGTCGTGGGAGCGATATAATGGCGTTTGCAGGCCACACCGTAAACGGGATACCAAAGTTACAGTCTTCACACTCGTGGTTATTTCATCTCTGGTATCCAGTCTAATATCTGCATCACTCTTGATGAGTTTTTCCAAAATTTATGTCGAATGCATAATTTGGCCGGACAGGTACCCCTACAACGAGTGGCCAAGGGTAAGACATCTATTCTACCCTCTGTACGAATGGTCCGAAAAGTACTCATACGGTGTACAGACGATTCCGTTTTTCTGTGCCCTCGTAACAAATGCAATTTTTTACCATCAAATTATAAGAGGTCTTGACAAGTCCATGAACCGCAGCCATCATTCAAATCACCGCATCCACACAAGAGACTCCTCCACACGTAACCAAATAGCCCGGATGTTGGTTATTAATGGGGCTGCTTTATTCGCACTTTTGGCGCCTTTCGAGATCATGTCCTTATTCCATCTAGTCGGCATGCTCCGGGGTGGCGAGTTCTTATTACCTTATGAGGTGAGAATATATCTGGTTGCTGTGGCCAGAGTAACTTCCTATTTCAATGCGATCGTTAACCCCGTGATATATACTGCGTTGAGTAGCACGTACAGAGAGTCTTTCAGAATTACATTTTTACCGGCACAATGCCGGCCTAACCAAAGACAAAGGATAGAGAACTCTGTTCGTGGTAGTACAGTAACTGTTCAATGTGGTATATCATCAAGGACTCATGAATCTAAAATGTAGCACTTTGTCGAAAAACTATGTCTTAAACACACAATAATAACAAGTGTTTCCACACACAATGGTGTTTCCTTGGTTTAAAAGGGGGTGTGGCTGAAAGTGTGACATGGACATGCAAAACGTATACACACTTTTACTGGAATTGAATTTTTTAAAAGATGATGCAATGCATGCCTCTCAAGTTTTAGCTTCTTCAATGAAAATGGAAAAAGGGAGATTTGTAATGTTAACAAAGATTTAATTCGCGGGGGACATTATAGAGGTAGAAAAGTGAATTATGTTTATATAGTGAGCTGGGAAGGGATGGGTGGCGGCATGCCGTCCACTCAGAAAGAGGACTCGACAGAACGACTATACACGACAACAAACCACTACCAATCATATTTGATTATTGTGCACTACATGACATGATCTAATTACATCTGAACGATTGAATACATGACGTCTGACATTCGCGAGACAATCCCATCCCTTTAAATAGACTTAGTGATAAATTGACGGGCAGAGAGACGCTGACTTATGATTAGACGGTGCCTCGTATGGGGTTTGAATGTTATTCATATTCGGTGGTAAGTGGATCTATAGGGGAAGCATTCAGGATTAAGTGAAGCTTTTAAGGCTAATTCAATATTGGCACACAATAAAAATCAAACTCATCAATTTAATAAATAACAAGTTGATGAACGTGGAGACTTTGCACGCATGTCTTACAGTCTACAGACTTGGATTTCATCAACATGGGATCAATATTTATACAAACTGAGATGCAACGAGACCATTGTCTTAAGAGACAGATTTTAGTTAATTGGGGGCATTGATCATTCTTAGACCATGCAAATTATTCAAATAGTCTTAATTATTATTATTTTTTTTTTATGCATGCAGGAAGATAAACAAAACCTAGACTTTGCTTTTAAAGGGGCTTTCTTGGTTGACGCTTGGGTTGACCTTATAATAAGACACTTGACAAACCGGTACATGTTTCACAAACTGTCCTGTTTTGGGGTGTTTTTGTTTGTTTATAGGGTTGTTGGGTTGTTTGTTTGTTTGTGTGTTTGTGTGTTTGTTGGGGTGTTTGTTTGTTTTTTGTTTGTTTGTTTGTTTGTTTGTCTATTGTTCGTTTTTCTTGTAACTTAATAAAGTTTTGCGTGGTATTAAATCGCACAGGCTTTTACACAGGAAGTGATAACATGACATTTTAAAATTAGTTTTTTGAGGGCAAAAGATAATTTAAAAACTAATATGTGATTATCAAATATGAATTGCAAGTGTGAATTTTTAAATCAGTAATAGTTGGCGTTGAAATGTGATACAATGGGCAAGTTTCATAGAGTTAACACTAGTGTTGTTATATTTGTACAGATTCAAATTTTGGTGATTTTAAAATTACCATATTGATTGTAAAATATGGTATCAATATAAATTTGAATATATATAGGCCTACATATGGGAAAGTTTCTGATTCGGTAAACAAGATTTCAAATTTTCTTTGATGACAGGAATTTTAGTTTTAATTTAAAAAGTGTGTTTGTTGTTACCAAAAAGACCGATGAAGTGACTTTTGCATTATAGATACACCAATTTAGTCTAAGTCAAGTTAGATATTGCGGCTTAAGAACTACTCGGTATAATTAATAGCGTCTTACGGTACTTTAACATGACACAAACTGCAAAAAGGGGCCAGTTTTACAGATAAATGTTTGTGTGCGTGTGGCAACTTTATTCATAAACTGTATTTGTGGAGTTTGTTCTGCTTGTAAATGATTAAAGTGAAAAGTCAAGTTAATGGAATTGAGGTTTCAATTATTTATTATGCATCTTCTATCTTTTGTTTCTGTTAATCACCGATACAAAACGTACAAGTGTGTTTCGTACGTTATCTGATGTCAGCCGTTTGATTTATCAACGAACTGCTCTTTTTTAAGTACCCTGATCATATTCCATAAACGCACTTTCCATTCAAAGAAATTTTTCAACTTTTAGAGCCCCGAGAATTAAGATCCATTAACTGTGAGCAGAAAATTGGTCCCGAGAACCTAGATATATCTTCTTTCTTATGCAGTTTGGTCCCACTTGCGGTTGTGTGACAGCGAATCAGATTTTGTATGATTTTCTTTTGATCGGCTCTCGGTTTTTAAATGACATTCATGATGAGAGTAAAACATATTAAGCAAAATATCCATGACCATTAAGGTTAAGTGTTGCCCATACTTTCACTCTTTGATACATGTTAATAAAAGGAACAAGCCTCCTGCAAGTTTCAACATACCCGCACCATTACCAATAAAGAATTCCTTTCGTCTTAGGTCAAACATGCATTAATTAAAAACAAAATTATATTCGAATTGTTATGTGTAGTGCTGATATTAGATATAACAATTAACTTTTAATCACACTTTTGTAATTACATCCTTAAATTATTGGAACGGACGGGATAACGTCTTGAATCCATCAAAAGAAGCAATTTCCCAATTCCACCAGGACAAGGTTTATTACTGCTACGCATCATTACGTATGACAAATAGCATCTACCTTTTCGATATTACCTTGATACCGAACCGGTAGATGATCAAAAGGCCTATTGCAGTGGTCTTCGTTTGGTTGGATGTCGGTGAAATTGTAAGATAAACTGTACATATAATACTTAATCACTAGTGTCCCGCATTTTAGGGTTTATTATAGAATCCCACAGCCTTGGGCTTTGAAAAAAAAATCAGAGGAGGAGGAAAATTCTACAGAAAATTCTACAGAAAAACCGCTGGACGGTTTCGTTGCTATGGCTGTCATAAATTTGACAAAATCCCTATATACTTTTCTTTTCAGTTCAAACATTAGAATCGATGGGAAACAATCAAATTGATTTAATATGGGAATGGAATATAATACGACAAAGGGCATTTCCTGACAGAGGGACCAACAATTAAATATTTCATCTTACGCTAGCTATTTTGGGGGAAAGATAACATAAAAAGATTGTTCATCCTTTATTCAGAAAAGGGTGTCAGACAGCCTACTGAATATCTAGTTAATGTAGGTTTTCAGCTAAATTTTAAGATTACAGAAACGTACGATATACAGCTGCATGCTTTCATAACTTTCTTTCTTCGAAGGAGCTACGATTTGATATAAACATGCAGGACGGTACAACCTCGTAAAAGATCCAATAGTATGTTCAGCATAATGATCACAAATCATGTTCGGGGCTCCTCTATAAGCAAAACAGTTGTACTGGCTACCACTAACTAGGCATATGGCTTAAAAGTTGCACTTCGTTAGTCCCAGTAGATGTTATTTGGCATACAGAAACGTGTTACAGAGAGGCAGCCAAAAATGAGCAAATATGCTAGAGGCACACAGCGTAAATCTGAAAGCATTACCAACATTAACAAATGGAACACAGCGAGAGCAAAACACAGTAACTGGAAGATCACGACCGGCATTGACGTGCATGTGTTTCCTGTACAGAACATATCGCAATGCTCGAGGATGCAAACTGAATGCATTATCGATATGGTATCAAAAATTCTTGAAGTGCTTGGCACGTAACCTAATTTCATGTAAAGTATAGTTACTTCTACGAGAAAACGCTCTTCGTAAGCTGGTATTTTGAGAATACACACCGTGTATCATTAAGCTTGTCTGGCGCCATATCGAAATTTTTTGATCAGTTTTAAAGTAGTCGAAGTGACAATATAGTATAGGCCTAGTCTTGACATTTTCTAGACGTAGACGGAAACATTATGTACTTCTTCGAAAGGTGACCACATGTGAGACGTTTTCTATGGACGAATTTTGATGCACAAGGTTCTACTGTATACTGACCAGGTTTTCGACGATTCACAATGCACCGCCATTAAGTTTAGATTGTTAGTTTATTTTTAGAGGTGATTACAAAAATAGAGGGCAGACCTCTTCTTTAAGGGAGACACGCACAGATCGACCGTATATTGGTTCTACCATACATTATAGATTGCCGCACGATAGAGGACTGTCAAAATGACAGTCCGTATTGCAGTGCTTTTAGCTTGATAATGCAAATAAGCAAAAATTTAGACAGCGTATGATAATAAACAGAGGAGGTAAACAATAAAAGTTTACCAATTATGATACCAACAGTAATAAGTGGACAATGCGATATTCTACCACCAGATTAATAAATTAAATATCTTTAGGCCTACTGTCGACAGATTTACTAAAACCATACACAATTTTCAACACTCCATTAAAGACTTTAAATAAGGGGCCAACCCCTCTCAAAGAGCATACACGTCTTAGTGTTGGCTCAAGGAGTAGTCTTCTACAATCAGATTCCTTACTTACATTATACTTATGAAGACGGGCTTTACGTTGAGCCATCATAGGGCTCCTATTTAAGAAAACAGGGAAGACACATTTGATAAGCTTTGCTAAAAATATTGGTTATAACTCTTATTGGTACGGAATACACCCCCAATGCATGGTATAATTTTGTATGATACTTCAAATTTTAAGGCTGACGCTACTGCGCGTCATCGATGGAAAACGATCAGGCTAACCAAATTTGATACAGATTTAACCATCAGGCCAAGGACAATGGCGGGGTATATGGTTCTTCCCTATAATAAAGAAAAAGCTTTTAAGCGACACAGGGAGTGACACGTCTACAGATGTGTCTGTTCAGTGCTCAATGTGAAACCGCAATTCACAAAACCTGTTCAGATGAATAGAGTGTAGCCTATTCACTCTAAAAACTCCCACAGTTGACCCGGATCCTCGGTCCCAAAAGGACTGACCCATTTCCGGGTCATGCTGACACGGAAAGTTAAAAATGCCATTTCAACTCGGATTCTGCGTCATTTTGACCCACAATATTCGTTCTTCTATTTAAAATTCCTCCTCCATTTATATTTTTTAATGTTTATATAAGAAACTGTACTTTATGTATAGTTGTACTTTGTATACATCTTGCCCTTTCTTGGCTTTTGTTGCTATTTTTGTGGATTTATTTTATTTTATTCTGGTTTATTTTTCACAGTTTTGGGGTGTAAACAACAGGACAATGATGGTTGATCTTTTTATCCTGTAGAAGATGTAAACAATTTAAAAAAAGTAAATAAATAAATATCCGGGTCATTTTGACACAGATTCTGGGTCATATTGACACAGAAATGGTATAGGCCTGACAGGACCCGGATCCCGCTCAATTCTGAAATTTTTGGAATGTATAGATTGGGGTAAACAAAACACGACTCTGTTTCTTAGGAATTGAAATGCAAAGTCAATGAGACTTGATACGCACATTATTTGTTGTGTATGTATCTTCAAATCAACATTCTTCAGACTCTCAATAAATATGAATGATTACATACACATATTTCAGTGGCCCCAATGCAATCAGGCAAATCAAATTTGATATAGATTGAGCGGTGTATCAGGAAGCGGCCGTCTGAAAACGAAATATCAACGATTTTACGCGTAACTGACCAAAATTGTACTGAACAAGCCTAATGCTCCTCGAGCGACCACCCCGTGATCAATTTTCAGTGCAGATAATTGTTATCTTAAATCAGGACAGTCATCGGCTTTATCCAATAGCCTCTAGCAGATAGCTAAAAAGAAATGTTCACGTTCATGACTACACATTGCTGTGATTAACTATTTCCCCCAGGTGACTGGCATGACATGGGTTAAAAAGTGTCTCTCTCCCTGTCTTCCAGCTCTCCTGGGGATTCCACATGGATGTATCCCCAGAACATCCACACTAAACTAGTTTAAGCTACTGCATGTATGTGCATTCTATTACGTGGACTAGAGGGCAAGGGTTCCTACTAATAATTAAGTGGTAGTGGCCTCCGGTGAAACCATACCAAAGGTTTTACCAACATTCAAAATAATGTTTACGGCCTGAGAAGACAAAAACATGAGAGATGACTATCGGAAGAAGGTCATCGAACAATCAGCAAAGTCGTCATCGCACTGTTGTCGCCAACGATACAAAGAGAAGCCAAGATGACGACAGTGCACAAATCTGCTGCCTCTTTATGTCGCTATGATAAGAGGTATTAAGGTTTGGTTTTAGTCGATAGCTAATGGAGGCAACGCACTCAAAATGTAAAGTTCTTGACAGTTGATGGATTATGAAAGATAAAGGCTACATTACAAATCTAACGCTATAAACGTGCGGCTTGATTTGCTTTAAATGTCATAATATGTTACATTCTAGCCAAGAATATCCGATTTCTAATCGATGAAACATTGAAATATATGGTCTATTTGAAAATATATATTTATATATATATATATATAAAATAGAACAAAAAGTTATTTAACAAATTATGCACCACTTTGTATATACTGTATTCAGGCCTTTATTCCACGCATTTGAATGAAGTTTATGACTTTGTCTAAAATAAACGGTAAAGGTATGATTTTAATTGTTCTTGTTCGCCTTAAACCGTTCTCGCGTCCAAGATAAAAACTATCCAACGAACAGTATGCCCATGAGAGCTTGGTTGAATTGAACCGAGGCAGTGTGGAATTGGCTTGCCAACACACAGGTGCTTTACGCTTCGAAACGTTTATAATCCACACCACTTTCATAGTTGTTTTTGAGGTGTTCCCTTACCAATTGCTATTGCTCTGTCCCTTGAAGAATAATACTGATACTAAGAATGTATTGAACTTAACAGTCAGTATATTCATTCTACATATATTGAAAGTGTGCCTCTTATAACAAATAAAGTACTACCGGTATAGAATAACATCATGCGGAAGCACATACAAGACGGTGACCGAACTTTTGAAATTACTTTTGAGAACTGAAAAGGTTGCGTAAAGAAATTCTTTCTGGATTTCAAGAGGTGAGGACAAGGAGGACACGGCAGTAACATGTTTCGTAAATTTGATCCCTCGGCTGAATTAATTTGTTTTTCTTGATCAAGTGGAAGGGGCCAACATTTCACTCCAAATATCGGGAAATAGGACGCGAACGGGTTAATTTCTTAAGGTCTGCCAAAGGTTAGCATAATATCGAAGTGAAAGCAAGATTCGAACTTCATAAGGATTGACTGAGAGAGAGCTCATCACTAAAAACTCTTTACTCAAACTGCCCACCCGATGGAAACACTTCCGATCTTCTCTAGCCTATTCTTTGGTTTATAATGATCTGTATATCGCAAACAGTGGTCGTATTATGCCACGTATTATTCAACTTATTTTCAAGGTACAGCACGACATGGCATGCTTGCATTTTGCAGTTCCCTGTAAGAAACTACCTTTTATTTTACATCAAAGAGAGTAAAAAGGATGACCAAAATAATATAAACAAGAAAAATTGGAGTTGGCTGCTAATTAAACTTAATGACAACATTTTTTGTATAAGTGATGTGCCTTTTATAAAGACACTATACAAAATGGACGGCAGCCTTTGAGGTAAAATTGTTCTGAAGTTACAACCCAAAGGCAAACGTTCGAGACACTGATCAATTTGAGTGACACTGGCCATTGAAGAATCAATAAAATTGTTGAAAAGGCTTAGGTTCATTACACGGAAGCACTCTGTATTTTTAGAATGGCAATGATACCTGCTGGAGGAGGTGTGTGTATAGGCATATGGGAGGGGACTGGTAAAGGGCATAAAAACCATACATAATACAAACATCCCCAAAATGTGCTCGATTAGTACAAGGGTATAATATAGCGTTGTCATTTGGGTTTCATTATAACTTGCAGGATAAACCATCAAGTAACTAGAAAGGTGACAGTCGGGTAGTTAACCTTATCACTTAACTTTTACATGTACTGTTGTAGACCTATATTTAGTTGCCGTTCATCTATTTTCATAACATGGCATCAAATTAGCTGGAAACCAGTCATTAAAAATAGTTTTAAAAATAGTTTATTTTCTTTGATTTGTTTAATCTTTTCCATTTTGTCAGTGCTCATTAAATGTAAATTCCTTTCAAAGATAATTTTATCGCAACGGAATGCATGCAGAACGTTTATATATGTCCCTCAACAATACCCGATGTGGCCCGTAATTCCGCTGCACACTGCGAATGTGACGCTTGACATAATTTCAACACGATACCCTCATATCTCAACGATAATGCTAGCGCGACCAATTTCAATCTTCCGCCTTGTTGCACCGACCCACAGGGCTCAGTGCTTCATGACTGATTCACATGGACGTGCATTTGTCAGATTTGTTTACACTTCCGTTGTCATACGAACATAACTAAGGTGTGACATTCACCTAATAAATCTGTGACGCATAAACAAGGAGTTTAATATTGTCCCCAACCGTACATTCTAAACACAATTGATGATGTATGCCTACAATAGTCCAACATTTGTATTAATAGGCCCTATAAGGCTTTTTACTCGTGTTTAGTAAAACAAATTGTTTGCTTATTATTCTAAAGAAAGGTATAGTAATGGTTCAAAGATGTTGTTGTTGTGTATTGTCAATTGTTATGATAAAATTAGGTCGACTACCAAAGAGTCACTGCACAGTAACGGATTGAACCAACATTATCAAGTGGTTTGAACACACAGTCCAAAACTGAGCAAAATGTAAGTCCTGATGTTCATATTGTTCCCTTTAAATCCAACACACTATGGTGTATTTATCCCAGATCTGATTTTGTTTCTGTACATTTCATATTGACATTTCCTTGACCAATATTTTTCTCTAACCTATTTTAACTTATGCCCTTTAGGCCACATGGCCGTAGGAAGCGGTACGGCCGGTACGGCCATGGCCGTACCAATATTTTAGATTTGTTATTTATTTATTTTTTTTCCTCCCTCGCCCGTAGCATTTTGTTTGCCCGATATCAAATTTGAATCAAGTGAAAAAAAGAAAAAGAAAATCTTCAAAATAAAACTCATTTAGTAACGATTTTCATTACCCATTGCGCGCTAGCGATTTTATAATTTGCTCAAAAAGTGAGGGAAAAGTGGCCAGGAATTACGTCATATTGCACCACAGAGCATCTAGAATGAAAAATTTCCCGGGGCCCTTAAGCGGGCCCCGGACCCCACGCCGTAATGGGGGGATTTGAGTATAATAAAGCTGTCTGCTTCTGAGATGGACATTAATGATAATTACGTTTAATACTGTTATAATTTCAACGTGTTTTCATTGAGCAGTACCCCCATTGGCCAAGATCCTACCACCAGCGGGGTTCAAAGTGCTGGATATGATGCCCAAAATCGGCACATGGTTTTGTTCTACAGGCAAGTGCACCTCTAAGTTTTGCTTGAGCTCACAAAATCTCAACAGTAAATGAAGTGGCCTTAATTATGAGCTGTTATAGTGCCCCACTTACCCAATTATGTCCAGGGATAGTGCCACATGCATCAATACAAACAGCACCTTAATTCCCCTCCCTATATTTTGAATATGGAAATATGGGTACTTAAGAAATATTATTAGAGAGTAAACCAATAAAAATTAATTTTATAATTTGCTCAAAAAGTGAGGGAAAAGTGGCCAGGAATTACGTCATATTGCACCACAGAGCATCTAGAATGAAATTTCCCGGGGCCCTTAAACGGGCCCCGGACCCAACGCCGTAATGGCTTCGCGCTTGCATTGACTCCTAACTCCGCTTCCCAAATGGGCCTGACCAATGTTTTTGAGCTTCCTACGGGCCTGGGCCACTGTGGGGAAGTTTTCAGTCGACTGTTTCTGAAAACGGTTGTTCTGAAGAAATCACTATATCGCCTTAGATAACAGACATGAACATGTTTAACCTGATGTTATGACCTCCTATTTAGTATTTGAGATGCACAAGGAACAACATTGAGCAAAATATTCAGCCGATCACTCGAGAGGTGGAACGTTTAAATCGACCCATTTGGATGGATACAACGTCTGAACTATTTTGATAACGGAATGCACTCTGAATTTATGTTAACTATGAAGGCAGGCTATAGCCTGTCAATTTTTTTTTATATCTGTGCTTGAGATAGCTTTATGAAACTACGATGAGCAAAGTGTTTGCTTTCAGGAAGAGGTAAGGTATGAAAGCATTTGATATCAGTAAAATTCATTTTTAGTTGAGGATAATCGAAGTTATACAGTGATCACATTAAGATCGGCTTTGAGACCTTGAGATTTATATGATAAGCTCGTCAGTAAAATGTTTGATAAGGCTGGCTTCAATTTTCTGCGTATTCAAGAGTCAAGAAGAAGGATGAGTGGTTTAATGAGGATCTGTTATGTGGGACACACCTGCTAACGTCGAATTAGGTCTTATTTGTAGACGGATGTGGAAAAAACGATGAACAAAAATAATGGGGGAGGTCCTCTATAGAGAGTTTATAATACAGCGGTGCCCATGGCTGGAAAGCACATGAAAAACACGTGGTAGTTTGTTTACAGCTCTTCATAAAAGTACTTGCACATATTAATTTTGAGAAACACCCGAAGTATACTTTTTCGTATCGTATCTTAAGCTGCGGTATTTTTGAAAAGCCTGTGCCTGGTTAAAAATGAACCCCAACATAGGTTTTGATTTAATTATTTTGTATTTTATAATCATTCAAAGACATTGAGCACGCCGTTTGAAAATTCGTTCGACAAAAAAGACCAATCCAGAAGTTAAAAACAATATTTCTCGATTTAAGAGACTTATGAGCAATGTAAACACCTTAAGATATTTTGTTAACAGGAAGGACATCTTGGTACATCCGACCGAGCAATATATCCGGTGCTTGAAGCTAGCTGCATATATTCCAATAAAAACTCATCAGCGTGGCGCCAACATAAAACACTCTGGGCGTGCCGACATAAATATAGATACAGCTTTAACTTTTGCAAAATCTGCTCAGAGACATAGCAATAAAGGCTAAGTTTGTTCCCCAACATCGATATATGATAATTATCATAGACATTGTTGACTGCAAGATGTCTTTGACTGAGTTGATTGTATTTGTAACAATTCAACGCGAGTTGCAAGAGAATTCAAATAATATGTTAACCTTGACACACAAAATATCTTTTATCGATACAGAGAGCTCCATGCTTTCACCATTCGTCTCCTTCTCAACATCACAATGATATACAATACAAAAGTGTATTTTGAAATATATATTACCTTAATATTATTTCACATGTATAGGTTTGGACTACATATAACTATTCAAATAAATTCGTTAACCGGTGATAGAAATGGTTTAAATACACATTTTAACTAAATGTGACTGTGTCAATAGTTCGATTTCTACAGCTACCGTTTCTGTGCATTCATGTAATTTGTTGAGCATGGATTAACACATTTTTTAAACAAAAGAGAGTGCTAATGCTATATAAAAGCAAAACCTAAAGTATTCTTTCCACGTCGTGAACCGATAGGTTTCATATTTCAACTTTGTTTAGTGTCATTGTCACGGATAGCTCCCCAAATTCATGACCCACTGGTTTGTTTTCGCGATGTATTGATGCATGACAAAATAGAGCAGTTTTTTGCAACCAGGCCTTTTTAAATGTCGAAGAGAGAGTGAATTACATTTGTTAAATTTATGACTTGGTCCTGTTGTTTAGCATTCCCCTTTATACACCCCATGAAAAATAACACATTTCATTCAACATAAAGCGATTGTGGAAACCCCCCTTTTCGGAGTAGGAGTTCTATCTAAAGCAAGCATGGATATTTATACCAGTCCGTGTTGTACGTGTTCAAGGATGCAAACAGTTTCCATGGTAACGGTTAGATTCCAACTGACTGCTTCTTAGTAAATGATCAATATTTCTTATCTCAAGGTGTGGAGGCGTTCGTAATGCCTCATAGTCATACGTTAACAAACATTATTTGTAGAATCTGAGCAACGATAAAAGGATCGTTGTTTTCGACAGATAAACAAATGTATTTATCAAATTTAGTTACTCTGTACAGTAGTAGCAGGACAGCAGCTTAAAGCAAATAAACAATATTTTCCTTTTCCAGGATTTAACTACTGCATGGTTCTTTCTGTTTAAAAACAAAAACATCTTTATTAAACACTTTGAGACATTCGCTGACGAGGAAAAAGCACGTCTCAATGAATCTGCCAATTGTGCTGCTCTCTTCGTGACTTAGCAGAAGCTTTTAGAATAGGCCTTCAACCTACAAAATAATGATTTTGAAAGACACCTATACTGCCAAAAAGGCTAAATGACACACATATTGCAGCAAACAAATTGGTCAAAAAGAGAAAATTATACGAATGATAACATGTGATAGCATTGCAGATGAGCAAAGGCCACGTTCTTCTGTTCGAGACGATGGACAGGTGTTTTTTCTAAGGACTGAATTTGCAACAGCCACGAAAATCTCTCTTTTTCTGGACTAAGTAAAGTATTATTTCCGGAAGGCTGGATTCTACTTTTTCATCGATTCTTCGCTACTAACATTCACAGCCGGTTACTCAGAGTAGAGTAAATGCAAGGAAAAGACTAGAGGAGAAGCCTACTAATGGAATGAATCGAATCTAGAACCAATCAATTGCTGGATGGGGCAAGGCTACCTTGCATACACATGTAACCTAAACGTGACTAGACGTCATTATTATCACCAAGTTAGCAACAGAAAAGTAGATAATTGCAGTGAGTGTATGGCGCTAATGAAAGTACAGCACCTTTCTGATATTGAGGCTTCTGTCAATATCGTTGTAGGTTGCAGTACGGGAGTAATTTCCTTCCTTAAAAAATTAAATAATTTGATTAAATTATAATGATTAAGGCGTAAACGAATAAGTACAGAAAATACTTTGTTTATTTTGTCTGTATAATCTCTATTATTTTAGTATCGATATTACAAACTGCGGAATATTTTGCCTAAAAAGACAAAGTCAATAGTATTCCAAACACCCTTAAAAGGTGTCATTTCTAACATCCGATTACTGAACCTTTCACTTAAACTTTATTCCATTGAAAATTGGTAGGAAAATATCATGAACTTCAGCTGGTCAAACGAAGAATCCCAAATTTAGTTAACCAATGTGTTTTTCTAAACTATTGGGTTCACTTCCATAGGAAAATCAATGTGCTTCTTAAAACCAACTCAAGTGGACAAACTGGTAAGTGGAACAGCTGCTTGAACAGGACAAGTACGGGTACCGTAAATGCTTCGACGTGCCATTTCTAACTTTGGGCACTTTCTGTCAAACACAGGCAATAGGCTCAAATCAATTGACTGCCAACGGGAAGGGAACAGAATTACGAGCCGAAGAAAAGCACACTTGAACCAATAAAAGAGAAATGATACTTGTATTCCGACAATTATGACACTTAATCTCCCATCAAATTTCCGGCCGTTGGAAGTGCTCCCATAGGGATGCCGCTTCTGTGCCAGGGCAAATGCAGCATGAGACTACCCTTTGTCGTTAATTGCAGGTAGTTTTAAAGGTATTTTCTCCGTTGGGAAAGTAATTTCAAAAGCAATGAGCACAAAGTGATTGACTTTAAGTTACATTAATATTGCACGGTTCAAACAGGCCGATATGACCGCAAATGAAGTTATGAAACAACTTAAGTTCATCCCAAAGTGCGAGCAATTAAATTATGTATCTAACCATTCAGTGTGAAGAATACTCTGTTGAAATTAGCGAAAATGCATGCCCATTCTATCATAGGTTCTCGACCCGTCTCTGAATTCCCCCCCCCCCCAAAAAAAAATATATAAGCATATGTAATATGGAAAGAAAAGGGTCTTACGGCTACTTGTGAAAATTTGAGTGGTCATAGCTTATCGAATGAAATATAAATGTCTTTATGCATCTCCATGCAACAAAAATATTGTCGTAAAGCCCGGTTCATCCCGCGAATGCGAATGCGAAGCGAATATTTACGTCACATGGCTGATTTTGCTGCGAATATTTCATTATTTACTTTTTGAAATAAAAACTCACTTATTTTTATTGAGAATACATTTTGAGAAACTACAGTTTTTTGTTAAGAGTGAATATACCCTTTTTATCAAAACTAACAGCGTGGTATAGGGAAGCATTTTGTTACAAACACATAAATGCTACTCCCTTCGTGTCCATTAATGTGTTTAAAATATTTCTTCGAAATTAGTTTCAGCTATAAGTTCCGTATATTTCAAGCAAATAGGAATAGAGCTAGCGGCTCAAAAGCCCCCATATGGAAAAACCCCGAAAAAATACATTAAAGAAAAGAAGGTAGAACAATTAAACAAACAAAAAAATCACTTGGAAAGATTGGGGGTCAGCATAACAGTGTTTGCTATGAATACAGTATGGCCAGTTTGTAGACAGCAACTCTTACGTATCAATTAATAACATCCTAATTATATAGTGTCTTAACAAGCGAAAACAACCACAGAAAGCCATCCTTATGGGTACTGATCCATCGCAGTAGCCACGGGGGTGGGGGGGGGGGGGGGGGCGGCGTGCCCCAACACAAAATCCAGATACATAGTGCCCTCCAAAAAGGAAATAAAAATTAGGCCTAGCACGACACAACCCAAAATATGCTCCCAACCCTGTTCCTCCCGAATTAAGAACTGTTGTTAAGCTGAATACAAATTTCATAAAGTAAAACACAATCATCACCATTTTTGATAGTTCATTATTTTATGTTACGAGATGCTTATATTATAAGAGGAAGGATCTGCGCAAGCCCCAATTTTTCAGATGTAATATTCTCTTTACATCTAATTGTAATCAGTTTTTATCCAACTCGTTCTCTGTTACAAGCCAGGTCACAGAACTATCATTGATTATGCGAGCCATTTTAAATTGGAGTGATGACAGGTTCTAATCGTCTTTGTGTGTGTTTTTACGCCCAATATCAAAATCTAGTTTGTGATCCCATTCACACAGATAGATTTCTGGCTGCTGTTTGGCCTTCCCAAGAGACAACAGACTGATGATTTGAACCTTTTAACGAAACTTCATGTATTTATTTTCTAATTAGAACCTGTATAATTCCTTCTCTTGCGTTCCTTTCAGCTTTTTCTTGTGTAGTAAAACACTTACAAATTTGATAACACTTTCTATTAAATGGTCCATCATATGGGCCTTTATATTTCATTTGTACTACCGGTACATCTTTCGTTTTATTGACAAGTGGAAGCAATCGTTTAAAAAAACATGAATACGGTAAAAATGTAGCCCTTTACCATGAAAATGAATATTCTAAGCTACACCCATTAGGATAACCTTTAAACTGTGACATTATGAACTTTACACGAGACCGATTTCTAATCACCAAAGGACATGTCAATTCCAGGACCGAAGGCAAGCACTGATCGTTACTGATGTTATCGGGATACGTCTATTCCCACATCACTCTCCACTGATGGTTTTTGCTGAATCCTTGTATGTTATAGATCTTTGTCAGTTGATAGTAACGATCCAGCATGCTCACTTGAGATACAGAAGATAGTGGAATGGGAAGTGCCGATGATTGTACCTTCGAGGTTTTTCGTGTGTTTTGTTTTATGTGTGTTTTTCCTTTTCCCTTTTCTCTCTTCTGCTTTTATCAAACCAATGAGAAAAAAGTAACTTTATTCTGCTTTATTTGCAGACTGAGCTACCCCGCGGACATGTTGACGAAAGACACTTTTAAGATAGATGAACTTGCGAATAGTACAATACTTTTTTTGTATGGAACATGCTGAGCAGTTCGTATGCAAATTTTCCTCCAAGCTTGGTCTTCAAATAGACATTTACTTGGAAATCATATGTATTTTGCTGTAATTTGAAACTGTTTATCTTAGAAGGGGATCAATGTAAAGCCCTGACATTTAAGACGAATGCGCAGAAATGAGAGTGGAAACTATAGAAAGTGTGGATCAGGCTTAACCCTTTTTAAATTCAAAATCTCAATTGACCCGTTCAAGGGACCACACAATTTACTTTGCTGATGGATGATATCTAGTTTGCATATGCGTGAAATTCAGGATATAGAACCACACATTTTGAAGTACACCCAATGTAGCACATCGATGTGTTCGGTGGGTATGTACTTTGTCGAACATACATACTTCTTGGTTATCACGAGGCAAGGTACGTGATTTGTAACTATCAAAACAAAACTTAAATTAATTAGGCTTAGTTTCAATCTAAATTCATTGATTATCAACCTTCAGCGACATACCGGTAGTTCCATCTAAAATATTGTCAAGGAAACAGCATGAGAGTTCCCCACAAATCTCACTTGTTTTGTTTGCCATCAGAAAAAAGCCTGATGGACTGTGCACAAAATCCCAAACGAAACATTAACCGTTCGTTGTTTCACTGTAAACACACCATGGCAAATTACCAACTAATTAGTGAACATATTGTCTGGGGGAAATGCTTTGAAACATTTCCCGCAAACAATATGTTCACTAATTAGTTGGTAATTTGCCATGGTGTGTTTATTGGAAACTTTAAGGGTGAACGTGCCTTCTCTTCCAAAATTCACGATGTACTTTCCTTTTTTCAGCATCGAAATGAATATTCGGCACTTAATTTGAGTCACTCTATATAAGACATGCCACTTAATGTGTCCCACATCAACGTTACGCCTGAAAATGATGCTGAAGGACACTTTTAACTTGTTGAAACAGGTGTAAAGTACACTTAAAGGTGTAATGAAAACGAATTTGTCATGTAAAGCACACTTCTTAGGCTGTCGAATTTCATTTGATGACAAAGTTTGGGCCATTAAGAAGTGCTAGTGTCACATTTCTATCCAGCGACATGTCCCTATTAATGGGTACTTGAGCTAACTACAAATGTAAAATAGGTCCACATAATTTCTTCTAAATTTGTTACCTTTCAAAGCAGATTTTCTCATATCATTTAATATCAACCATTAGGAAAAAATATCACGCGTTTACCTGCTTCAAAATATGCAAATCACGTCTGATGATGTTTGCACACAGCAAGGGGATGGAGCAATATGACACCATAAGTCCCTGACTGTGATGGGACATTTTTGTCTTTTCTAAAGGTCATTTGGGACTTCCCAAAATCTTGTTGATCGCTGTTGCCACTAACGGGTAAAACTCAATTTACTTATGTTATTCCAAATTGATGATAGGCCTATATAGCATTATTTGTTTTCTGTAGCACTGTTTGAGGTGAGAATATTCATTTGGTAAAAGCTCCACGAAACAATATACTAATAAAGCACGAATAAGCAAGGGCATGTTTGACCAAAGTCAACAAATGAAACTGCTTAAAGTGTCCCTGTCTCCAGGTTATCATTATCATGCTTCGATTTTTCCCTTTCCTTTCGCTCAACGCCCGACGTTCACCATCGTAGAATTTAGGAATAAGAATAATCAAAAAATCAATGCATATGTCTGAATTTACTCAGCTGCCAATGTTTGCAGATTATGTGTATTCGATACAAGTGAGAAATGAATAGATAAGCAGTCAAGCTGCGGTAAAAGCGATAATAGAAAAGGAAGTAAACATGTAATAAACCAAAATAATCACAAAAAGGACATGAACAACAATAGACAAAAAGAACAAAAATCAAAACACAAATGTCATAATATTTTGAGAACAAATTTTTTTCTGGAAAGTTTAATAAATAATCTTAAAATACTGTGCAATTCAATAAATAAATGCATAACTTACAGCAGTTTTGCTCCATATCAAATACCCTTCAATTTGAATCTGATTCCTTCATAAGAGGAGGGGCATGAAAGTCAAATTTAACTCTCTATCTGTTATCATTGTTGAATGTATACGTATAGGTTATTATTTTGACAAACACTAAAACCAAAACAAAAAGGAAAACAAAGGACAAACACAATTTTTAAATGCAAATGAAAGAAAATACTAAACCAAATTGCACTTGCAAAAAGCCAGAAACTAACATTGAATTTAATTGTAGATATTTCTTTAAAGAAGACTAGGCTATACATCTTGTCGAGAGCAATAAATGGGTCATATGGCCAATGCTGTGCACGATTGACAGGTTCGTCACAATCTTTTTTGAATATGTACTAGCATGATACAAGGTAGTTACAAGAGATTGAAAGTCAAAGACACCCACAAAGGACTCCCAGCCTAATTGACGAGTAATTAATCCTCTGACTCGTAGAAATCAAAATCGGGCACGTGTGAGCTACAGAAACGTGACAGCTGAGCCAGAAAACCCCTCATGTAGGTATCATTCTGCGTGACAAATCACATACAAATGCTGTTGTTACTGGGGAATAACAACACAGGCCAACTGTCAGAGTCTTACAAAAAACAATCCGATTTGCCTGGGGGAAATCACGGGAGAAGAAGCTCAGATTAAGGTCCGAGAGCAGGTGGGCCATGGAGTGGTTGTTATTATTTCATGTTAACACGAGGTATCGTGTAAAAACGCCTGCACACCTTAACAATCAAATGATTTTCGGTAATCGACTGACAAAGGTTTGGAATAGGCAATTGACAATTCAGAGTTTTGAAATTCAGACTATCCGTTATTCTTGATAAAATGTTTTATTGGAATTGATAACTGTGTATGAGATGAATAACTGTTTTGAAGTTCAGTTCTCCAATTAAACCTTTCCTCACGATTGAACCATTTAGGGTGATTTTTATAGTATTTCTATAGAAATACTTAAACTAAAGAAATTCAATGCTGCATAAAAATTACCAACACCAAAACATCCCGACATACTCATTTTGAATTGTTATTAATTAAGTCCTTAGGTAACATCTAAAAAGTAATTGACTACCATGTTTCTTCAAACAGTTATGGTGTTTAGAAGAACCAGAATGTTTTGCAGGAAAGCAAAGAAGCTATCTTACTCGGAAGACGCAACAGAAACAAAGTAAAGCATCTGGAAACTTACGTCCTTTGCTCAATTGCTCCGTAATGCAAACTCATTTTAAAATAATAAAATGTGTGTTTGTTAACATGTAAGCCTACACCAAAAAGGTTTGTATTATGGTCGGTTGAAAACACCGACACTATCAATGCTTGGAGTCAAAAGGGTTGAGCACCCCTGAACCTGAAGGGGAACACAGTAAATCTAAATTATTGCCATTTTCCATTTTATCATGGGGGAATAGATTCCTCATAAGGGAACAACACAAGTCAAAATGTACCGTCAGAATGTACCGACAATTGGTACACAAATCATTAGGGGATGATGCGACTGATTCGAGAAAAAAGACTGATGAGGCTGAGAGCTGACTGACATTTAGAATTAAACCTTTTGGCACGGCAGAAAACCACCGGGCCATGTTCGTTTCATTTCAAAAGGCAAGAGATGTAGAGTGTGTGTGTTCATTGCCGCGGTGGATTGATTGAACCATGTTCTTGTTTGACAGTAGAGGAAGATATAGCCTAGATTGGATAGACACAAACTGTAGGGAGAGAGTTACAACCTTTAAGGTTTACTCATTGTGTTGCTCCTCAATAGAGAATGGCAGTTGCATCAAAGTGCTTTTGCCTGAAGATATCAACCTTTGTGATACCTGACTTGAAGCGCGAGATGTCAAAGGAATTTTACTCCTGTAAAAATTACAGTTTTACAAAATAGCAACTAGGACTGTCCACACCATGAACTGATGAAGTGTCTGTAGCAGTTGGTCCCTGTAGCAGTTGGTCCCTGGGGCAGCATAATATTGAGTTGGATATTTGTTTTAAGTGCAACAATTCCAAAGGACACATTTTTAAAGGGAAAATAAAAGTTACAAAAGAAAACAATTCTTGTGAACATTTCTAGGTTAGGAAACAGCTGAAAATAAGCCATGATTTGAAAGCTTACCTCTGGTCCTATACATTGTGCAGTGCTGTTGTATCTCACATTAGCCTTGGGGTGAACGTTTAAGACAGAAAAACCTATAATACAAATTAACATTATTTGTTCAATTCTAACCTGCCATTAGGAACATTTAGATAAGTTTGCTTTTAGATCAAAAGGGTCCTATGTCCTCAGCTGGGCATTTATCAAAGGATTATCAGGTTTCACCAGCTTTGACATCCGATGAGGCTTTTTAAAAGTGCATGTCCTTGAAACAAAGCTGTCCACCTAGGCAATGATTAGTTTTGTTGAACAAAATGTTTGCCAATAGGACACTTGATATGGCAGTTTTTAAGTTTCAATACAAAAGTGACACAAACGAAATGGTTACAGGGAAACTTAAAAAACATTTGAAAACTTTATGCACGGTTCATTATCATTTCCTTTTACCATTGTGTGAATTATCTGTTGTGATAATATTGTAATTAACAGGATTATACTGAAATGACACTATGTCCATCAACTTGTTTAACAGTAAATGTTCCATATATAACTTTTCATATTTTCCTACCAGCAATACTTTGTGATGTTAAATTTTGTATCATAAACCATTTGGTATAATTATAACCAATGAATACATTAAATCTTGGAGGATAGTGTGATTTTTATGTCATTAGACACTTTCATAAAGCTGACAAGTCTCTGAAACTTCATCTGTCTTTTAAGGTTTAACTTCAGAAAAAGAATATATAACCCAAAGTTTGTAGGCCTATTTAATTTTTTAAACCTGGACTAACCATATCGTGCTGTAATTGCTTCTTCATATAAAAACACCGCAAGTGCTGCATCCTCCTCGAGCACAGTGCCTCTCAGGCAGAGTTTAGCATGTGCCCTTGACATGCAAGCCCTGTGGATGGATGAAGCAAACCATTTCTTGCAGTCAGTAAAATAAATTAATAGAAATGCCACGTTAATAATCATACAGGGACTCGGTCTGATTCACCTGTGTTGACAGGTAATTACATGCCTTGTGAGAGATGAGGGTCATCGGTGAACCAGTATCACATTAAATGACCTTGACACTATTGGTCATTTTTATGCAAAGATTGTAAGTAGTCTGATATTTATAGGGAAAACTTCTACACGTAAATCCATGGAACAGGCAGAAGGCCTTAAATGTTATCCTTTAAAAAAAATAAAAGATCAAAGCCTACTGAAAATTTATATAAATAAAGTGGAAACCATTAGTTAGTTTCTGTCGACGTTCTCCTTTATATTAGAGCATTTTGCCAACAATATTTGGAGTAAGGAACTTGAGACCAAGAAAACTTACAATGTATGAAGCGCTGTTGAAGGAAATGGGGTGCCATGGACTCCTGATAAGCGCACCCTTCTGCTCCCCAAGAAGTAGCCTTTCAGGAGCTGCTTTGCTGGATCAGAGAAATCCACTTTGGTCTCAGATGCTATCTCAAGAAACTGCAAAAAATAGCAAAAGTCTTTTCAATCATAGCATGCAATGTGTGCCTAACCAAGACCATAAGTCAATTTTGGAGTCACTTATGTGGTTACTCTTTAACAGTGCATAAACTGCATGCAGCATCTGAGTATGGCTTTACTCCTCACCACGGCGGCGGCATTTTGACTCTGACAGTGTCAGTAAAAATTGAGTAACATGAAATACCAATGTGCACAAGCAAAAATGTCTTGCTAACCTGTGAAATATGCTTCCGTAATGGCAGTTTGGGCAAGAGCATACTGATCAGAATGTGATTTGGTACAAACCCTTCTCTTTTTAGAACCACCACACTCACAGCATGTCGTGACTGAATGGTCAAGAGCACCAGACTCAAGCTATGGTGTTTCTGATCAGCAGAGTATGGGTTTGAGACCCGATTGTGGCACTTGTGTCTAAGAAAGATTCTTTACCATAATTGCTTTGTCCTTCAGATGGGACATAAGGCCTAGGTACCAAGTACTAGGATGGATTGGTATGTGCACATAAAAAATTTAAAAAACACTTATCCTGGAAGAGTAGGGGTTTACCCCGTTGATAACCAGCAATCCTTGTTTACAGATTTTCTCAGTGATTAAGTTTACTTATGAGGCATCCTTGGTTCCACTTCCAGAAATATGAAAAATAATAGTAATAACAATAAGAATAATAACGATCAGAGAGATTTTTTCCATGGCATTACCCCACTAGATTGTATTCCAACCATAAAATCGAAGTAACTATATCTAAATAAGTATTCCCTTTTTCTTTGTGTTTCAATTTTTTAAGAAAACACCTATATTGAAAGGTTAGGAATCAATGCTAATAACCTTGCCATTTAAGAGAAAAATATCTTCATTTGTTTTGTGGTCAAAACAATTACAACACTTGAACTGTGCAATGCCTTCTCATAAAAGTATGCACCCAGTCCAATGAGACACTGTTTTCTCTACATTATAAAACACCAAAAGACACGTTTCTATGGCGTGAGCAATTCTGGTTAAAAACTCCTCAAGGAATAAACTCATGCTTATTTTGACAGCCGTAAGAAGGGTATTTACTCCACGGTGCATGTGTCATATAAGAGGTTATAACATTTCTTATCTGCTATCAAAAAATCTTGAGGCTATATAATTATCGGAGGTATTGGGCAGCATAAGGATGCTGGCTTATATCTTTAATATCAATTGTCGTACCCGTTTTAGTTCACTAGGTCTTGGGACTGAAGTGATACTTCCCAACTGATCCCGATCTTCCATCGCTCCCAGCAATGTATGCCTGACGATACTGAGCTCAGCCCACTCATCCCAATTTGGATTGGATGTGTCGCACACAAGCACCATAGAAAAACTCCTGATCAGAAAGATAAAGTGGTGTAAACAATTACTAATTGCATTTCAATTAATTTGTTTGCCTCTCCTTTCAAACATCAAGTTGATAATGTATCTTTTTGCTCGACATCTTTGACAAGATGATTTATTTTAGAAACCACAGGATGTCTTTAAACAGAACCAAAGCCAACAGTAGCTATACAGTAACTTTTGTTTTACCATTATGCAAGCTCACTCCCTACATGTAGGCCTATATAATATTTCCAACGGACAGCTTTTCGAATAAGATTTGCCTTAGTGTTTTTTGTTACAAGTTAAAAAAACATGAGGCAAAAAATTAAGAGAAAAAACTAAAAACATTTCTTTTATAGTTTTCCTTCTCCTCATATTCATGACTTGTTATTTGTATTATTAATTTTATTTGAGACAGTCCCTTTAAGGTTTTCCATCATAATTGGGTTTGGGGTAACACCTCCCTACAGACTACAGTTTTCATTAAAACTGTCGAGTTCCTCGCTTTGCATTCAGTAAGCTCTTCAAAAGACTGTTCATTTCTATGAGTAATTTTATCCCTTCAAGCCAAACGACTATGGCCAAAGTAATAATAGTTAAAAATTAATAGTAATAACAGAAAGATACTACAGAAAGTGTGATGGTGCAATTAGTCAGGCAGTGCCAAACCTTTTTAGACACTGACCCAGGTGAAGGGAAGCATGGAGTGAAACATAAATAAACTGGTCTTCACAATCTGGTGATTGAGGCAAGCAAACTTTAATGTGTTTTCAGGCACTAATGATCCATAAGCAAAGATTTTGGAGCGATTCAGCTCAATAAACTGCACATTGGTTTATATGGTAGTTGTATTTTGTCAGCTTATTAACCATCAAATGACAAATGAAAATACATTGTTCAATACAATAAATATTGGATGGTCTTCCATTTTATCGGAAGGAGTAAATTCATGTTCCCTCGTCACACTCCTACCAGCTGACACTTACTCTAAAATAGACTGCTTCAGGTTTCTCTTTTCCTGCTGAAAAAGTAGAGAGAACAATCAATAATACAGAAATGAAATTTAGGCTTCATTTGACAGGTGTTTTTGCACTCAGAGGAATATTTCTGGCCTGGTCAAGAAATAATAATGATCAAAAAATCCCAAAAGATTAAAATTCTATTATTCACAAGGGCACGGCAGGGCATTTAGGCATGATAATTGTGAGAATATTGGTATGGATAAGCCTCAGTCAATTTCCACAGACCTCTATTCAAATTAAATTTCTTGTCTACACAATTATTTTAAATTTCCACATTGATGTACCAGTTTTGAAATCAATATTTCAAAGATATGTTCAAAGTTTACCACAAAGACATTCAATTTTAATTTTAGCCTAAGGCTCTTTATCTATGTGTATTTTTAGTTTGACTAGATTTTTCAAAATTTCAGATTGAGTGATTTTGCTTGATCCTAAGGTGATTTAGTGCCAAGAGACTTACAAATCCGGAGAGCAGAGATTCTTGATCCATTTCTGGAGCAGAACTACAGCTCAGATAGCCCCAAAGGTTACAATCCACTGTAAATAGCTGCTGCTGTGTTGATGTGCTTCTTAATTTCCTTGGCAGGTCTACATGGACAACTCTATCACTCATTACTGCAGAAAACAAGATACACATCCTTTCATTAAAGGGAAAGTACATTTTTCTTTGAAAAAAATCCATTAATTCCCATATGTACTTAACTAGTTTTCAATAAATAACCTTGCAACCAACCTATGAATATTGTATCAATGCTGTGGTAGAGCTTATTTCGATAGCTGTAATCAAAATTAGCAACTGTGATTGGTTGAGTCCTCAAATGCTATTTCCTCAGATTAGACAGTATTTCAGATAGAAATATGTCTATGGTAGACTGATAATGGTCTGAACCTTACAATTAGTGACCTCTCAGGTTGAGACTAACAAGTTTTCCCCTGATAATTACCAATACTGTACTTTGTCTATTATCAAAATATTTTTTAAATAAAATGCAATGTACCATTGTATTTATCTGTGAAGAGTAAAGACTGCAAAAGGAAGAAACCAAGGTTTAACATTTGGCATCATTAATTGAGGATAAGCCCCAATGCATTCCATCATCCACTTTGGTGATGAAACAAAAGCATGTCAAAATTAATCAAATTATTTATAAATACCCCATGAATTGTCTAACTCATGTGTCATATTAATCACAAACAGCGAAACAAATGCAAATTTTTTCAGTCTTCTGGATTTCCATTTGTTTACTTAAAATAGCTATTAAAAACTATTTAAAAAGGGGGGAAAAAGGGAACATAAGAAAATTCTCAACCAAATTTGAAAAAAATTCAGTTTGTAGACATGTGAAAACAAATGAAATACATCTTTGGAAAAAAACATGATAAGAATTGCAGCTGTGCAAAATAATTACACTGTACTGTTTTAAAAACCTTAGAAGTTATGTCTGATCAGATAAAAACTGAAAGGGGAGAAATGGTTTATAATTGCTCTACCATATAATGTTTCCACATCAATCCAACAGGGAATTGATGTTGATATTAATCCAGGTGAAAGGACTTTTGAGAACAATAATCGTAACACAGGAATGGCACGTGTATTTTCATGAAATAAGATCTTCCCTTGCAGTCCAATTTTAATTAAAAGTCATTTTTGGAGGAGCATCATGTTTGATTATGTTTTTAAAGTACTCAAGAAAGGAGAATATCCTATATAATATGCACATGTTTATCTTAGTGTGGCTGTTCAAATGTACACAACTTGAATTATATGAGAATTCATAAATAGAGTTAGAAATATTCACGGACAAATTAGTTATCATGATCTAAAAAAAAAAGATAAATAATACAGTTTGTTTACCTCCAAAGTCATAAAAATAAAAGATTTTTGTCAATCATTTACTTTTAACTTTAAATTCCTACTCACCATTCTGAAGCTTGTCTTTTGTGTCTCGTTTACGATTGTACAAATCCCCCAACATGCAAACACCTTGGCGAGCTAACAGCACAGATCCAGCTGAAAAAGGGAGGTATAGAATATAAAATTTAGAAGACATCTTTGCAAATAATATTTTTGAGGAAGGCTATTTAAATGCCTTTATCTTAAATTTGTATGTCTTCAGAGTTAAATTTATTTCATTGATAATAACAAATAGTCACCTAGTTTTGACAGAAACAATTGATCTTTTAGCATATACTTTTTGTCTAATATCAGTATTTGCTAGCTATGTTCTTTTGGGTAAATACTCATAACCCAATTCAATAGATCCTTCACATTTCAGATTACTAATGAGCTTTGTTCTATATTTCATGTATTCAAATTCCCGATTAACAATTTCAGCATGAAGTTTGTCCTACAATATAAATTTGTGTATATTGGCAAAAGATGTTTAGAAGAAAAGAATTGTGAAAGTCTCAAATGCCTTTCCTTTAATACGTTTCAAATTTGCATTTAATACTTAGCCTGCCATTCTTTAGAATTTAATTCCTTTTTGTATGTGGAAATCCAAGCTACAAACAACAAAATTTCATCACTGAAATCCACTAAGGGCATATTTTGAAACCTACAATTTAATTTATGATGAAACCTAAGAGCTTTATCTTCAAGTTTCATGAAATGTAGATCTTCTGGTTGGTTTAATTGACTTTCACCCATAAAACTTAATTATGTAGGTTGAGTTACTTCACTTCTTAATAATGCTTGTTATTTGCTGGAATTCTTCATGATTAGATTATTGTGTTTCCTCTTTCGGGAAATTCGTTTTTTGTGTAAAACATGAGATGCTCCTCTGGATCTTAAATGCATGAAATTGCCATTAACATTGACCGATACATTTAAAATGTCTTGGGTAATGGATACGAGTACACTGTCTGAGATGTAACTGGGTATGAAAGAGTATCCCCAAACGTCAACATTTTCCCTTAGCAACACAACTTCACTCAAAGTTAAAACACCTCAGCACTGCAAAAACATGCAGTTAGCTTATGCGAGGAATGATAAAACATGACCAAGATTGCTAATTTATAAGACAATAACAGTGTTGCATAGACCATCTCTACATAGCTTACTCTTGTAGAGAATATACAAAGCTAGGGGGCCATGTCTATTTTTCATCTTTCGAAAAGTAAAGATTTACCATCAATAGTGTAACTCTCTGAGACAGCTGGATCCTGTCTAATTGCAACAAGTAAGGGCTGGCTGCTGTTGTGAATGATAACACGAGGTGCGAAAGATGCCCCATATAGCAGCAATTGTTGAATTATGTTTGTGTCAGTGCCAACAGCGACAAGATCCAGAAATCCTTGTGACTCCTAAAATGGAAACATTGATTTCAGTACAGACCTACTGATATAATGAATCATTAAGGCCAAAACATAATTAGTATTAATTTAAGGAAAAACAAGATTTGTAATCTTAAACATAATTCTTCTAATAAATTGATAATAATTATCAAACATTCTCAACAATATTTCAGATTTGTTTCCAATTAATCTGTTCTTGTGTTAATACGGCACTCTTAATTATAAATCCATAAGAAAAAACAGTTATTTGCTGTTTATTTGATTAAACTTTTGAAGCTTAATTTACTTACATGTTTGTTGAAAATAAGATGATTTAATTTAATTGCATTTTCCAAGAAACAAGTGTGTATCAAACGCAGACAATATTGAGGTTAAAGTGTGAGAAGAAAAGAGAGAGAGGAAAAAGGAAGACACAAAACTGAAAGGGACATGGAAAGGTCATTTCTAGTATCGTATATGTTTACCATAAAATACCTTAGATCATAAAATAGAGTTGTTCTTTAAAAACACCCATTGATGCAATTTAGCTGCTGCCTTTGCAAAAAAGAGATTAAAGTATTCTTTGTAGATTCAAATCTTTCATCACAATGATTTTAGCACTTCATCAAAATACTACCCCACCATAATTTAGAACTATAATTGACAGAGTATAAGAGAAGGTTATTCAGATGGCAAATAACTTGGTGTAAACGTAGAGAGAATAACAAATTATTGACTTGAAAAGCAAAATGCATATTTTACATACCTTCTGCTCATTTCATATTTATAAGTGATGCAATTTGTTCGACGAAATGATTTTTGAAGTCTATCATTTTTGCTAGTTAACCTTGAGTTAAAGTAAATAACTCCTGTGGAGCCTTTTATTGTATTATAGAGAGATATTAATGGACTATGACAGACTAATAGCCTTTCAAATTGAATTCGGGAATCAAGTGAAAAAGAAAAGAAACCCCTTGGCTAAATAAAAGCTTAAAGGCAAGGATGGGAAAGGAGAGGAAATTTTGCAGTGGGCAGATCAAACCAAGCACAATGTTGGACTATCCCTACTAGCATTATACACCATAAGAGTCTCTGCTGATTACATTATTTTCCTGATTTCCAAAACAGGGATATTAAAGGCACTGAACACGTTTTGTAATTGTCAAAGACCAGTATTCTCACTTGGTGTATCCCAACATATGCATAAAATAACAAGCCTGTGAAAATTTGGGCTGAATTGGTCATCGAAGTTGCAAGAAAATTATGAAAGAAAAAACACCCTTGTTGTACAAATTAGTGTGCTTTCAGATAGGAATAAAAGGCTTCTGGCCAGAAGTCTTTATATTTAATTTTATTATTTTAGTGAGAAATTACCTCTTTCTCAAAAACTACGTTACTTCAGAGGGAGTCGTTTCTCACAATGTTTTATACTATCAACAGCTCTCCGTTGCTCGTTACCAAGTAAGTTTTTATGCTAATATATATTTTGAGTAATACCAAACGTGTACAGTGCCTTTAAAGCAAATCTTTACTTGTTTTGTACTACAAGGCTGAAATAGAGCCAGAGTGGCAAACATTGTGAGAGAAAGGTTTGGGTTGATATGGAAGGAAATGACAAAACAACAACAGACAAAGAGATTTATTACACATCAACAGTGCTGGAGAAGGAGTTTGGGTGTATTTCATCCTATATCTATAGATCTAACAATGCTTAAAGGGGCTACTCATCATTAAAGTGAATTACATGTTCATCGGATGTACAGGAAGCAGCATCAATAAGACTGAGGAGCATGCACAGTTTAAGTCTGTGATAGGTGCCTGGTGGAGAAATGTCACTGCCGAATTGGAATGCAAGATTGACGCTGAAGCCCCAGGGAGATGCTGCTTGACCTGCACAATTGAGAAAGCACAATGACTCAGATTTCGTATGAAGAAAATTGCAAGAAAAAAAGAAAAAGAAAAAAAAAAAGGAAAATGTGGTGAAATTTATCATAATTTAGATGATCAATATCTCCAGTTTATATTTTGTTTCCTATCATCAGAAATACCTTTCAGCAAGTTTTCATAATAGTACGGCCGGTAGGATTATGCCTTTGATACAAGCATGAAATTTAGCACACAGTCAGAGTATATAGTCATGAGAAAGATATTTGTTTTAAGGGCCACCACAGACTATTTTGTCCCTTGAAAAAATATAGGTTAGTATAACAAGCAATGGCGCCATTTTGAAAATTGCTTGGTATTTTACCTATATATATATGTATATATGACAAAGGTCCGGTTTGGATCGAAAGCTAAGGCCATCTCCCCTACTAATTTTTGCATATCTATATATATATTTTTGTGTGTGTGCGGTTAAATTCAACTTTGCGATGGCCCCATAGCCAAATATTGTTCTCGTAATATCTCTGACTGTGTGCCAAATTCCATGCTTGTATCATCAAGGGCACAAATGCCCCAAATATTTTCCCTTTCTGCCCCACTATGGATGCATGACAAAACTTTAAGAAAGCATAAGAATTTTTGTTCATGTCATTACACAATCATAGATATAATTTCCCCTATATTACAATAACTCCTTGAAAAGTAAAAGTGTTTCCAGCGAAGCAGATTCCACAAAACAAAAGATTCACCAATATAGGGGTAAGGGGACCCTAAATTTCACTGAAAAAGGGTCAGATACATGGAACATTTGCAATTTCAATGATTAATCATCAAATGTTCTCAATAAGCAATTATAGTAGCAAAAATTGCTGCAAGGCACCCCAACACTAAAGTTTTCAAATTAAACGTGGGAAACTGAAAGGGTGAAATGGCCGATACAACACGGAAGAAGGTGAAAGAAAAAGCTGGACTTTTACTGACAAAAAGTCTCTTGGAATATACATTAAGGTACAGAATTAGGTGTTTGGCTTGCAACCAAATTGTGGATAATAGATCATCGTTGTTAGGAAGGTTAAGATGTTGAAACTAATTAAGTGGTGTGATGAACATCCCCCAAAATAAAACAACAAATTATACGAGCTATACTTAGAAGAATTGAATTTTCCTCCGTCAAAAATTACAACTAGGTCTACCAATAAACAAGTCCGGAATAATACTTCACCATGAGCAATATGATACGGGTGAGTTGTTGTTTTCAGTGTTTTCTTCTGATAATGTACTTTTGAAAATAAAAGAACCATCAGTTTGAACTTTAGGCTATTAACATATTTTTTGTGTTTGTGAAATATATTTATAAAATGTGTGTTCAAATAGTTGTTGAAACTTTGTCACTATTACTTCATCACATTTAGCCTTTAAAAAAAATATGGTTTTCTTACTCTTTAGAAGCTGACTCAAAGTGTCTGGAAGATGAGTGGGTATCTCTCTTTGAATCCCAATGTGAACCTAAAAAGGGAGATATTTAAGTTATTAAGGAAAGCCTAGGATTCTATGTTTTCTGAGATAAATACATAATTACAGATTCTTTGACATGTAATTTGCTCGGGGAAAAATATTGTATGCATACTGATTAGACCTGCATCATATTTCATAAAAGAAAATTAAGGTAAAATGGAGAATATTGAAGTCTGTCTGTACTGCTGTAGAGTGACTGAATTTTACTATCACATCCAGAGCCTCTATGTTGGTCAGTTCAAACTTAATATTTGAAAATGTTTTGAAATAAAGTTGATCAAGTCTTCACTAGTTCTAGCCCAACAATTTTCAAAAAATACAACAACCATCATTTTTTAAATATAAGAACCGGCAAACAAAACAGTGCATCAAATAAATCCCAATGGGTAATCACATGCCCCACTTCTGAAACTGATCTAAATCAAATAGAGCAGAAATAATTTACCTTAATGACATTGTTTGCCTGAAATCAGAAGACAACAATATGATTGAGTTAATTTGACAGTGAATATTTTGAGAAAATACAGTTAAGTTGTGTAATGGAAGCTTAAAAGACAAATGGGCAATGGCATAACCAGACATATTCAAGGGGGGGGGGGGGGGTTACTCCATTGCAAATGAGTTCCCTGGATATTTGTTTTATGTGTGGGCAAAAGGAATTGAAATTTCAGTGAAACTAAATTAATTCAGAATACTTTGTATGATAAATTCAGCAATATCTAGAATGACGTGTCAGTAGGGTGCCGCATTTTACAACCCAATTTGAAATAAAAATCAAGATTTTAAAGGTAATTATTGTAGTTTTTTTTATTTTATTCTTTTCCTTGTCAAACACCTTAATAGTCCAAAAACAATACTCAATTTGAGAATGTTTCCTTTAATATCACGTCACCTTGGCATTACTTTACAAGAAACCTTATGAGCCTTTTTTAATTTTCAAATTAAAGAATGCTGTTCTTGTAATTTGTTAACAAACGACTAAAATACATCACCTCAATCACAACAGAGACAGCTGCATTTGCAGCAAATTCTTTGACTGGGATTCCAATCACACAGTAGTAGCCACCAAGTTGAATATTGAAAAACTCATCTAGATAATTAGAAAGTGACAAGTAACAGTGACAAGGAGATAATTCACAGTACATAGAGCAAGTAAATAAGCGAGATAAATAATCTACAAGGTACCTCCTTGGAATCTGTGATTTACATCCTTGGGAATTCTGACAGACAGGCTAACTTTAAGTGCACAGTGACTGTGAAACATTGGACCAAAGGGAATCATATAAACATTAAATAAACCATCAAATGCTTACAAACCAATCCAAATGTCTGTTTGCTTTAAATTGTATGCAATTGATGGATGTGCAAGAGTCAACTACAACTGGCATTAATAGTTAGCGTGCAATGTTTCGTGATAATGTGCTTAAGGACGAATGTTCACAGTTCCACCCACACATACACGTGATATCCGAACAAGTTTCACTCTTAAACCAAAATGCAGTCAAATGCCAAAAGTGCTCTATTATAAAAAAGATGCAGGAATGAGCATTTTCACTGAATATACGGGCAATCATTGTACTGGACCTATATTAATAATAATAATAATAATAATACTTGGTTCTTATATAGCGCTTTATCACACCCCTAGGGGCGTATCAAAGCGCTCAGTATTTTTTCCTGCAAGGTATGTGGAGCTACGTTTTGAAGTATGAGACCTATTCCTTTACATAGCACCATGTAATGGTTTACAAGGTGCTGTGGCGCAATATGCAGCCAATCAAACCAGGAACACCGGGGCGAACCCCTTCTCTTTTCGATAAGTGCACTGGGTTCTTTTACGTGCATTACACAACACACGGGACCAACGGCTTTACGTCCCATTCGAAGGACGAAGCAATAATGGTTAAGTGTCTTGCTCAAGGACACAGGTGTCACGACCGGGACTCGAACCCACACTCTGCTGATCTGAAACACCCGAGCTTGGGTCCGGTGCTCTTATCCACTCGGCCACGACATGCCATATTTGCTGCTTGGGGCTTTCTTGGGGGCTATATTTGATCAATGGAGGATGACCATTTTCAGGCAGAGCACTTGGGGCCTATGCATTTAACAGAAGCAACTCCTGAATAAAGAGCATACAGGAATTTAATTATTGCAGCTCATTTTCTGTATACATTTTGAGAACCATACCTCCCAATGACAATTTTTAGGCCCCACTTATACACTTAATAGAAGAAACTCGTATATTAAAGAGCTAAGATTTGATTATTGCAGTTGGCTTCCTTTATACATTTTAAGAACCATACCTCTCAAAACAACAGCAACAGCTTGGCTGTACCTGCCCAAGTTTGCATCTACATCATTATGCGGGGAGACATTCCCTTCCACAATCTGTAATATCTGCTTCTCTAAAACAACAAAAGAATATTCAAAAACAGTTACAGATTGGTCAGTAAAACAAATATCTGGGTCAATTTATTTTAAGTTGGATTTCTATCGAACATAGTATGTATCTCCACCAGGCCCTGCACTTGAAGGTTTTTGTAAACTGTGCCTTTTATTTGCCCCCAGGAAGTTTTAGTAGCCCAAATTTTAAACCTGTATTGTCATAAATGTATAATCACAACCAGTTTAATGGTCAAATGAAATTCACATACTCAAAAATAAATTAACAAAATTATTCACATCTGAAAAGGAAAAATATAAGTATTTTAAACAAGTATGTTGCACAGTTTTTAGTAGCCAACAGGGCAAGTTGAGAAGTGGTGTTTACTAGCCTGTAGCAGTTGTTAGCCGGGCTTGTGTTAAGATGAGCCCTGTCCTCGCGCATTAGCTTACGACTTTAAAAAAGGTGATTAACTCATACACACCTCCTAAGACTCTGCAGTTCACATCCTCCTTTAAGATGCTGCCACAGTACACGCAGTTGAAGTCTTGCCTTGAAGGAGGATAAGCATAGGTTTAAAATCAAACGCGATCCAAGGTTGCTAGTATTTATTTAATGCAAAAGAACAATAGGCAAATTCCTAAGTAAAATATTGTGTACATTCGCAAAACATGTTGTAAAGGTCTGTGTTCCAACTGTTAATTCCCAAGTCCTCATCCAACCTTTTTTCATCTGGTTGAGTTAGTCTGAAATATTATATTCTTCACTAAAAACAGAAATGACTTAATATATATGAAGAGGTAAACATTCAGACATTTATCAGAAATTGGGTGAGAAAAACACCTTACAAAGACAAATTTGGCAAATTTAGATTTGTTTGATAGCTCAATTAACTTCAGTGTAGAGCAACTGAATTTACCTTACAGTTTGGTGTTCTTTAGCCCCCTCAATGTGACATCTGATGTAGAAATTATCTGCTGCACCAAAGCATTTAGCCTCAGAACATCTATATTTTGCACACCTCCTATAAAAATCAGGTGGGAGAAAAGTCACAATCAAACCTGTTTAGACCTTTATTGACCCACCATGTTATATATTTGCAGACTTTTCGATCCTAGCAGAGTCTTTCTCGAAGGCTAAGACCCTGTTTACACTAGATCCAGAAAGGTGGATCAGACCCGGATCTCATCCGTCAATGTGGATTAATGGCTAGTGTAAAGCAGGATCAGACCGGTTCAAGATCCGGCAATTTTAATCCACCTTTTGAGGAGGGTTTGAATCCAGCAATTGTTGGATCAGATCCGGCAAAGTGGATTCCAAGTACAAGTGTAAACGCAAAGGTGGATCAGACACCGAAATTTGATGTGGTCATTTCCGGTTTCACTACGAATGGCGTGCTTTTCGCTTGTGTTTTGGTGGGACATCTGTCGCTGTTTATATTTGTGTGCGTTTCTTTGTTGTTGTGTCATGCACAGTGCACATGGACTGTGCGTGTGTGAAACCTTTTGTTGTTTTCAGCATCCCTTTATACATACATCATTACGTTCGGAGCTTGCCTTGTTGCTATATTTTGTTAATTTTACCATCTATTTCTACCTCCATGGTCGTTGTTATCTGTATCATCTGCTGTACTGTATTTCCATCGTTAATGTTTGTTGATGTACGTCGAGGAAAATATGGCGCGCTGTAATCGTGACCTTTGATCTTTGCCTTGTAACCCTTGAGCTTTTTGCGAGGAGCGGTGACGTCATGACCAATATACATCCAGTACAAAAGTGGGATCGGAGCCAGATCAAGCACTAAGTACCAAGTCTCTTATCTAACCATGTGCAGACAATCAAACATGTATAACAACAGCTCATTAGACACAAACTGTGGTTTATTATTTGACAAACTGAACCAATCAGACAAATTGTTTCTTTTTTCCCAGTTACTATACTTTTGGTATGGAAACTGTTCACAGTGCCCTTATCAATGCAATTTGGTTTTGTATCCTTGAAAATTGTACAAAACTAGCTTTTAAATTCAAAGAACAATGTAACTTTAATTATTATACTAAAGAAGTTTTGTGTAGGAGGATTATTGCAAAGTTTGTATCAACTTACGAGTATACTGTAGGAGATGAAATGGAGCACACTGTTCCAGTAAATTTGTAGAAACGGGACTCAAACTTGCAACTGATTAATTCTGACGCGCAAAGCTGGTAGCTGTTGGTAATACATGACAGATCTCACGTGGTCAAACATAAAAAATATTTAATACAATTACACTTACGTGAATACAACCTTTATATGTGTTAATTTTATGTTGAGGGAAGGGTCATCATGCAATTGGTATAAAGTTCCCATCATTGTCAACAAATCCCTGAAGAAACTAGACTGTATTATTGGTTATCATGAGATCCCATGGACAGATAAGTTTAGTCAAAAATATATATCTGACAGTGAAAACACACTTAATGTGCAAAAAAATGGAGGACTACAAATATAAAAGGGGGAAAACTTGAGCTTTTACAGTGGTCTTACCTTGACAGCTGTGGTAGATCTAATATCAGCAAGTTCACAAGAACTTGGTTGCAAGATACTTCAGCTGGAAGTACTTTTAAGCACTTTAAGCTGATATAGCATAGCTGCATCAGAGAAAAATAAGTACCTTGGAGAATTTATTGGTTCTGATAACGTGGGATGCATGGGAAACATGCAGTCTTAGACAATTAACACAGAGAACATGGTAATTGCCCTGTGTCTATCAAGAGTTAGTTACTTATTCATGGGAATAACTGTGTGAATACCCATAATAATTTGTTTAGAATGGCTATATACTCTTACCGAATTGCACCAAGGTTGATGAAAATTAATAGCCACTTCTTAAAAGCTGTAATTATGAAGCAGTGAAGACCTGTTCATCACATGGTTATTCTCTTTTAATATTCAGCTTTAACTTTTCAAAGAAAACACAATCATATATTTAATATAGCATTTTGTTTGTCCTTGGTACTAAAAGAAAATAAAAGTATTCAGAAAATACCTCTTTTTTAAAAACCAAAAGGAGATCAACAGCCTTATTCTATCACATGTAATAAGCACATTAGTCCTTTGAAAAGACTTGCTCACTCAACCATGCTCACTCAGCCATCCTGACTGTAAGTGCAGAAATGTTCTAAATATTCAGTAGATAAAACTAGCAACCAATCATAAATGAAGAGTAAAAAAGGACATAAAACAAGCATAATTCAAATGAAAACAGTTCATAAGTGTTATGTCAGACTTACAGAAATACAAAATAGTAGTAACACATGGTGCTTGAATGGACAACATCAATTTTTGAGAAGTAAAAAAAAATTATAAAAAAATTAATGAATAAAATAGGAATAGAATTGTTTGTTTGCTTAAAGCAGAATAAACTTTTACCTCTTGAAAAACTGTTCTTGCTTTTTGTGGATGATGTAACACTATGTTTCCAAGAGTTGCTAAACAGAAGATTAAAAGTGTAAAAAAGGTGAGGAAACAAATAAATAACTGAAAACACAAATTGAGTTATTTCATCAGAATATTTGTTTAAATGGTTTGGGGGGTTTTTCTCAGTAAATGTATACAAAGTGAAAACAAGAAGATTGAATACTAACCGTCTATTTCAGTGATCACTGAAACATTAACTTCAATGGTGAAAGGATAGATGACACTCTAAAAGAAAAGAAAAATTGGTTATGATCCATTGATCCTTGACTGATCAAATTTGAAAAAAGTCAAGAGAGTGCACTAAGTGCTATGGCTCACAGCACAATGCAAACATCAGGTTAAAAGACCAGAACCTCTATTAATGGAAAGATCGTGACAATATGAAAGCTAGCTCAGCTTCTATTGTCGTATCTGGCCTTAATTTCAAAATGATAATATAAAAAAGGTTTTTAATTGCTTGTCCGTGTAATTCTGACTAAGAAAAAAGCTGCACTTGACTCGTGTATTGAAAGTTGCCTGCTTGAAGCTGTTATTTGTATTGTCTTGACATGAATACTACTACTACTAGTGCTAGCACTAGCAGGCCTAAATAGAGCCAGAACCCAGGTTGAAACATTTTATGCAGTGGGAATTATAATTAAAAAAACACTGACCTCTTTGGTATTGTTGTGATTGATACACTCTATTTTCAAAGACTCCAGTTGTTTAGTTTTGTCCAAGTAGCATAATGATGCCTCCATTAAATGTAGTTCATCACTTTGAGCTGAATTTGCAATCTGTTCTCTTATGTTTAACATTTTTCTGTAAGGTAAAAAGTTAAATGATGATTGATATTTAGCATTAAAAAAATAAAACATACCATTGGCCTTTTGGGGGTAGCCTATATAAAGTTAGGCCCTGCGTAGCACATTACACACTACTCTACTGACTGAGGGACCATGACAGGTATGAGCTAAATAATTCAAATTTATTTCACTAATGTTAACACTGTTCTGCTACAGTGCTAGTCCCCATAAAATAAAGTAAACATTAAAACAATAGAAAGTAATAAGAAAGGAAAAAAATCAATTAAATAAATGGATAGGCCCTACATAAATAAACAAAAAAATAAATAAATTAATAAACAAATAAACATACAAAATGATGTATTTATTATAAATGCCATGGCATGGTATGGTTAGGTATTAAACTATCTGAATAACTGGTCATGCTGGTTGCTTTTGTGCACTGAAAAATGCTTAAGTCCATATCTCTTGCTTGTGACTTGTGAAGTTGTGTTGAGCATGTTGGTGTTGAGGTTGAGGTCCCAACGCCAACGGCGCACAACGTTAATATTAAAACGTTGCTTGCAGTTAAGTTATTCTTTGTATGCTACTTTACTACTAGTTTTTACTACTAAAATTGGGGTACTTTGCTATTACAAAATGGTTATCACAGCCCACCAGCTCGTTTTTCTCTGATAACCTGATAACGCCCAAGCTCATGTTTGCAGCGGCAATATGTGTTTTTTGTTTGTTTTAAAAACTTTCTAAAAGTTTTAAAGTGAAAAAAAAGTTTAAATATTGTTACATGTTTACCTTGGTTTAAAGAAAAGTACCTCTAAGTAGGTTGCCGAAGCCGGTTGTGCAGCAGCATGCAGAGTTCAAGCAAATTCTCACAGTTTTAGGTGAAATTTATTTCTGCATCTCTTTTTTTACTGGACTTACAACTATAATGACAAGTGCGCAGACGATAAGTTAAAAATAGAATTAATTTGGAAATTGTGCACTTTTAAAAGTAGGCTCTCCTTGCTCAATATTAAGTATTATGCTAACGATACGCCTGGGTGCCGGATTAAAGAATTGTTCGAGGTCACGTGGACACAACACGGGCAAGGCGATTTTTGCAAAAGGTTTTAAAGGTGCCCAAATTCTTTGAGTCTGCTCCTCTTATCTAATTATGCTGAACATGGTGTACAACACGTTTGGGAACCGGATAATCACCCTCTGGGCGGCTGTCGTCAAAAGAGGGCGCACTTTCAAAAAGATGGCCGCTTCCTGTGTTTACACTTCAGCGTAAACAAAATATTATTATTTTGGGTGATCACCAACTTGAAGCTGGATGAGAGTAAGGTTTAACCATGATTTTCTTCTTTAACATAAATATTCCCCTGATTTTTGTTGATGTTGAGCTACCTCCATGGTGTGAGTGTGGAAATTACAGACGTTTTTATTGTTGTAAGTAGGTCGGCAGCAGACGACGGACGGGTGCTTTCTCCTGCTGCACAAACAGTTTCCAGACTTGTTACAACAACTGACACTGGCACCTGCATTGAACTGCAGTTAACACCCCAGCTGCAGCATGTCCAGTGACGTTGCAACGTAGTGAAGTTGTGTTGGCTTGGTTTGAACTGTGTTTGCAGCTTTGTAGATTAATAAAAGCAACAGTAGAAAAGCCTACACACAATTTTTCTTTTCTTTATCCACAGTAAAAATATCGTTAATCTCCCTTAATTTTTAGGTCAAATATATACATTACAAGAGTGAGACCTTACCTGTCCAAAAGGTTGACCATTGACAGAATGATACTGTCGCTGGATAATATGAGTCACTGGTAAAACATGTCGACAGCGGTCTTGACAATGCTATTCTTGACTTAGTTGCGATAATCGTAACCCTCCATCCTCCCGACAGTCGCAGAAGCATTTTTAGCTACCAATATTCCATGAGAGGAATATTAAAAAGTCCAACATCTACTAACAAAAATACCTTATAAAGTAGCAGTTGGATATTGAGATTTTTCCACTTTCGCTTTGATAAATACTTATGACTTAAATGTTTAATTTTTTTTTTATTTGCAGGAGGAGGTTGCCATTAAAAGTATAACATCACTAAAAAAGTTGACTTCCTTTAAACAATGGTCTGACATCGATGCCTAAAACTATGTCCTCTAGAGTTAAGTCGCCTATCATTCAATTCAGAAACTGTCGCATTCTCTATCAGCATGCCATCATCAGGGAAGACCTTTGGGTCCGAGATGGAAAGATCCTCAATCCAGAGTGGCTCTTCTTTGTTGAGAAAGGATATGCAGACCTTCAAGTGGATTGTAAAAACTACATCATATCCCCAGGTTTTATTGATACTCAGATCAACGGTAAGTTTAAATTATTGCATAAACTTACAAATAAGATTGTTGGCTTTTGGCTATATAAAACAAAAGGGAGTAACAAATGGGTTTTAACTTTCAATATAAAACCAATATCTTTTCATTTTCAACCCTCTCTAGTCTGAATAGAGGGGGCTGCCAAATACTTTAGTCCCCAATGGGAAAGTTTTAGTCTCATATACAGTTATACACCACACACATACTTTTTATTATTATCAGCAGCTGCTATATTTATTTGTATATAAATAAGTACACCCCCCAAACAGTTTTTTTTTGTAAGAAGTTAAGTGTTTTATATTTCATAACAGGTCTTGAATTTTGCACTGGACTGCAGGCCAGTGGCCAGTGGTTTTAGTATTGAGGCTGTAAACTTATGACAGTTCCGTCAGGGGTCTTATGTTTTTCAATTGAATAATGATACTTGTACCTTTTCTCCTTAATTCGAGCCCTGCCTAAAATATCAAGATATTACTGTTAGGTATTTTAGGTCCATGTTTTTTTGTTTTCTTTTTGTATTACGGAATTGTCCCTTTTATTATTATTTTTTTCTCTCTAGGAGCCTTTGGTGTTGATTTTTCCTCAAATCCAGATTCTCTTGCCAAAGGCCTCGCTGCAGTATCTAAAAAAATACTTGCTCATGGGGTTACTTCATATTGCCCAACTGTAATCACATCCTCTCCATCAATGTATAAAAAGGTAAGATTAACTAGAATAATCTACATTTGTTTTACTCACTTTTGCAGAGTTTTCCTCACCAAAGTGCTGGTTACTGCATAGTGTATATTTTTCACAAACAAGATGCAGCAGCATATGAACTCCTCTAATGGAAATGAGAAAGTGTAAGTCTAATGAAGCTCAAACAAAAGTCTTTTCCACTCTATCTGATCTTATCATATCCTTTTGGCAAAGGCAAGTTGGTACAGATGACCGATTTTGTAACGTTTCCATGTACTTTTCTTATTGACTTGTAGATCCTTCCCCAGATAAAGAGAACAAGTGGAAGTCGAAAAGGAGCAGGTATCCTAGGTAAGAATTCAAAGGCTGTCATTAAAGCAGCCATATGAAACACATTTTGTCTTCTCTGAGAAAAATTAGTTTTCAGACTTAAACAAAAACTTCAGGAGCTTCATGGAAGATTACATAATTAATTGACATTAAATGCCATCTAACTTTTTCATTGAAAACTCAAATTAAAGAGTATTTGGGGCACTTGCAGCCTTGAAACACGCCTGGTGCACAGGAGGGGCCAGTGAGCTAGTTTCTTTTGACCTTTAGCCAAGGGCGGCTTATTCAAATGAAGTCATGTGCATTAAGGTCAATTGCAGAATATCCTTTTGTGCAGTCACTTAGGATGTACCTCAGAACTATTGTTTTGTAATAAGCAGAATAAAATTTTCTCTGTTCCTTCTTGTTACTTGAAGCTTCTCGGGCTTACAAAGCCTTGAATTTGATACTTCATGCATACCTGACTTATTCATATTTCTTATTCCATTTATATGTTGTAGTTGGTGAGCGAGAATATTCAAAGCTTTCCACCGATGTGCATGAAAAAATTACTGTGCGGAAAATTAGCTGTCTGAATCAGACAAGCATTGACAAACTTCCCCTATGCCTGCTGAATATTTTGATGTCACCCATGCCATTTGCCATCAACATGCATCAGTGGGCAAGGGGCAGATATTGTGAAACAGGCATGCTATCATTGACCTTGTGTTTCATGAAGGTAGTTTTGACTTGAGGGAAAACCTCAAAATTAATTGAACCTTTTGAGAAAGAGATCAAATAATGCATAAATCTTGTCCTCAACTGATCTTTTGAAATTCTATATTTTATATAGGAATTCATTTAGAAGGACCCTTTATCAGCAAAGAAAAGAATGGCGCCCATCCTGTTGAGCTGATTAAAGACTGTACAAAACTGAACAGCTTTGAACAGATCGAAGATGTCTATCACTCACTGGACAACGTTTCTATTGTGACACTAGCACCAGAGTCTTGCCAAATATGGAAAGTCATATCCAAGCTTTCAAACAAAGGAATTGTTGTGTCACTCGGTAAGGAAAGTTGCCAGACAAAGCCTACAATCATAGATTGGTTGATCAGTCCTGTAAATGTTTATGACAATATTTATTTATGCCCTTAGTACCTTAATATGCCTCAGTTTTCTTTTTGTTTGTTTAATGAAGAAAGACCATAGAAGACAATAGAATCCTCTTAGCCTTAACTAATGGGCTGCATAGCAACAGACTGAAAGTTTTTTAAACATCTGGGCACAGTTTCATGGCTCTGCGTGCTGCTTGATTCTTTGATTACGGTCACCATTCTGCGAGCTGACTAAGCGAAGAATGCTTAGTAACAAGATGTTAGCTTGCGCACAAGCACACTTTGCTAACCTGTGAAATATGCTTACATTTAGCACAGACTTTTCTGCTACCATAAGCGCTGTTTATTTGCTTACTGAAGCAGTGCCATGTAATTAGGCCCTGTTTCAAAATTTTACCCTTGATAGATTTGTTTATTTGAAAGATCGGAAACTGATTTGTCTAAGTGTAATTTGATTTGTTTTACACGTAGGACACACTGTAGCTAATCTTACAATGGCAGAAGATGCTGTGAGGCATGGAGCTACATATATCACTCATCTCTTTAATGCAATGCTACCAGTAAGTACACTTGAATTAGTTCTACTAATTACAAGCATGCAGCAAAATAAAAGGAAAAAAAAAAATTGGTTTGAAATGACTTGAAATTTGAGACAACAGTTCACCAATCAACATGTTAAATTTTGAATACAATTTCTTTCACACCATCGTGGAGATGTGTGATGTCTTCTGTTTCATGGCTGCTTGCCAGATCCTCCTATCTTGTGTGTTTAAGCTGCTTTTGTATACTTGGTCTACTAGCGGTTGAAGATCTTTCACATTATCAGCTCATAGGGCTATATTATCTGCAAAGCGCAAGTTGTTGCTAGGTGTCCTTGTATTCTTGTATGACAATCCCAATGTGGGTGTTGTGAGTTGCATAGAGCATTACCAGTTCAGTATGTTAATTGGAAGAGTTGAGGACTATAGTACAAAGCCCTGACTTAAACCAACAGCAGTTTGAAACTTGTCTGTTAGTTCTCTGTTTATCCCTACTGCACTATGAAGATTGTTTGCAGAGTACTTGCAAAAGGGCTATATGTTTGCTTGAGTTGCCGAACAATGTCATAGCCAACCTCATTTCCTGTGTTGTATGATCTTGCCGCGCCATTTTCCCCAGAATGCCTTACGTGATCATAACCCCTGGAAGCTAACTTTAAAAATCAAAATATGTTGGATATCTTAATTAGTCCTGTGGTTGATCCATTCTGTGTTAGAGATGTATGCAGAATACGCTATCAAAAGAGGCATCAAGTTATAGAGCCATGGTCCCCTTTCATTCTTCTTTGATCTTGTGACATGTGTTACTGCATGCAGTTTAGGGTGACCTTGTAAAAACATGATTCATTTGAAGTGGATTGCGTCAAAATACTTTGACACGCGCCTACTAAGCGCTCTACAAGTGCTCAAAAGTTTGTGACAAGCATGTGCATGGAGCAGTCACTTTTGGATAGCCAATCAGCATTGTTTTTCAGCACACTTCCCTTCAAGGGATTAGTGGCGACTGGCGAGACGTATCAATACAGCAGGCTGCCCATGGTAGTGAGGCTGTCTCATAGCTTTCCATAATCCTTCCTGCCAGACTGAATCAAGTACCTTCTCAAAGTCTACTTAACAGTAACATTCAGTTGTAATAATAATCACTTAAATCTTTACTATAACATATCATAAGGAAGGTGGGTTGACTCGTTTTGTATCAACACAGGACAATGTCTTAGTGGAGATTGTTTAAAAAGTCAAATTGGAGATTATTCACATGATGTTTTTCTTCACCAGTTTCACCATCGAGACCCAGGAGTAGTGGGACTATTGACGAGTGATGAGATTCCAACAGGCACCACAGTGTTCTATGGTATGATAGCAGATGGCATACACACTAACCCAGCTGCACTGAGAATTGCATACAGGGCCAATCCAAATGGTAATTTATTTGTAATATTTCAGTTATAATACGCAAGGTTCTATCACCAACCTGTTAAAAAAAAATGTTTCCCCAACAAATAATTTGTACGAGTACATGTATGTAAATTCTTGTCTGTTGTGTTATGTAAAAGGTATCGTTCTGGTGACAGATGCTATAGCAGCAATGGGATTCCCTAGAGGTACACATTATCTCGGCAGCGTGTCAGTAGATGTTACTGATAATGGGGCATATGTGACGGGCACACAAGTACTGAGTGGGAGGTAAGTAGTTATTATTACTGAATAATTCCAAATCTCTAGATACTGGACAATATTATTTTGTTTTACCCATACTCCGATGTGTGTAAAGCACTGTAAACTCGGTACTTTCCCCGAGTCCTTTGAAAAAAAATATTTTTGCAGTACCCACTGCTAAATACAGAATTCAAACTGCCTCTAGCTACCAGGCAATCTCGGTGGTCTAGTGGTAAGACTTCTGCTCTAGAATGGCAAAGGTTGTGGGTTCCAATCCCAGCTGAGTAATGTGGCTATTGTTTTTGTTTATCAGTGCTTTACACACATCGGTTTATTGGTAAAACCAAATAATTTTCTTAATCATTTATTAAATCTATTATAATACTTAACAATGATGCACAACTCGTTCTCTGAACAACCAATCACTACTATAAATATATCTACAAATAACACTTCCTTTTTCGAAAAAGTAATGACTCTCCCCAGAATAGTGTCAAACAGAATTCATGTACTCGAACACTTTTTTCAATTAAAAACAGGCCAGTTGTTTTAGCATTATTATGTGTGGTTACTTTCAGCGTTGCCACAATGGACTCCTGTATACGCCATTTCAAGCATGCAACAGGTTGTACCACAGTAGAGGCCCTTGAAGCTGCAACCCTTCACCCTGCCCAACTATTGAATATCCAGCATCTAAAAGGTACCCTTGACTATGGGACAGAGGCAGATTTTGTCCTTCTAGATGACGATCTAAATGTCAAACAAACGTTTATAGCTGGCGAGAAAGTGTGGGAAACTGAGAGAGAAAAGAATTAAGGGAGATTGAATATTGGGTTATAATGCAAAAGGTGTATGTGTAAATATAATTTCACCCCACCTTTACCCTTTTACTGATCAAATATCCACCTCGTTATTTGCCCTTTAATCTTTTAATTTTGTATGTAAAACAAACTCTTGATTTCTATTTTTGGCAACAATTGATGTAGTATTTATAACTTTGAATTGTGTCATCCATGGAACTGCTGTTTGTTTACTATTAATTCGAAAAAAGAAGAAAATCAAAAAGGGATATTTTGGCAGGTTCTGAAATTCCTTTGTAACTGTTGTTCTTTTTAATGAATGAAAATGAGTAAATTGAACAATTCTATAACTGATATTTGTATCTTTTAAAATGTAACTTATGAACGCAGGTTTTTCTGTGAAGGGATTCTTATCGAGTTCTCGGTTTCACAAAATATATCATTTCAGTATTAAAAAAGATAACCATGGATTGCTTATTGATTTGTACTTTTTGAGATTTAAATATTATTTATGTACAAAACTAAATGTCACATCAACCCAACCGTAAATAATGTTCAGAATAGTATTTTGTCAAAGGACAGAGGTTGTATATTCCCACAGGGCAGTATGCTCATTCCAAAATAACTTTATCTCCCTGATATGCACAGTGCGTCACTAGGCCAGCTATTTTGAGCTGAAAAGTAGGTTCACTAGTTTCATACTAGTTTTAAAAAAAATTGCAGGTACAGAAATATCTACTAAAAGTGTAAGCCTAATTGAAGTTGTCAACGCAAGAGTAATAAAAAAAGGCATTGAGTCGGAGGACTTTTATTTGGATATGTTTTTTATTCAGGTTATTACTTCTGTGTAGACTGTGCAAGTCACGCTTGTATTCAATTTTGGACCCAATAAAGTGTCTAAATTTGTTTTGTTTATATGATAAAACTACCCAAGTTTCCAAACAATATTTGAATATGCATGAGACTTGCACAGTCTATCATCCTGTTGGCAAGTCATTGCGTCACACGTGTTTGTATCTGTTGCTCACCCAAAGGTTTCACTACTTCCAACCCCAAATCGCCCATTTCATCGCTCAAAAGCCTTCCTTATGACAGAAACTCTTATTTCTGCAAAGACCATAGTCTTAACCAACTTCGTTTATTAAGATTTTCTTACATAAATTATCAAAGAAAAACTAGCTCAATGCAACTCCTATGGGCTTCTGGTATCAGTGGAGATGGCGTGGCTTGCAGTGAAAATACATCACACTTACAAACAGGATTAAGAATTACAAAAACTGTCATTATGGCATGTGTAATTAGAAATATTTAATTAGAAATATTTTACTGCATGGTTGCCCAAACTGTTAATTTATGCTTACAGTTGAATGAAATACATGTATAACTCAGGTTTTTACGTTATCAAAAAAACGTTCTAATAAAACCTGACCCATTTGTAGTAACTATGATTGTATGTTGGCAAGGCGGACATAAATAGTAGTTTATTTAACAACCTTTATTTCCACGATACATTTAACAAAACATAAAAACTACTATTAAGGCAATTTTTTCGAAACCACTGCTTGGGCTTATTTAGAGGTTATGTGCTTTTCTTACAGGACTTAAAACAGGCGAACGGAGCCCAAGCCAGATTCCAAGCCAAAGCTGTGGTTTTGAAAATGACACTGGTGTAGATTACAAAATTGATAAGGGGTACACATGTATGAATCAATCATCTGCACTCGCAGCTGGATAATTACAATTAAGAGGCTCAAATGTTATCAACATTGGTGTAATGAGCGTGTTTTAGAAACCTTACCATCCCAAACCCCATCAAAACTCAAATGCATGTTTTGTTTGATTCTGTTGGGATGAGGACTGCACTTGTAAACTGATTAATGCATATCACTATGATCAGAGTCCAACAGTTTAAGGTGCCGAGTTGGATTTTGTTAAGAGTGAAGAAGGATCCTAGTAGATAACTTAAAGGAACTAGGGATACTTATGGATCCAATCCAACCCCATTATAAGCCTTTTCACACTATCGATGTCCGATCTTTGTCAAAATCTACAAGGGTCAACTTTGTATTGGCTCGGTAAAATTTCAACACGGTTCAAATCAGCTATGCGTTCACGCTAGTTCTTCCTAAATCAGCTTATGGGTTACATGTGTACTTTTCTACTTGTGTATTGTGCGATCCTTTAAAACTGCCCAGGGTCCTTCATGGATCCTAGCAGAAAATCCAGGCGTGTTCAAAAATGAAACTACGGCTTTCGACTAGTGTTGGAATTTTTGACACGGATCAAGAGCTCTCAACCCACCTCCTGAGCAGGGTTAGTTTTGACAAACATCAAGTGCTCTACACGGGTCAACTCTGTGTTGAAATGTTATAGTGTGAAAAGGTCAGTCCAGGATACATGAATCGGACTAGTGTCCAACACAGATTTTATATCGTGTGAAAAGGCTTTATGTGTGCAGAAACCAAGTAAACCAAGTGTACAGTAAACCAAGTTTTGAACATAGTACGTTGCCTTCATTTCAATACCTTCATAGTATCATTACATGTAACTACTGCAGTAATAATTTAAACATGTTGTTTTCAAAGAGTATAGCCCATCCAATCATCCAGAAACATAACCACCACTGGTTTGAATAAAAACAAAAATCTATTTTCACATGCTTAAAAAGGTTGGCTTACTTGAGGAAATATTAGTTTGATATATGAGCAGAAATATTCTCAGGGTGATTGATTGTTAGTATCTTTTTTTACCCAACTGTACTGCAAAACATTGAGCTTTTGAACCCCAATTGAATAAACTAAAATTAGGTATTAATTTGCCAATGCTGTATCATTTGTTTAATAACCTTGTGATTAATGGTGTTTCTTTACTTTAAATGGAAAATTTATTAAGGAATCTATAATGGCTGCAGACAATGGAAGGGAGATGCAGGTTACAGACCTGTCACAACCTAATGTCTTGCAAATTCCGCAAGAAGTCAAAACGAAACGTTCTCCCGTCGATTTGCTTTCTGTTGTTGCCAATTTCCATGTTGACATCAAAATATAAAAGAAAGTCTATTGAATAAAATACTTTGTCATTCACGCTTGGTATCTCGTAAGGTAGGGGTAGGTGACTTCTCATTGAATGCTGCCCACACAAACATACCAAGGACGATATGGACTGTGACAACAGCTACCATGGCAGCATAGAAGACACTACTATTCGACTCCATTGTGAAGATTCCTTGGGAGAAGAAATTCACAATAAAAATAGCATTATTGATTAAGCAATCTTTGATATTCTTCATAACGTGTTTACCCGCTTCACGTCGGTGTAAATAAAAGTTTACTTTAATCCTACGCAGTATGAATTTTTTTGAATTTTCAGAATAAACAATTCTCTTAAAATGCATAAGTTTGGTTTTTTTCTCTCTCGAGAAAATAAGGAATGTCTTCACCATGAATAAGCCAATCCTTGTGCTCCCATCAAATGCCAAATACAATGATAAACAAGTAAATTCATATCTGGTATGACACAAATGCCCTGCAAGCCAGACCGTTTCTTGACATTTGACCTAGGTGTTTTTTTTTAGAGACATCACTCCCCATTAGTTTTGTACATGAAAGCAAAGCAAGGACGCCCTCACTCTGTTGAAACACCTGGATCCCTTTTGTTCAATTCAAAGTTCTCAGTTTGAATGGGTAGACAATGGGCACACACCCAGGGAAGGAACTGTTAAAAACAGTATGCTAATTCGGTGTCTTCACCAACCAGAGGGGGGCATAACAATGGTGGCAGCCTATTGATTTCTTGTAATGCTCTTTTGTACAACAAACCAACAAAGGTCTAGGATCAGGGATTAAAAAATAACCCTCTCAAAAAGGAAGATTAAAAGCATGAGTTCCAGTACCCTTAGTCCCTATTTGTAAGTAGGAAACGAAACATAGCAAAGTGAGTGCATGTCTATATGCATGCAACATAATTTTAGAATGTCTGGGTGTAAAGCAAAGTCTTATATAGCGCATGTATCCACCAATAAGGTGCTCAAGGCGCTTGAACAAAGAGACACACTTTTTAGTAGGTTTTTATGTATTATGAGACTGATTCCTGAAGCACCTTATAAGGGTTTACAAGGTGCTGCCATCATAAGGGTTTCGGGCTACATGTCACTCGACTTTTAGACCTCATACACCTCCACCCCCCTCACACAAAAAACAAATTATGGGTTTATACAAAAGCAGATTACCCGGCTTCTGTTTGTTTGTGTGTCCAAAAACATTGTGGGTATTGTGCACAGCTTTCTGGCTTTAACTGGTTAACGATTTCACAATGAACTTGAGCAAAACACTTTGAGGAAAAGATATTGTACCATCAGAATATAGGTTTTATTTTGTTGTCCAGTTGTTACTTGGAGAAAGCCCTCTTGGTTGGCAGTGTGGAAACCAGAAATCAGGAGGAATAAGTCGCATGTGAAAAAGTTTGATAATACTTAATGTCAAAATACTTAATGTTACTTGGGAAATGTTGGTTTTAAAACATACTTTTACTTACCATCAAAGATAACATGTTTTGAAAAGAAGTACATAAAGATAGGGAAGGACAGCATGAGACCAGAGTACATGAAGACAGTCTTAAAGGGTGACATGCCTGAAGGGTTTCCTCCTCTGTCAAAATAGAATTAAAACCAAAGGAATTTATAACATGAGAGCGTCACATGAAGGGTAGCCTTGACTGCAATTGCAATGCTGTCTTGCACTATCCCTTTTGCCCGATAATCCATGCATGTAATTTTCAGGTTTACTACATCAGTATTGACCGATGGTTCACCAGTCCATACACAGCGCATGCACCGAGTCTAAGCATGGAGTCTGCAAAACCCAGCAAAAACGCTTGCCGACGATGTACAGCGTAGATTCAGTTTATTGTCCACAAGAGGGAGGAGGGGCATCACTGAAAGACAGCAATACAGACTCAAGAGATTTGTGGGATTAAAATTTTCTAGGAGTCCCACGTTGATGTTACAGGAAATTTTCCAGTAAAATTAGGTGATTTATATGGATCAGAAGTGCTTAGAAGGTTCTTTTCCTCTGTATTTAGGCACATGGAGGCTTGATTTTTCAACCCCAAAACGCCAAAAACTCAGAGCTCCAGGGGGCTTCACCCCCTGGACCCCCACCACCGGGGCTTCACCCCTGGACCCAACCAAGGGCCGTATGGTGTATGGACACCACCCCTTAAATTTATTTGAGCCACAAACACAGAATCATGGATTTATTGTCTACAAGAGTGAGGAGCATCACTGAAAGACGGCAATACAGACTCAAGCGATTTGTGGGATTAACATTTTCTAGGAGTCCCTGATGTTACAGGAAAATTTCAAGTAAAATTAGATGATTGATATGGATCAAAAGTGCTTAGAAAGTTTCTTTTCCTCTGTAGTAGGCACATGGAGGCTTGATGTTTTGACCCCAAAACGCCAAAAGCTCAGAGCTCCAGGGGGCTTAGCCCCCTGGACCCCCACCGGGGCTTCGCCCCTGGACCCCACCAGGGGCCGATTTCACTAACGCGTTTTGATCATCGCAAACGCCGAAACCGATCGCTAAATCCAAAAACCATCGCAACTTAGCGATGGATTTTGAATAACGATTTCACTAAATCTTTGCGACGAACTTACTCATCGCAAAACAATTATTAGCGATGAGCAACTTGCGATGACTCGTTAGTGTCCGCAAAGTATAAGTTCATCGCAAATTTATGATAAATTGCGCCGTTTTGTGCCTAGATGTTATTATTGGTGTACGTCTTGACGGTAGTTTGTCCGTGAATTAAAGAGTAAAATTGCGTTATTTTCATTCCCAGTCTTTTACTTGGAGACTCGGGAAACCCTTAATCTCTTAACGAGAGAGCTTAAAATCGGTAAAAAGGAGATCTAAATCTATTGGGTTCAATTATTTTAGCCAGCATTTTGGCCTAAAATTAGTGTAGGCCTATTGATATTGCATCAAGAATTCAGCCTTTCCAATTTAATATCATGTACCAATTTTCGGTGACAACACTTTTGGCGTCTTTCTCATATACATGATTTAACTAGTTTTGTCAAATGTTCATAAATCTCTACGTTACATTATTATTATTTACAAAATGTTATAAAATTAATTATATTAATAGGCCTACAAATGAAACAAGTTGAATATGATTTCATGTGAACCTTTTTAAATGAATGCTTAAACATTAATATAGTCCACCTGTTGTTATTTTTGATGCACCAGCATGAAAATTATTTACATTTAAACTGCAATTTATGCATTTCGTTTTTAATCGAACCGCGGCAACAACATTTTGACATTAAGACGTCCATCATGCGAGGACCGACGATTTTTTGGCGGGCTATGTCAAAGGTCACTACATTTAGCCTCGTACAAAACATTTATTTTCCTTTTAATATCATCGCAACTGCGATGACTTTAGTGAAACGCAAAATCATCGGCGTCGCAAGTGCGATGGATTTGCGGTTTGCGATCTCATCGCAAGTGCGATAGCGATGATCGCAAATGGGGACTTTAGTGAAATGGGCCCCTGGGGCTGTACGGCTGGCCCCTGGCTGTCCTCACCCCTTAAATTTATTTGAGCCACAAATACAGAATCCTGTGTGCGCCGTTGTGCCCCCGATTTAAAAAATTTGGGATCCGCGCCTGTTGTGAGTGGACAAATAAGACGGCTTTGCAACCAAGGGTGGCATACTCACAGACAATTTCCATGAGTTGGGATAGTTGGGTGATATGCCAGTGTTAGTGAGAATAATAATGTTGTGCTCTTCTTTTTCCAAACTGACATGAAGCTATCTAAGTTCACAACCATGCAGTGTTGTTACACCACAAGTTTAAAGCCACAACCAAGGGTAGAGGAAGGTGTGAGTTAGGCTTTTACTTAGTTGGAGTTCGGTGTGATAATAGGGGATGGATGTTTGTGAGGGTAGCAATTGGGTTCAAAGGGAAAGCTAGGGGTGGTTGCAGGAGTAGGACTAGGTGAGAGGATAAGGGAGGGATGGGTGTGGGGGTAGGTGGTGGGTGTGGGGTAATAGGAGATTGGTGTGGAGTAGGAGATTGGTCTGGTGGTAGGAGGGGGTAGGGGATTGGTGTGGGAGGAGGGGATGGGGGTGTGAGAATAGGGGAAAGGTGTGGGGGTAAGAGATGGGTGTGACGTAGGGGATGGGTGTTGGGGTAGGGGATGCGTGTTGGGGTAGGGGATGCGTGTTGGGGTAGGGGATGCGTGTTGGGGTAGGGGATGCGTGTGAGGACAGGAAATGCGTGTGAGGACAGGAAATGCGTGTGAGGACAGGAAATGGGTGTGTGGGGGTAGGAGGTGGGTGTGGCATAGGGGATGGTGTGGGGTAGGGGAGCTTTAATAGAAGTTAGATAGAACAAGTGTGTGAGGGTTAGAAACAAGACCATTTATAAGGCTCTGCACGGTCGGTACATGCACATTAGAAATCACAACTATGTGGTTTAGCTCAACTCTAGATGCATTCAGGGTTTGCCCTTAACTTTTTTAGTGACTGGCCAGCAGGACCAGTTATCTTGTCATTTGGCTAGTCTATCACTATCAGCTTTTTCACTCTAGTGCTCATTTCAAATGACTGAGGGATGCCATATGCTAATGCTTTTCAACACAAACTAGTCAGCAGGACCACTTAGACTAGAGTGAATTTTGAATGCTGCATTATATAGCATCTGAAAACTCCACACAGCGTTTTGAAATGAACGATAAAGGGACAATGTCTGTATTAATTAAGTAGGCCTATTAATTATTATTAAAATATAATTACATGTATTTATTTTATATCACAAAACAACAAAAGGCAAAAGCAAAACAATACCACCGAATTTCATACAATTGTTTCTGGGTTGTTATCTAAGTAATATAAAAAAATAACCAAATCACTTCTGTCCTCTACTACTATGTATGACTTGAATTTACCTATTTAGTGTCACATCCGACTGGAAGTCTGCCATTATTGAGCTATTGAGCATTCCAAATGTCTCTACTGTGCTCTGTGCTCGCTCTCTCCACTCTTGTGTTATGTTACTGATCTGATTTCACAACACACACAGATTGCGTGAATTTAACGGTGTCGCTATACAGCGCCCTCTGTAGGTATTTGGAGGAAAGGTGACCTGAGTCGAGTTAGTTGTTAATTACCGGGGCTCAAGAAACCCAGTCGTGTTCCGAATGTACATGTACATGAGCCAATCTGTCACACTGTAGCTATAGCTGAAATAGACGAGTAAATAAATGTATATATTCATTTGGGTTTATGATAAAAAATAACAATTTAGGTACTTCCAACAAATCATCATCATCAAGGCTTTAGTTACTCCATCCACCTGCTCATTAAAGCCCTCCTCATATTTTTCATAAAACTTCCAATTGCGTCTCTCTAGCTCTCTACCCAAGCCACTCGGCAGGTCCACCGTGTAGATGACCACATGCAAAGCTCGCAAAGACAATAATGAGGCGTTTTTTAATTTCCCCCAGCCCCCCCCCCCCCCCCCCCCCCAGCCCCACAACTTTACAGTGCAAGTCCCAAAAAACTAAACACTTTTAAAATTGCCGATTGTTTTATTGTATAGCAATATGGAAGATATTTGAATGTACTTGTAATTCCTGCTTCTTTGTCCTTTACATTGTGGAGTATTTTGGTGTCGGTTTCAATGGATTAGTTTTCGTGCTTGACTGCTGCACAGGAGGTAATGGGAGTCAGGTGAAATTTGGGTTGCGCCAACTTATGGGCACTGGGTTGGATAAGAAATTAAAGAGAAAATTTAAAAGAACACGATCATGATCTAATTGGTACTGTTCGCGGATTGCATAATCAATTCAGCTCGGAGACCGGATCTTGCTTGCAAGGGTGTCAGTATAGGGTTAGGGTCAGGTTTTATAAGGGTCAGTGTTAGTAGGGTCAAGGTTTGGGGTAGGGCTAGGGTGAGGGTTAGGGTCAGGTTTAGGGTCAGGATTAGGGTCAGGGAGGGTCGGGGTCAGCGTTAAGGTTCGTGTTGGGGTAAGGGTGAGGGTTAGTGAAGGGTAAGGGTGGTTAGGGTTAGGGTTCGTATTACTAGGGTAAGGGTAGGGTTAGGGTTAGGGTTTTGGTTTAAGATTAGGGTTAGGGGTTGGGATAGGGTTAGGGTTAGGGGATAGAGTCAGGTTATAGGTTGATGGTTATACTACATTAGGGTTATAGGGTCAGGTTATAGGGTGAGGGTTATAGGGTAAGGGTTAGGTTCAAGGTTAGGGTCAGGGTTAGGGCTAGGGTTAGGGTTAGGATTAGGGTCAGGGTTATAGGGTATAATGTCAGGGTATAGGGTTAGGGTTATAGGGTGAGGGTTAGGGTTAGGGTTAGGGTTAGGGTTAGGGTTAGGATTAGGGTCAGGGTTATAGGGTATAATGTCAGGGTATAGGGTTAGGGTTATAGGGTGAGGGTTAGGGTTAGGGTTAGGGTTAGGGTGAGGGTTAGGGTTAGGGTTAGGGTTAGGGTTAGGGTTAGGGTTAGGATTAGGGTCAGGGTTATAGGGTATAATGTCAGGGTATAGGGTTAGGGTTATAGGGTGAGGGTTAGGGTTAGGGTTAGGGCTAGGGTTAGGGTTAGGATTAGGGTCAGGGTTATAGGGTATAATGTCAGGGTATAGGGTTAGGGTTATAGGGTGAGGGTTAGGGTTAGGGTTAGGGTTAGGGTTAGGGTTAGGATTAGGGTCAGGGTTATAGGGTATAATGTCAGGGTATAGGGTTAGGGTTATAGGGTGAGGGTTAGGGTTAGGGTTAGGGTTAGGGTTAGAGTTAGGGTTATGGGTTGGTTAGGCCCTTATCAAAATGTCCAATTCAATTTTCCAATTGGAACTAATTTGAATTTGTCCATTGTTGTGTTTTGGCATAAAACCAATTGGACCCGATTTGACTCAGTTGGATCAGTCAGTTTGAATTTGTTTCCAACTAGACCCTGTTGGGAAATAAAATTTCCAGTTGGAAATATATTATTAGGAGGTGAAATTTCCAATTGGTAGAAACAAATTACAACTAATTCCAATTCAATCAAATCAAGCCAACAGTAAACAATTGGATTTCCAATTGTTGACTGAGTTGGTCTGAGATTTTATTCCAATTGGAAATTCAGTATTCCAATATAATTAAACCAACTCACACCAACTCGATACCAACTCAATCCAACTTTCCAACTGAATATCCAATTGTAATGAATTGGAAATTTTGGTAAGGGGGGTTAGGGTTAGGTTTAGGGTTAGGGTTAGGGTTAGTGTGGGGCTAGAGTTAGAGTTTTGGTTAGTGCTGCCTGCGACTCAATTGTATTTCCAGAGTTCTGTACTTGCTATGACACTGTGAATTTCAATTCGCATAAATGTTTTTAAATAAACATGAAGTTTGAAAGCTTTTGAAATTCTTGGTTGTTTCTTTCCTATTTAATAATAGCCCTGACCAGTATGCGCAAATCACCTTTTTGCCTGACCTCCTATCATTCCCTTTTGTTCAGTCAAGCACGGAAACCAGTAATAAATTTACAAGTTCATATAAAAAGTATCTTATTTACATTGCTACACAATAAAATAATCGGCAATTTTTTAAGTGTTTAGTTTTTTTTTAATTCGCGCAAGTCCACGATATGAATTGGCACTTATTGGGGCTAATTTTCCCCTAAGTATTGCATAGCTAAAATTCACAATAATGAATTCGTGAATTTAACGGTTTTGTTATCTAGCGCCCTCTGTAGGCATTTAATGATTTGGGGGGGGGGGGGGATGTGGGGGGGGGGGATGGGGGGGGGGGGGGGGGGGCAGCGAATAAGTAGAAAATAGTCGGGGTTCCCTCATCGCGATGGTACTCATTTGTAAAACTTACTACCTGTAACACAATCACTATATTTATTACGTTCAGGTACGCGACTCTAGCATTTGTGTGTAAAATATAGCGCTGTTTCTGAAGAGACTAGAGTGGCACTTATCCATAGAGTAAAATCGTATAAAATTGCCATTTATTGCAGGTTGTGGTTTTTAAAATAGGTGGAAATGAATCTAAAAGGTCTTTTTCAAGACTTTAATCCAAGGTAAGTACAAATCGGAATTATTTTGTGGCAAAATTCTTCTTGAAAAAATTGAATTCGATCATATTAAAATCTAGCAGTAGAGTACAGTCGTTTGACCAGTTCCGGATCATTGACCAGTTCCGGATCACTTAAACTTTGCAACAACCACATAATTAAATTACTTCTCACATTACCAATTCCTGTTGATACATGTGAAGAATAACATCCAATAAACCAACAAACCCAAGATAAGGTGACAAACATCATCGACAAATAAATTATGGTAATTTTTCTTAAGTTTGTCGGCGATAATGATCATAATATTTACCCCCCAAAATGTTGGTTGAAAAACGCTGTTAAAACTTCTCACCTTTCAAATTTGAATGCCAGGGCGAATAGCATTTATGTAAAATGGTAAGAATGTGTAAAACATATTTCCCATAAATACTGAGCAGACGTTTTGGTTTTTTTATGAGATAAAATTACCGAAATCGTTTGTTGGGAGGCATCGTACCTTTGCCCAGTTCCGGATCACTCAATATGTTGGTATGTTAAATGGTGGCGCACTCAGTTAGTTAAAATCATACGGCTGTTGTAGAAAGTTTGTCATTTAAGTTGCACTGGAAGCGTGCATTTTTATATTTCAAGGAATGTAAAACTACATGTACTTCATCCAACAGCCGTCGATAACGTTGCATGTATTTTCAGTTTTATGAATGGGATTTGGAGTATTGGTTTGCAAGAGGGCGCGCTACTGATTCGGAATAGATTCAACCGATCCGGAACTGGTCAAACGGGTGACGATACTTTTCTCGAAGCCACTTCAAAAGTATTACTTATTTTTGGCCAATGGATATTTGGTGAATGTTATGACATGTGTAGGTAAACTGATCGACTTTTGTTTGTTTAAAATGTTAAAGAGAATGCAACAAAAACATCGTGAATTCAAAAAGTGATCCGGAACTGGTCAAACGACTGTAGTAGTAGTATCATGATCAATCAATCATTAGAATAGTCATTACAATTTTGTTTACATAATTTTATACTTAAAATAAACCAGCAAAAAAGGCAGTAATACTTATAGTACCTGTCTGTAAACTGTAACATCTGAAGTCAAACTTTCTCAACACACTGTACATACTTTACATACATTCACAATTTGTGTGCATCTTTTTGTCAATTTACGTGCAAAACCTCTTCAAAAATGAAAATGTTTTACTCAATACTCGCGGCTAATTTTCTGTCAAAGCATATTTAACACTTTTGAACCTGAATGGTTGGAACAAACCAAACATTCTGTGCTGAAAGAGGCGTTACAAAATACCTTGCCTCATTTCATTGCGGTGCACAGGCACCATCGTTCACCATGCATAACGCACAAATAAAGACAACATAGGGTTTGCTCCGGAAGCCTTTTCTTTGCTTTACATTATTACAGAAAATTTCACTTTCTATAGACCCATTGCACAACGCGCAGCGCACTTGCACGCGCGTCTCCTGTCCGCCATTTTGGGTGTCAAAACGTACGTGCACAAAACTCGTGTTTACGCACCTCCAAACAATGCACGTCTACCATTTCTGCCTTAATTTGGGGGAGTCCATTCCTTTTGTGCACGTTTTGACACCCAAAATGGCAGACAGGAGACGCGCGTGCAAGTGCGCTGCGCGTTGTGCAATGGGTCTATAGTTCAGATTCACCAAGATTGATATTGATAAGTGAAATGTAGGCCCTAGTTCTGAACCAAAATATAATCAATGCTTCTATTTTTACTGTTGGTCTTGAACATACTGACTGTTTATATATATTTTGTTAATTAAATATTATTGCTAATAGTAAAATTCTATCCCTAGGGACCTAGGGCTAACTACTGTTTTGGTAAACTTTGTTTCCTTTCAGTAAATTCTTGGTGTACTTCTGCCTGCTGCTGTTCACTGTCGTCTTTGCCCTTCGGCTTGACACTTACATAGAATGCTCATACTGGATTGTGTTTCTCCCCCTCTGGCTGTGGAAGGGAACTGTCGTCATGGGGGCGGTGGTTGCAGGTCTAGTGTGGTGGAGGCATCCTTCATACAGGTGACTATCTTTGGTTTTTGTTATTTTTTTAAGATTCTTTCCCCTAACTGTTTACTCTGATAGATGTTACATAATTATGTTTGATTAATAATATTTTGAGAGTAGTCAAAGATTTAGAGTTAACTGAGACCCCATCATGCAGGGATGTATTTGTGTGTAATCTGTAATGACATTCATAAATACCTGGGCCAGTTCAGCCATTCTGGTTGATTGAGAGATCACTTGTCCATGTTTAAACGTGCGATATAAATACGTTGAGATGAGGAAAATGAGTCAAAAGAGGGCGCTATCAGATTATTGTGCAGGGTGCGCAAATTTTATGGCCCAACTTAAGTTGGTAGGTTGCTTATTTTGCTCACGTAAGCTTAAAACTTGTGTGCAATAGTTTGAAACTTAAGCACACCAGTTTTTAACTTGGAGGTGCTAAAGAGTTCAACATAGAGTCAAGGCGAGCTGAAGCTACATGTAAACTGTTAGATTTGTTCTCAACTTTTCATGGTTTTTTGATTTTTTTAGTGAAAAGATATATTCTGAATGGGAGTAAAAGAGTAGTGACTCAGTCTTTAACATCTGTTTATGAAACCTTACAGGTTTTTTTTGTTGTTCTTGTGGACCGATTGCTAAGACATTGAAATGCCGAGGTGAAGGCACAATATTTAGAACACATTGAGTACTTTGCGCAGTCATTTGAACAATATTTTTGTGAACCCTATTTGGCGCTTGCTCATATGTAATTTCTGACCTTTTTAATTTCTTTTAATCTCATCCCGTATTCTTCTGTTTTTGATCCTTGTCAATGAGAAAAGGGAAAACAAAAAGAGAATACGTATATTAACGTGATTTACTTGTCTTTTTTATTTTTCCTTTCACAGAGTTGAAGGAGAAGGCTATGTGGATATGAAAGCCATCGTCATTTGTCTTTCGCTTAATTCCCTACTCCTGATTTTTGAGGTGCTTGCCTGCAACCAGATGGAAAGTCTCCAGTATAGTAGGCAATCAGGGAACCATCTTTGGCTGGTAGTCTTCATGCCATTGTTCTTGACGTCACCTATGTCTATTGCAGCTTGTGTGTGGGGCTTCAGACATGATAGAGGTCTAGAGGTTAGATTTCAGTCACTTTTCATTATTCTCACATTTAAGTACAGTGTACAAGATAACCCCAATTGTTATTGTTTAAGTAATGAATAGAATCCAAAAATGCATGTATAACGCATGGCCTAGAACTGTATAACATTGCATTCAAGCTATTCCAGCTCTGTTTAAAGAGGTGCTCCAAAATCAAACTCAGTTTTGTGATTAACTCATTTTTCAAAAGATAGAGTCTTTATGAAAATGATGGAAAAACTTTGAAGTCTCTAAAAAATTATAATCAAAAAAGTTTAATGACATCACATTTCAAACATTTTTTCTGTAATTTTTTGTATGGAGAATTTTTAGTTCATTCCTAATGATGATGTATTGTTGATGTATTGTTTTGATGATGTATTGTTCAATCAAAACAGCATTTGATTTGCTCTTTTGACTGGCACAAAAACTTCCTCTTTGTATTGTACAGACCTGGACTTCCTATAGCCATGATTTGTACACAGCTCAAAGGAAGAAAACAAAATCTTGCATTCATGGAGATTGCACTGGACGATTTTCATCAACTTTGATATGAAAAAGGGGGCAAAACTTGTAGAGCTGTTATGTTTTCAACTAATGAATTGATGTGGAAATTACGATACAAAGTGATATAAATGTAAAATTTCCCATATAACCATGGTATTTTGCCTGCCAGGAAATGTCCTGGAATGTACAAAATCACTCTTTTTTTAAACAAGGTTAATGGTCTTTATTGATGACTATTATTTAACTCATGTGTAATTTGTGTGGTTTTCTTGTTCTTATAGTTGGAAGCCATGTGTTCCATCAATGTGTTACAATTCATCTTCATTGCTCTCAAACTAGATGAGATTATCACCTGGAGTTGGTCGGTAAGTGTGTAAAGTAACATGACATTAATGGAATTACTTGACAGTAGTTCTTAACAATTCCACTACCTTTTAATCCATAACTTTCCAAATCTGTTATTCCCTCTTTTCCAAAATGAAGGATTCGGACAGACTAAGGCCCTTTACTGGGTCAGGCATTTCAATCTTTTATCTAAGTCCAAACAATATGGGGTGTCGTGGTCAGGCGGTGTATGGCGCTGGACTCAAGTTCTGTAATTTACAGAATGTGGTATCAAATCCTGGCCTGGTCAGTCATGACACTTGTGTCCTTGAGTAAGGCACAGATAACATTGCTCTCTCCACCCAGGAGTGCTAATGGGTACCGGCGGGAGATGGGGAGTTACCTGCGATAGTCTGGCATCCTGTCATAGAAAAATTCTCAGTTGTTTAATGCTGAGGAAACCGGGTATAAACATCAGCCTGATGAGCCATATTGGCTAGAGACAGACTTGACTTTTGACTAAGTCCAAACAATTTGGTGTGGAGTGACGCAGGAGAGGAGAATATTGGAGGACTGAGGTAACATGTAGGCAAAAATGCCTAGAGACTCAGTTGCATTGGACTAGATTTCTCTGATGATTCATGCAAGAAAGTTATATAATCGCACTTTGCTCAGAAATGCTTTTGAATGATGAAATTATTGTTAAGCCAGCCAGCTTTGGAGCCAGAAGTAGTGGAAACTTTGGGCATGCAGCAGATTGGCATGTATGCCGATATGATTGACGTGTACCAGCATAGAAATAGAAATAGAGTAAGAGTAGGCTTTTGGTCTCACCTCTTCTTTCAGTCTTGATTTACCCTTAAGTCAATGTGAAGATGTCAAACGGTTTTTATACTCATTTGTTATTTCCATGTGTGTATTGCAGGTTGTATTCATACCCATTTGGATCCTGATGTGCCTTCTCTGTTTGATTGTGTTGTATTACATCGTCTGGTCTATCCTTATACTACGTGCCACTGAGATTATGGCTGAACAGAGAAGAGCTCACCTTATGGCTGCCTTCACAGCAATGGCATTGGTGGTTCCACTCTTAACTTTTGAAGTAAGTTTCACACTGCTCCATATGCATTTTTAACCGGTTTGATTATTTTCAGTCAAAAGGCTTTTTTTTCTTCTCCCATTAATTTGTTTTGTCAATAAAACTCAGTTTGGACACCCATATAAGGATGTTTTCTCGTAGACATTTAGAACAGATATTAATGGCTCAAACTGTCGTTACCATTGTGTTTCTAAAGCACAATAAGATTGATGGAAAGCTGTTATAAAACGGCCGATTTTTTTAGCCACTCCTGGTTGAAGAGACGGCATCATGACCAAGCTGTGAAGCACTGAATACAAGCTCTGGTGTTTCTGATCAGCAGAGTGTCAGTTTGAGTCCCTGTTACTTAACCATTATTGCTTCGTCCTGCGGATGGGATGTTAAGCCACAGGTCCCATGTATTGTGTAATGTACGTAAAGGAACCCATATCACTAAGAGAAGGGAATTTGCCCCGTTGTTTCTGGCAGTTGCTACATTCTTACTCTCCTGGAATCACATTCTTTTAAAAAAAAGCTGTACTTATTTCTGCACAAACCAGTATTGTACACGAGATCACATCTGAGACCAAGAGCTTACATGTACACGTATGTCCAAGACCAATACCAAGACCAAGACCTGTGAGGGTTTTTTTGTGGAGAGGAAATTATATACAGCAAAATGTAAAGTGCCTTTAATGCATTAAGAGACACTTTGATGTAATTTGGTGCTAAGTGCCATATTTTTTTTTTACTTGCATTACACAACACATGGGCTACAGCTTTGAGACCTATCCGAAGGACAAGGCAAGCGTCTAGCTCAAACACACGTCAAACAAGTGCTTGCTGATATCAGGACCCAAACCCACACTCTGGTAACAACCATGTCTTTAGTGCGCTATATGTGGGTTGGATTTAAGTTTTTTTCGTTTACTTGAAGTAGCATGTAGTTGGTGATCAACCTTTCTTTACACTGGTACCACAGACTGCCACAAAGAACCATACCTTCCAGGCTAGCATTGGATGCACAGGTTTCTTCTGCTTGTACAGCTACTACTGTGTGGAAATCACATGGCTTGTTTACTATGGACTTAATCTCCAGTCTCCTGTGGAATTTTATGGCAAGAGCCAGTTAGGCAGTAGAGTATACCAACAGTTTTGTCAACATAACCATGAAGATGGGATGAGGTTTTTAATAGTAGCCAGTCACTGGATAGGTTTAGTGAGTCGGGGGAGTTAGCGTCGCATCTAGAAAAAAACAAAAGAACGCTTTTGAGACATAACTGGTCGTAATAAACTCAACCACAATGTTTACTTTCAGATTCTACTTGTAAATCGTCTAGATGGAGTCACACATCATCCGTACATTGCTGTGTTTGCACCGTTTTACATTTCCCTTTTGGTTCTTATTCCAACATCTTTCGGACAAAGAGGTGGCAACCATTGTAAGTATTATTCACACTTATTTGTTATGTTGTGTTGACTAATGTTTAAAGGTGAAGAGAAAATCACTACTTTTTTGTTTAATTTGTGCTTTAGATCAGGTTACCAGGCCTGGAATTCTACAGGTGCCCTGGAGGCAATGACCTCTGTTGCCCTGTTCTTGGCCTTGGTGCCCCTTCTTAAAAAACTTTAATATTTTCTAGTGGAAGTGCCCTTTGCAAAATGAAAGCAACCTTGCCCTTTCAAAGATGGACTTCCAGACCTGGGTTAACAGTATGTCCCTTTAAGATAAAGCTGATTTGTAAAAGAAATGCTTGTTTGACACCAGTACGTACTTAAATCCAGGTTTTTTCCCAATGCGTTAAAATAAAAGCTCTTAAGATGCCCCTACCGTAGAATTATTCTGTTCAAATATTTGTAGCCATGTATTTGAGAAATACGCATACATTAAAACTTGAACTTTAAGAAAGAGTCACAATTGGAAAGTGGGTTTAAGTCATTTTTTGAAAATTCATAGAGTTATAGATGTATGGGTCATTTTTAGCCACCTGGTTTTTCTTTTTAGGGTGGTTTGGCATCCGCAAAGACTTCTGCACATTTCTTCTGACAGCGTGCCCTTTTTTAAGGGAGTACGGGAACATATCGTATCAACTGGAAGACGTCAGCAGTATACAGTCCCCAGAGGATCAGGATATGAATAGAGATATGTACACCACTTCTATACGTGCTGTCATGGACCACTCAACAAAGCTAATCTACCCTGTGATTACTATTGAGTCACCAGACTGATCATGCATGACTCATGCTTGTAAACCCTCAACCAGCACTGTCTGATTCCCTGTACACAGTAGTGATATTTATTGCTCTGAAATATAAAAAAGGGTACTGACTGTCTCTGCTTCACTGGGAAGATATTTTGATGGAAGAAAAGTTGAATGGAGTGCTGGGCATCTGTACTTAATCATTTAGTGGTGGGATTTCCAAACTTCGTCCTTGTTTAGGGACATGATTAGTTGTTCGGAACTTACTGATAACTTGTTCTGTTTTTGAGAATCTAATTGTCACGACGATACCCTGACTAAACATATGGAAAATATGGAATGTAGTCACTGTGAATCACAAAACTCTTGGCTGTATTAAGCCATGGTCGATAATCGGCTATGGTATGCAGGACTTGGATCACTCGGACTTACCTCCCATTTTGCCTAATGCAATGATAAATTATGGTGGCAGCCTATCGATCTCTTGGAATTTTCTATTGTACAAACAAAAGTATAAAGGTCTGGAATCATATAAAATGATAACCCCCGGGAAAAAGGGAGATTTCCAGCATGAACTACTGTACCCTTTGTCCCATTCTGTATGGAGGAAACGGAGCATTACATCGTGAGTGCACACAGCCGTACAGATCCGGTTTGTGGGGTACTGCTATTGTTGTTCTATTATTCCCTTTTCTGAAGAATCCCCAATTGTTCCTATTGAAATTACCTTGTGGGGTCCATTGTTCCATTGTTAAAAGTACCCCATAAGTAGGCATGTGTAAGAACATGCCTGTGCAAGCTACACAATAGATTTTATGGGTATGTTAACGTTCCATTATTCCGATAGTACACAAAAGTTGGTTTACTCAACGTCTGGGCGTGTGTCCAATAAGGTTGAGCGTGCAGACATGTATTCTGGTTGTAACCGGTTAACAGTCAACAAGGAAAAATATGTGTACAGAGAGACTAGGCATTTGAAGAGTTGGATTATAAATCATTTTAGGAAATTATTTGACAGATTTGATTCTGACAGAGCCCACTCACTCCCCATGTCTAACCTCACTCCCATTTCAAAGTTTCATTCCACTTTTAAGATCAACATTTTCAAATTTTTGTCAAGTCAAGTCTCAAGTCATCATTCGTCAAGTCAAGTCACAAGTCATTTTTGCTCAAGTCAAGTAACATGTTGCATAATGTCCGGAAATAACCTCACTCCCATAATGTTGTGACAAACTTCAATACAATCAAAAACCTGTTAAAAAATTCAATCCATGAGTCAGAGCTTATTCACTCTGACCTTTTATTCGCATGAAAACTGAATTAAAAACACAGGTCAAAATGGAAAAATACACACGTATACAAGCACACCTTAGAAATTGACCCGAAATGAAGTTATATTTTGTTTTATACTTGCAATTTTTTCAAGTCAATTCTCAACTCTCAGTTCATTTTTGGGCAAGTCAAGTCAAGTTTCAAGTCATTTTCCCTCTAGTCAAGTCAAATCTCAAGTCATTTTTCCCCAAGTTTTTCCAAAACTCGTCTGGCAAGTTACGGAGACCGTGCCTTTTCCAGCTGCGCACCGCGTCTCTGGAATTCCTTGCCAGACGAGTTAAGGGACACACCTGATCTGTCAACATTCAAACGCAACCTCAAGACTCATCTGTTCAATCTGTCAGAACTTGCTAGCAACTGGCGCCTTTGAATGGTTTTATTCCAGATACTGTGCGCCTTATAAATTTTATGTTATTATTATTATTAAGTCAAGTCAAGTCGCAAGTCAGTGAAATTGGAGACTTGAGTCAACAGTTCTGAACACTTTTGGTCAATTTTAAATGTCAAATACATGTACTTGAAAGTACGCCATGAGCAAGCCAGAATGCTTTGCCAGATCGTAAGTTATTGTTTATATGTATCTTTTTGTAAGTGCAGGTTTTCACTTACATGTACATAGGATGCAATATAATTAGTGTTCTTAAGTCAGTGTGCATGGACCCCTTGATGCTCAGTTTACTCTAACATGGTTTAGAGGAAGCGTTTTCTTAGCTTGTTTCTTGGTAAGCTTTGAAGGTTTGCAGGATGGCAAGACTAAGTTTTGGAAGGTTGGTTGTGGTTCATGTTTATACTCTTAGTCACAAATTTTGTTGGTTCGGGGCAAACCTGATGGTTTTTAAAACTCAACATTTTTATCAGAAGTACTTGTTTTAAAGTGAAGTTGATTTCAGAAGAGAAAAACGAAGCAGATGGGAATCCATGATGTTGTACATGTATTGTATTTTTTAGAGTTGTTCAAAGGAGCTTTAAAAGTATTTAACTATTTTTGTATATGTAAAGCGTGGAAATTTATGAAATAAATTATGTACACTTGAAAAACAAATGCAAATTCTAAAGAATAAATTTTTCTTTGAATGTTGGTTTACTTACAATGCAAGATGAGTTTGTCCCGATATACCTACATCATATCAGGGTTATCATTGGTAGGATAGTATTGCATTTAATAGCAATTTTTGTTAACCATTTGACTTCAATCTTCAATTATGATCATTTGCATTTGAGTGGGAAAAAAATCAGATTATTGCATTATGTTTTTGCGGAGAGTATGTTGGAGCTGTTTTCTTGGCCTCCATGATTGACCTTTGTGTTCTGAATATCTGTTTAATATGTGAGTAAATATTGGGGTTTTGGGGTTTGTTTTTTTTACATCTGAAAGAAGGTAAACAATGACGGGAACTGCATTTGCACACATGCAGTATGTGTTTTAAAAGTACCCTCTGATTTTTGCAAGATAGATAAAGTCAAAGTGTACATTATCAAATGGACATGTGTCAGAACAGTGAACTTTGATCTATATAGACAAAGAAAACACCAGAATCAACACAACTTTAGGTAAATAAATAGGTATTTACCCAGCAGCCATGTGAAGGAGTTCAAGGTGATCAAACAAAGGTTACAGCTTTTATAGCCAGACTTCATTCACTCCCCTCTGTAGTGTGTTAAGAATTTACACCTTGTGCTGTTTCATTCCTTATGTGAAATAATGACTCTTTCTGTTAGCTTTCTCACAGTCTTATTATGTGTGGTGCATTCTGTGGTTGTTGGCGCACAATCCTGCGTAAAGGTTGACGACTGTTCTTGTAGTGTCAATGGTAAACAAATCAACCTTGAGTCTTTGGGCTATAAAGACTCCAGGGCACCTAGGTAAGGCTTGGGTATTATTGGTCATTTTCAGTCTCAGATAAAATGGTGCTTTACAAATTGGTTCTGAATTATAGTAAACATGAAGTAAACTCTCAAACATCTGGGCTTTATTGTTTTGTTGTGTATGTTAACAGACGTCCACATGTCATTTAAAAAAAAAAACTTTTGTGTTTAAATGCAGTTTTTAAATGATCATATCGACTAAATGTTACATGTGGTACATGTGGTTGATAATATTTAATTTAATGACTGAAATACATGTGCTAACTGAATTGAATGGTTTGTTTGTTGGCAGGGGTCTGGTTGTACACATCTTTTTATGACAGTTTTTATACTTTGGTTTTCCTAGGCAGCCCTGTTCAACTTGTGTTCATTGTTTGTCTAAACATTTAAAATAAATATAAATAAATTAATTAATTATTAGATAAAGTGCACCTGCCTTGTTGAAGTTGAAAGGCCTTGGGTTGTACATTTAGATTGTACTATAAAGAGACACATTCCAGCAACAAAAAGGAAATTATTTTTTCTGAAACTTGTTACTTCATATTTTAGTGTTATATATTACCATAATACTTATACAAATCTCCTTAATATGTTTTGCATGTTATTTGAGAGTGATGGATCATTTTCAAATTTTTATTCAGGTTTCCATATGCACTAGGACCTTCAAGTGCAGGATGGGAGTATGCCTACAATCCATGTTATCCATTCTCAGATGGGTCAGGTCGGTGCAACAATGCTGTAGTGAGTAGAATTGCTGTATTTGTTTGGACCGCTGCAAAATAATCAAATGCTGCCATTTTCATTTTGCAAATTCTTCAAAGTTGGAACATTGTGAGGTTAATCTGTGATTTCTTTTGTTTTAATTAGTGATAATGTTAGTAATATTATTAATGATAACTAGTTCTTATGTAGCGCATTTTACAATAATGTATCAATGGGCTTTGCATAAGTCCCCTGGTCATTGGGCAAATAACATTCCTTTATCTTTCTCAGCTCCTTGGGGAGTATACAGCCCTGGGCTGCCATGGTGCTCCAAAGGGTTTTTCAAACACAATATCAACCTCTACCCTCACAGGTACCCATTTATACCCCTGGGTGAGAAAAAGCAATTATAATAAAGCATCACACTCAAGGACACAAGTGTCATGACTGGTACTCAAACTCACACCCGATGACTTAACCACCAGAACTTGATTTTGATGCGCTTAACCACTCGCCATGACAAACTATACACTGAATGTTAACTTTAATGGTTTGACTGCTTTGTTATATGTGGTTTGTTTTTTAATTATTTCCATATGTTGGGAGCAAACCTAGTCAAATGACTCTGTATCTTATTTTATTTTGACCAGTAACCATTTTATGTTTTACAAAAACTTTCAGCATTAAGTTTGCTTTAAAGGGTTTCCATAACATTGGTAAAATTTAAAATAGTGTTCACAGATTCACACATAGCTTACCTGGTATAAAGATGGTCATGGGGGAAATCTTACCCTGAAATATTTTTGCCTGAAATACATTGATTTTTGAGAATTTAGTAAAACAGGGATGGTTTTTTCCTTCCAATATTTACCTGCAACTCTATTGACCAGTTTAATTTAAACTTTCACAGGTTTGTTATTTCATGTACATTTTGGGTCATACAAAGTGCAAAAAAAGTGGTCTTTGACAATTACCAATGTTGGCCACAGGTAAATAGTATGACGCTTTATGAAAAACATGTAATCAAGGTCTCAACTGCAACACTGTACTGCTGAGTACCTGATGATATTATCAAGGTTATTTTAATAGCCTGAGCTTTTCAACCCGGTGTTATTGCAGGTTTGCCAGCGGTATATAGACTCAACTACAGAAATCTTTAATGTTGGAGATGCCACTGCAAGTTGGATGAGCGATATCGAGGGCATTTACATTGAATATTCTCACACTGATAGTGATTCCGCAACAAGGCAAGTAACGGATCATAACCAAACTTCACTAAGAAATAGATTAGTGAGGAAATTATATTTATCATTTGTTTTTTGACAAAATACTTGGACATAAGAACAAAGTAGCGGGTATGAAGTAAATCCCTGACGATTTCAAGCCCATTTTTAACAATATGTTCATTATTTATTTACAGGACATCACAAGTCCACTTATCGTGTGATCCAAATGCAGATGTTCCAAAGTTGGAGCGACGAGGACAAGATGGACTTCAACCCTTATTTGTAAGTCAATGTCATGTGAAATGATACATTGTGAAAAAAAGATAAATGAAAAAGGTTCTGTAGAGCAAATCTTGGGAGAGACTCATTCTCAGCCTCACTACCCTGTGAAGTACGCTGTATCAATACCTCACGTTACTAACTGCTGGAAGGGAATGCTGATTGGCTCACCAAAAGTGACTGCTCTGCGCGCACGCTTGTTATAAACTTTTGAGTGCTTGTATTGCGCTTGGCGCTAGCGTGTTAAAATGCAAGTATTTTGACGCAATCCACTTCATGAAACGTGTTTTTACATGGTCACCCTAAACTGCATACAGTTATACAGTAGACATATCTCAAGATTGAAAACGTATAAGAGGGGACCATTGCCCTATGACTTGATGCCTCTTTTGATAGCACGCTTTGTGTATGTCTCTAACATAGAATGGATCAACCACAGGACTAATTAAAACATCCAATATAAAGTCACACTTTTGTGGTGACGTTTTTGTGCGTTTTGGTGGTCGTAACCAATAACTGCTTCCGTTGAAATGGACATTTGTTAGTCACTGGCCAATGACTGAAACAGTTATTGGTTACGACCGCCAAAACCCACCCCAGGGGTTATTATCATCCAAGTTGATATGTTACCCTACTTTGTTGCTTTTGGGAAAGTTAACTGCTTTGTATGCCTTGAACGCAGCAATGTAGTATGGCAGAGCTAGGAGAGTTGCAGTGGTGTTATGGGCAAAGTTAGTTATCTTGCTTCAATTGCTGACTTTATAGAACACCAAAGTAGTGCCTTGTCATTTGATTGGAGGATTACGGCATTCAAACTGCTACATGGCCTATGTTATTAAGCATGCAATTTGGTGCTTGTCAGCGTGCACTCATCCCATCCTATTTGACTTGCATGCTAGAACATAAAGCGTTACAAAGCGCCCTTGTAGTGGATGCCAATACACAATCTTCTACATTTTGTTGCCAGGTTTTCCTTCCAAATGACAAGTATCTACTTGGATGATGTATAAAACAAATAATGAATATTTTGCAATCGAGCAATGGCAAGAATATTTTCAACCTGTGAAAGATGGACTGTTCCATTACATTCCCTCCTACAACTCATGAAAATATTCTCACCATAGCACTCATAAACATTTCATATTTGTGTACTATATCAGCTGTTACTAAATAATTTTTGCTTTATTCTGTGTGTGTTTTTAAGAGCCCTCTTGGAGAGTGTAAAAGACAATAAGTTTTAAAAGCCTTGATTTATTTTGTAAAATTTCAGTGATACTGTTCAGTCAAATGACAGTTATAAATACAAACATACTTTCCCCAGCTTTTTACACTGACAACAAAGTGTGCTTGCCCAGGAGCATGTGGAACATCACCACCTCCACCGGCATCTGGAATAAGTCCTGGTTCGGTTCTATGTATCCTGTAAGTTTCTATTTTCCAAGTTTTTTTCTTCCCTGTCTTTCATATTGTCATTAAGAGTTCACATTCATATGATGCTCAAATTGTACTCAAATCAGCAAGAAAATTTCTTTATACTATTTCTTTTTTCTTACTGCAATCTTGAACAGTTGTGTTGTTATCTTTTTAAAATTGCCTCTTCAATTTTTGCAAAATTATTTTAACAACATCTAATGCATAAAGTTGACCCTTGTTTGAAGGTGCAAACATATCATTATGAAACGATCCGTGATTAAACAAATCATTAAAGTTTAAAGTTTTGTTTTCATTGTACATTTCAGGTTTTCTGTACTGGTTGTGGTTTACTTTGTCGGTGGTGCTCTGTACTTGAGATTTGGACGCCATGCTGAGGGAAAAGAAATGATCCCCAATTATGAAATGTGGGTAGGAGTGCCTGGAAATATTAAGGTTTGTTATTTGTATTATTTTTTATTTATTTTGTCTTATTTAACCAGGGTGGCCCAATCAGTTTTAATGAACTGTTCTCTCTGTGGGCCCATGTTGGAAGATGACTAATTGTAATTGATCATTGAGCTTTACATAAGCCTAAAGATCAGGCAAGGCAACTAGTTGACCCAATTCACTTGATGTCATCATCACAATCATCATGGTTACGCTAATATGGGATTCAATGTCTGTGTGCTATATAGTGTAGTGCTCATTTTAGATGACACAGCGTTTACATGTTTACCATAATATTTATGTGCAATCTAACTTCCAAAATGGCGAGTGTGGCAGACAGTAGTCACATAATGAGGTTAGTTCATAGGGGTCAATAGAGAAACCCATTAAGCCCCATCCCTTAATAAATTGACCAATCACAGCCGCTAACACATTCCCAAAAGTCCTACAGGAGTCTGATACATTTCAAAGAAGTCTCTTTTGCTGCGTCATGACTTTTGTGTACGGCAGAGGGCAGAGCAAGCACGTGTTAATGGGGTTTCCATGTGTGGTGTGCCGTTGATGGTCATTTGCTATGGTGGGTTGGCTTACTTATTTAGTTTATTCCTACCCATAACACCAGACAAGGTTGTAATCTTCTTGAAATCATCAATGTACAGTTACTCATTTAAAAATATACCTACTTTGTCAGACTTTCTGTCCAAAGCCCAGCCAATAATTGCCACGTTTTGCTTTTTTATGCCAAGTGGTTGACAAAGCCATGGAAGTGGCATACTGTTTCCTACATGTCCTTCAGGGTGTGTGTAAGTGCAATCATTGACCAAACGATAACTTAAGAGGGACTTGGCATATCAACTCTAAACTTTGTTTGTGGATTGTTTTGGGGATCCCCAAGGTAAAATGTTATTTTCATTATGACTGAAACAGAAGGATTGTTGTCTGAGCATAACTCAAGAAGAATGTGATTAATCTCAGCGGGGCATTTGTATTTATCAATACACAACTTTTGTTTTTAGTTTTTTGTTTTTTATTCAGGATGGAATTCTATTTGTCACTAGCTGTGGAAAAAAGACGGGATATGAGGAGCCAAAATAGTTGTTTATGTAAAGTATGACCAATTCCTGCATAAAAATGTTTAATGCTGATATTTTTCGCTAAAAGTTTTTATGTTGGATAATTGAATTTGAATTCATTGAGTTTAAATCATCTGAATTGTTATGAATTGTATTGCTGACACTTGTCTATCTCCAGTAACAAGAAACATATACCTCTTTATTAAACTACTAAAATAACTTTTCTTTTACACAGCATTTTGGTTCACTTTCAATTCAGTGAACAAGAAATTATATTTCATTATTTGTGTCAACCGTGCGGAGATTCGTGTCAAATACTGTATAATCCGTACTTTGTGGAGTCTACAAGTGTATTACTTCAGTGGTATTTGAACCAATGACCTTTGCCATTCTAGAGCAGATGTTAACTTTATATATAGCTTGAACTATATGTTACAATTCTTCTCTTTTTCTTGCTGTGTTTTTTCTCTCTTTTAAAACTTTTTAAGGGGAGAAGCTAGTTTATGAATGACCACCATGTAATGAAACTCTACTCTAGGAAGAAGAGACTTGATCCCTTTGTGATTCATCTCAGAACCGTTTCTTCTTCCAAGAAGAGATTATGATTTCATAGTTGTCACTCGTAAACCAGTTTCCCTTACTTTCTTTATCATACAACACTTTTCTTACTCAGTGTCTTACAAAGTATTTCTTACTCACTACCACTAATTGAGTTTTACTTTGAGTGTACTTTTTACTGTGAATGCAGTAAATGTAACTGTTAATTAAGTCAGGTTTAGAAAGGTTTCACAATATTTTGTTGTCAATTGATAAAAAGCTGTGTATTATTTTATAACTGGAATTATTGTTCAAGTTTATGGTTGCTCATAAAAGTTACAATTTTGTGTATAACTGATATTTTATGACTGCATTTTATTTGTTACCTTTGAAAGTGATTTATTACTAACCGAAGTTTTGAAGATGGAGGATGCTTTGAGTTGCATGTTTTGTGTCGGAGACTAAATTCATTCCAATTTAACATTTCCATGCTATGTATGAGTATCTTTGTTTGGTTCCCAGTATGCAAATGCAAAGCTGGTGCAATTATTGTCCATCAAAAAAAGATCTAATCAGACCATTTATTTTTATTGAGATCTCTCTTTGAATACTTGCATTTGTATAGAAGAAAAATCTAATGCTTGTTTGGGGATAACATGATGGATAATGAGCTGATCCGTGAGTAAATAAGTTATCTTTGTTTTGTTTCTATCTTTTTGGCTAGTGTAAATTAGTATAAAAGTTGGCCTATGTGAGTGATTGATTTTGAACAGGTTTATGTGTAAAATGAAACCAACATACATCTTTTATGTAGATTTCTGACTATTGGACTTTGCTTCAAAGGTAGGAAAAAAATCGCCCAAGTCAATAGATTTCTGAGTAAATAAATAATCAAGGTCAATAGTCAGTAGCCACATGAAAAAGTACTAGGTTATCAAAGAAAGGTCGCAGTGTAGGCCTATCTAGTCAGACTACAATGTCATGTTCACTCCCCCCGTAGTGTGTTAAGAATTTACACGTGCTGTTTATTTCCTTTGGTAAAATAATGACTTTTTCTTCCAGCTTTCTCACAGTTTTAATATGTGTGCTGCAGTCAGTCGTTGTTGGTGCACAATCCTGCATAAAAGTTGACGACTGTTCTTGTCGAAATGCCGATGATGGTAAAAAAGTCAACCTCCAGTCCCTGGGCTACCAAGACTCAAACAAACCAAGGTAATTCTTTGTTTTCCTCTTGTTCAAGCATTGAATGTATTTGTCAACATTCTCTAATAGGTGGTGACATTGTTTGATGGTATTTTTAAGTGCATACATGTACATTGCTCCTAAGTACATCTTGTATTAACCGAGCAAGGCAGGACTTAGGTCTTCGAAAGATAACCTTCTTACCATTAATTCCAAATTCGCTCGGCGATAGGTCTTTTTCAATAGCTGACCCCAAACTTTGGTACACCATTCTCATCAACACCAGGAACACACTGTCTCTCATTATTTTCAGGATGTGTTCTAAACACTTCTTGTTTACAACACCCTAGTTATTTTCCTACTCTTATTCAGCACTTTGATCTCCCTTGTAAAAGCACTTTATACATACTTTTAATATTGTTGTTGTTTTTGGCAGAGCAAGATGTGAACTCCTAGTCTTTTATTTTTTTTTAATATCTTGTTTTGTACTTAAAAATAGTCATATTCCGAAAATTATTGAGTGTTTTTCCTCATTTAGATTTCCCTATGTACTAGGACCTGTAAGTGCAGGATGGGAGTATGCATACAATCCATGTTATCCATTCTCAGATGGGTCAGCTGAATGCAAGAATGCTGTAGTGAGTAGAATTGTTTCTAGTTTATTTCAAGTTTTCCGAAATTGATATTTAATTAGACAGTTGCATACCGACTTCTTCCTGAGAACATCTTTGCACTTTCTGTTGTTGATGATGTATAATAAATGAAAAATTATCATCTTGAATGGTGGGGAGAAGTATGTTGCGCAAAATTATGAATCTTGAGCTCTAGGCATAGTAGTAGCAGCAGTTTTGTAAGTATTGTATTTCATGCTGTTGTAATAACTGAAGTTTAAAGCATTTTTGATCCACAAAATTCACTGTAGATTCTACAACCACCCTATGGACAAACTTCCCTAACGTAATGACCCTGGATTACTGCAGTGTATATTGTTTCAAGAGCAGTATTAATAATCCACTTCTATCTCTGGATCGATCTTGATACCTGGGGCTTTGTCCAAGCCTCTCTGGCCCCGTTTAATGCTGAAAACGCTGTGCAAAATGTGCACCATTACCAAATTGATGACGGTGCCGGAGCCAAAGCCCTAGTCGGGGTTCTGAAAAATCCTCCGACCTCCAAATTTTGATACCTGACCCTGAGTCTTGACCTTAACACTGTGTCATTGTTGAAATTTTTTCAGCTGATTACTTGCCAAATGTTTGGTTCTTTCAGGTTTGTCAAAGAAAGCAGAACAGCCATTCTGAAATCTATAATATTGGTGATGCCACAGCAACTTGGAACGGTGGTGGTGATAGTCTTTACATTGAATATTCCCATACTGATGGTGGGGATCCACCAGTGACAAGGTAAGTTATACAATTTGTTTTCTTCTTCTGTTTTCCCCCGATATTTCAAAAGCTTTTGTACAAAAAAGTATCTAGACTTAAGCAAAATGTACCAAGTCAATCATTCTCTGTGTTCTTTTCTTAAATGTAGGACATCACAAGTCGGCCTAAGGTGTGATCCAGGGGCAGATGTTCCAAAGTTAGACCGACTTGGACAAGATGAGGGAGTAACAACATATGTAAGTATACTTCAACAAGAGAAGCATGAACACGGTTCGAGAAAACTTAATCTATGCTTTTATCTTTTCAATTGTTTGACATTGGAGATGAGATACTACATGTACAGTGTATGAACTAAATTCCTCCACTGTAATCTGACAGTTTTCTGAAAGTTGATCATGTGTCATGTTTCTTCATGTTGCGAAGAAGTTCCTCCCAAAGTGTTCATTTAGTGTTACCCTGACACCGCTGTGTTACAAGCACTGATTACTCAATGCTTTCTGAATCGTGCAGAAAAAAAGCCACAGGTTACTAGGGTGAGATTTGAACCCATACTCCCTGCATTCTAAAGTTGACTTCTTAACTGTTGGACCACCAAGTTTACCGGTGACAAGAGGCTGGTTTGAATCCTGTAATAAGCAAGTGGTACTGTGCCTGTTGATTTTTTTCCTGCAAGACTTGGACAGTTTTTATTTCACATCGGGTTAAACCAAAACAGTATTCTTTATCCCGATACATCAGTTAAGTCATTCCATGTTGTCCTTGCTTGTCTTCAAGGGAATACAGAAATAAATAGTGTTAGCAAACCCTGTTGAACTTTTATTTTGTGTGTACAAAGTAGTTTTATTTTATTTTTTATAATTGTTGTTTTTGATGTATTTATTTTGTTATTTTGTCCTGTATCTTTTTGTATCTTGTATCTTCAGAAATTCATATTGACAACAAAGTGTGCTTGCCCAGGAACATGTAGTACATCACCTGCTCCATCTCCAGCTGCATCTGGAATAAGTCCTGGTTCAGTTCTATGTATCCTGTAAGTTTCTTCTTTCCAAGTGATTTTCTCCCCTGCCTTTCATAATGTCATTTAAAGTTCACACTTATATGTTGCAAGATTTGTACTCAGATCATCAAGAAAACTTCCCTGTATTGACCCCTTGCAGAATGCACAGCACACTTGCACTCGCCTATCCTGTCCGCCATTTTGGGAGTCAAAATGTGCACAAAGAAATTGACTCTCCAAAAGGCGGAAATGATAGACGCGCATTGTTCTGAGGTGTGTTCTGCGTTGTGCAAGGGGTCTACACAGGGAAGTACAGCTGTACTATTTTTTTCTTCTTGCCATGTTGAACAGTTGTGTTGTTATCTTTTTAAAATTGTCTCTTTAATTTTGAACAATTTTTTTCAAGGACACCTAATGCATAAAGTTGACCCTTGTTAGAAGGTGCAAACATAAAGTGATGAAGCAAATTATTTACTTTTAAAGTTTTGTTTTCATTGTACATTTCAGGTTTTCTTTACTGGTTGTGGTTTACTTTGTCGGTGGTGCTCTATTCTTGAGATTTGGACGCCATGCTCAGGGGAAAGAAATTATCCCCAATTATGAAATGTGGGTAGGAGTGCCTGGAAATATTAAGGTAATTTGGAAGATGACCAATTGAGGTTGATCATTGAGCTTTGCATTAGCCTAAACATCATTGTTTCAAAGCAACTAATTGACCCAATTCACTTGATGTCATTATTACAATCGTCCTAGGAAAAGCTAATTTGGGATTCAATGTTTGTGTGCAGTAAACGTAGTGCGCATATTAGATGACACAGCATTTACAATTTACCATAATATTTATGTGCAATTTAACTTCCAAAATGGCGAGTGTGGCAGACATTAGTCGTGTATGATCGAGGTTGGTGAATGGGGTCAATAGAGAGATCCATTAAGCCCTCCACTTAATAAATTGACCAATCACAACCGCTAACACGTTCCCAAAAGTCCTACAGACGTCTGATACGTTATAATCTCAGTACAAAATTTGAAGAAAGTTCTGCCATTTTTATTGCTGTGTTGTGTCTTTGTATGGCAGAGGGCAGAGCAAGCACATGTTAAATGGGCTATCTATGTGTGGTGTGCCGTTGATAGTCATTTGCTATGTTGGGTTGGCTCACTGATTAGTTTATTCCTACCCATAACACCAGACACGTCTGCTTGAAATCATCTGTTTACAATTACTTAATCAAGGATACAGGGGTATGTCAGACTTTCTGTCCAAAGTCCTGCCAATAAGTGCCACTTTTTGCCAATTTATGCCCCGTGGTTGGCAAAGCCATGGAAGGGGCATACTGCTTCCGACATGTCCTTCCGTGTGTGTGTGTGTACAAAGTGCAAACATTGTCCAGACTACAACTCAAGAGGGACTTGACATATCAACTCCAAACTTGATGTGCGGATTTGGCTTGGGAAACCCCTCAGAAATCTATTGTTTGTAGAACCTCTAGGTAAAATGTAAAGGTCATTATGGCAAAAAACAAAAGAAGTGTTGTCCGAGGGCTAACTCAAGAAGGACTTGGCATATTAACTTCAAACCTGGTGTTTGGATTGGTCTTGGATCCCCCAGGCAAATAGTGAAACAGTGAAACAGAAGGAATTACGTCCGAGCATAACTCAAGAAGAAAATTTGATTAATCTCAGTGGGGCATTTGTGTTTATCAATACACCTTTCTCCTTTTTTGTTTCTTTTTTTTCAGGATGGAATTCTTTTTGTCACTAGCTGTGGAAAAAAGACGGGATATGAGGAGCAAAAATAGTTGTTTATGTAAAGTATGACCAATTCCTGCATAAAAATGTTTAATGCTGATATTTTTCGCTAACAGTTTTTATGTTGGATAATTGAATTTGAATTCATTGAGTTTAAATCATCTGAATTGTTATGAATTGTATTGCTGACACTTGTCTATCTCCAGTAACAAGAAACATATACCTCTTTATTAAACTACTAAAATAACTTTTCTTTTACACAGCATTTTTGGTTCTCTTTCAATTCAGTGAACAAGAAATGACGTGTTATTACTTAGATCGTTGTCAAGCACTGTATACTCCGTACTTTGTGGAGTCCTGTGAAAAAAGGTCAACAGGTATATTACTCTGGTTGGAACCCTTTGCCATTCTAGAGCAGATATCAACTTTATAATATATGGCTTGAATTATAATTATGTTACAATGCTTAATTTTTTCATGCTGTGTTTTTTCTCTCTTTAAAACTTTTCAAGGGGAGGGGAATCAGCTAGTTTATGAATTACCACCATGTAATGAAACTCTACTCTAGGAAGAAGAGACTTGATCCCTTTTATTTGTGATTCATCTCAGAACCGTTTCTTCTTCCAAGAAGAGATTATGATTTCATAGTTGTCACTCGTAAACCAGTTTCCCTTACTTTCTTTATCATAACTTTAGCTTCAAGTGTATCTTACTCAGTACCACAAATTGTGTTTTACTTTGAGTGTACTTTTTAGTGTAAATGCAATAAATGTAACTGTTAATTTAGTCAGGTTTAGAAATATTTTCACAGTATTTGTTGACAATTGATAAAAAGCTGTGTATTATTTTATAACTGGAATTATTGTTCAAGTTTATGGTTGCTCATAAAAGTTACAATTTTGTGTATAACTGATATTTTATGACTGCACATTTTATTTGTTACCTTAGAAAGTGATTTTTGAAGATGGAGGTCGCTTTAAGTTGCATGTTTTGTGTCGCTGACTTAATCCATTACAATTTAAAATGTCCATGCTATGTATGACGTCTTTGTTTGGTTCCCAGTATGCAAATGCAAAGCCGGTGCAATAATGTCCATCAAAAAAGGATTTGATGACCAGACCATTTATTTCTATCTTTGAATACTTGCCTTTATATAGAAGAAAAATCCAATGCTTGATTGGGGATAACAATGATGGATATTGTCCGCGCAGTACTATTAGAACCTGGTGGGGGTGGGGCCAAAAACTCCTGCCACACACCTGCTGAGTTGTATTGCAAAATCATGAGACTCAAATCACCGAGATATCAGTACATTTGTCTTGATGTGATCTGTTTTATTTCAATTTTGTTTAATTGGTCATGGTCAGACATTCTCTCCATGGTACAATTGTTGTTGTTTTGGGTGAGTGTACTTTTATTTATTTATATTTATATATATATATATATGTACATTTTTGGTGGTTGGGTCCAGGTTTTCGTTTTATTTTTAATTAAAGTTTTTCTCAATATTAAGCCGAATAAAAAGTTTAAGGGTCGCGGCCTTAAATTAGAATCGGTCCGGTACCCAGAAAAAGAACACCCAGAAATCTATTTACTAGGGTGATTTATTTCTACCTTTGAAATGAATTGAAGTAGCCCTTGGAGGAAGGAATGAGTAGCCCAACTTTTGGCCTACAACAAGTGGGGCTATCTTTGAAGCAAAGTCAAATAATCATAAATCTAGATACATTAAAATATGTATGTTGGTTTCATTTTACACTTAAATCCGTTCTAAATTAATCACTCATTTAGGCCTGATGTTATACTTTTTACACTCATTGCCTAAAAGTTTGAAACTTATTTTACGCTTATGAAAGCGCCCTCTTTTGAATCAACCTCCTACGCGCGCGGGGCCGGCCCGCGCTGCGGGCGGCGCGCATTTTATTTACACCTTAGCGAGGGGTTTTGTACTGTAATACTGCCAATTCCTGTCTTGAGATGAGACTACAAACATTTATTAGGGTTAGGGTTAGAGTTGGGGTAAGGGTTAGGGTTAGGGTCAGGGTTAGGGTTGGGTTAGAGTAAGGGTTAGGATTAGGGTTTAGGGTAAACCGTAGTCTCCTATCTCAAGACGGAATTGACAGTGTTACAGTACAAAACCCCTCGCTGCGGTGTAAAAAAAAAATACGCGGGCGGCGCACAGCACACACACACACGACCCTTGATCGTGTTCTTATTCCCCCATGATTATACTGACTGGATAGCGGGTTGGCCTATGCGTGTGCATAGGACCGTGAAGTCACCGCACACAAGCGGCGGCCATTTTGAAACACCCAAAAAGCTGTTGAATGCACATAGCGGGTATACAAAATACGATGTTTTTTTAAATTTAAATAAGGGATTTCATCACATAAACATGTTTTTCCTTTCCCCCAGTGTTTTTTATGCCCACAATGTAAGTATATTCAGTGCACACATATGGGGGATTTATACATAGGCTAGATTTTCACGATGTGATGGGGGAACATACTTCAAAAGTTGAATGCCGAGTGTTTTTATTAAGTAATCCCTGTCATTCGCTCAAACCCTCACACCCACATAAGCCCAGGTACAGACAAGTACATCGTTGATCCGGTGAATTACACCCCAATTTACTTAAAGGCAAAGTATACTTTGATTTGTGAACTTCTTGCCAAGTAACCTTTGATGGTCATTTATTTTTTGAGTTATTTCAAAAAATGATCCCGATGAAGCATTGTATACAATCATGTAAATTAAAGAATAACACGACAATACATTGAAGAACAAACAAGCATGTTATGAGTTGTTTAAGTGGTATTTATTCCTGTATATTGTTCATTAGAATTTTACAACAAACTGGTTTTATAAATTCTATAAAAAAATAATGAAAATAAAAAAAATTACAATTAAATACAATAACAATTAAGAATTTCAAGCAAGTTATTGAAAGAAAATTTGTTACACTGTGACCCTCTTTCCTAATCCAAGCTAATTGCAAATTTTTGAACATTTACATTTCACATTTTGAAAAAATCTGCACACTATAAATTTATAAACTAATATTTCACATAAAAGAAAAAGAAATCATTTTTTTAATATAAATAAATATATGTAAATAACAAAATAAATAGTAAACCAAGTAAACTAACAAACCCATAAATTAATAAATAAAACAAGATTCAATAAATAAATAAATAGATAAGTCAACCAATAAAAAATACATAACATGCACCCCCCCAAAGAAAAACAAATCAAATCCCCCCCCAAAAAAAAATTCGGCTAAAAAACAGGATTGTATGCACAAATATGCATGCCCCACGCTGTTTGTGTGGCTGTTTTGGGTGTTTCAAAATGGCGTCCGGTGGCTTCAATGAACGCACTCAACCCGCTATCCAGTCGGTATAATAGAGATCAATACACACGACACGTTCTTTCCTTTTTAAAGAAATGTATTGGACACAATTGTACATAATCAGGCTCCTGTGTACCCTACTTCATGTGAGTTTAAAGTATATTTTAGAGGTCTTTGATGGATTTTGGAGCAGTTTTTTTTCACTGGCTGTTTGGAATCGATCACATAAATAACTTCTGACACATTCGTCAACAAAACAAACCATGGCGAGAACAGCTGTCTAGAAGTAGAACTTATCCGAATACAAAATATAGAAAAACGCAAAAACAAAACAAAAACCCATCACACTTATTTGTAATGGCATATAACCAGAAACTGAACAATTTTCCCGGCCTAACCAAACTCGACAGTCAGTCGACCTAAAAAACTCGACCTAGAAAAACTGACCAAAAAAGCCCATTTTAAAATCTAGTTGCCTGCCGCATGCATATTTGGTTTTGTTCGTTTTGAAGGACACAAGAAGCGCGCCACTATGGTCACGTGTTATAGGGTTTTTTGAAGTTATATAGTTCTTTGGCACAATGGTTAGTGACGCAACCTTCCTTTGCGCATTGAAGCGTACTCGTATAAGAGTGCAGTGAAGTGGTATTGTCTTCAGTTCACGCCGTTATGCTGCTAGTATATTATAGTGTTGGCTTTCGTTAAGTTCCAAAACTGATGATGTCTACAGAAGACCAACCGAGAGGTTCTGGTTTAAACACCGAAGAACATTACTGTTCGACAAATTCCAACAGTACTTCAATTCGAAGTTTGACAGTCTATCACACTCAAGCAAAGAGTCGGACGACACAAAACTAAAGGAGTTGCAAAATCAACTTATGAGTTGCAGAAGCTGTCTAGGGCCGGTAATACAGCCCAGTTCGTTTTTTGTGGGCAACTAGAAATCATCATCGGCAAGATCAAGGTATCGCTTCTTCAGAAATGCGATGTTCAGAAATCCATTGACTGTATCCAAGAAGCTGAAGAACTTATTCATTCAGTAACATTTATTTCAATGCTGTCATTGATTACAATAATGCACATTTATGTTGAAATTACACAAGTAATACATTAGCATGAGATATGATTTATATTTAGTGCACAATGATTCAATAATAATCAGCAAATTAATGACAACATTTAGGTGTAAGGTTAAGCAAAATGCTTTTGTGCCCTAACCTATGGACAGACAAACATACAACCAAGGAATCGTACCAGGACAATGGACAAATAAAACAGACAAAACAGACAAAACAGACAAAAACAGTGTGAGACAAGGCCAACACAACTTACAAGTTACACCTTATTAGTTTATGAATAAGAGTCAAGGAACTGAGCTCTTAGGTTATTAACAAACACAGATAGGGAGGTTGAAGATTTAAGAGAGTCATCTAAACTATTCCAGTATGAGATGCCTCGATGGACAACACTGTTTTTAGACATTGAAGTTCTATTAAATTGAACGAACAAATTACCCTTAGCGCTACTTCGAGTATTATATGCATGAATATTTGACGTTAAAGTAAAACAAGAATTAAAACAGGGAGGAAGTAGGTTATGCATACATTTATACATGAATTTACCCAAATTAAGGTGGTATAAGTCATTACATTGAAGTATGCTTAATTCTGCGAATAATGGACCTGAATGGTCACGGTAACCAGCATTCGAAATTACCCGAACCACTCGTTTTTGTAAGGTAAGTAATTTATTACATTTAGAAAAACTGCCCCAAGTCAAGATTGAGTAATTTAGGTATGGCAGAACGAGTGAATTATACAATGTTAATAAAATCCTGTTCGGCAGGTAATATTTTAGGCGATTCATTATGCCAATATTCTTTGATATTTTTGTAGCTACTTCATCAATATGATTCTTCCAAGAAAGGTTTTCATCAATAGTTATACCCAGAAATTTTGTTCTTTTTACCTGACTAAGCCTTGCATTATTCAAAATCAGTGGAACAGATTGTGTGTACTTGAATTGGTTTGCACAAAAAATCATATAATTTGATTTGAGTACATTAATACATAGTTTGTTTGCTAAGAGCCACGTACTGAGTTTTGCAAGTTCCATATTGAGGTTTCGAATAGCATCATCAACATTATTATGAGTATACACTAAGCTTGTATCATCAGCAAATAAACAAAACGTTAATTCGTCTGAAGTATTACATATATCATTAATATAAAGAATAAATAGTAAAGGACCTAACACAGAACCCTGGGGTACTCCACACGTTATGTCACGCCTGATAGAATTTTCAGAGTCAAATGATACATATTGTTTTCTGTTGCATAAGTAATTTTTTAGTAGGTCAAGGGCTGTTCCTCGCACTCCATAATGCTCTAATTTTCTGATAAGAATGTCGTGATTTACCGTATCAAAAGCTTTTGATAAGTCCAAAAAGATACCTATAGAGAAATTATTATGATCAATCGCATTACATAATTTACTAATAACATACGATGTCGCCATTTCAGTTGAGCGATTCTTTCTGAATCCAAATTGCGACTCAGAAATAATGTTATGTTCATCAATAAAAGATGTTAATCTCTTATAAATAAGCTTCTCAAATAATTTTGAAAACGCAGACAGGATTGAAATAGGTCTATAATTAATAAATTCATGCTTACAACCTTTTTTATATATCGGTATTACCTTGGCTATTTTTAAACTATCGGGAAATATTCCAGCAGTTAAACACTTGTTGAAAATTTCAGCCAACGGCTTAGCTAGTGAATACCTTGCCTGTTTAATGACAAAAGAACTTAAGCCATCAAAACCAGGGGCCTTCCCAGAAGGAATTTTGTTAATACAATCCACAACCTCTTCCTGAGTAATGGGTATAAAAAAGAGTGAATTTGAACATGCGTTACTTAAGAATGAATCGGAGGAGGTGTTACATAACGGAAGCTCACTAGAAAGGCTATTGCCGATGTTAACAAAGTAGCTATTAAATGCTTCAGCAATTTCCCTGCTATTGTTAATTTGGTTACCATCCTGAAGGAAGTAAGACGGGATAACGCCTTGCTTATGCTTGTTAAGTAAAGAATTTATAACTTTCCATGTACCCTTAATATTACCTTTAACTTCATTAAATTTAGTGTAGTGATAGTTTTTCTTCGCTATTTTGATTATAAAATTAAGTTTGTTTTTATACAGAATATAATTAGATTTATTGTTTGCAATTGGATGTCTCAAAAACTTTTTATACAAATGATTTTTATGTCTGATAGAATTATAGATACCATCAGATAACCATGGGGATTTACATCTATTATAACGACATTTAACTTCTTGTAACGGAAAATGTTTGTCATAATTTAGTTGAACATGTAATAGGAAAGCGTCATACATACAATGTATATCATTGGTTGATGTTAAAGAGTCCCAATCAATCGCATTAAGATCTTGAATAAAGTTTTCTATATTACTGACACTAAAATTACGTTTTTGAAATTTTCGGTCAATTTTAGGACTTTCTTTAAAATTGTTGATAACTAAAAATACAGGAAGATGGTCTGAAATGTCCGTTATCAAAATACCTGTGGAATGATTCGCTAAATCATTGGTTAAAATATTGTCAATGAGAGTAGCACTTTCAGCAGTAATCCTTGTTGGTTTATCAATAGTAGGAAAGAAAAAGAAAGATTAAGATTGCAGACTCTAGCAAAGCCGGCTGGGCCACAATACAAAACACATGGAGAAAGACAGTCGCCATGGCAAGGCATATCTCCAGAGCTGAACAAAAGAGCCGTGGTAGCAGTAGACTTGTTGACAAGTCGTTAATGATGGTTGCGGTGAGTCGAGTCGCGTGTGGTGCTGTTGCGTAATAAAGAATGCTCTCGCGAGATCACTGCTCTCGCGCGAAGTTGCTGGCTGCCGACTCTTCGTCATTAACGACTTGTGAAACCCGCCGGCGGTACATATTCATTTATTCATGTACGGACACAGTGTACATTACGGTTGCTGTAGCGACGATCATGAAGACGAATCCATTTTATCTGAGGGTAGTACTAATTTTAGTTACTGTAAATGTACTGAATGTTTGCGCTTGAGACATCTGTGGGTGTGTTTTGTGGGTGTTAACTCCTTCATTAGTTTAGTAACTAAAGAAATAAAGTAAACTTATCTTAAACTGCATTATTATAATAATTGTTTAAGATGTGTGTTTTGCCTCATAAAAATAAATATGCCTACCGTGAATAGTTACTGATACGCTCCAATCATTTAACCCAATGTGTTCTACAGTGATTGTGTGTATTAAGTGTGTATAAACAACGGACACGGAAACCAGTCAACTCGCCCCCTAGCAAAGTCGCCAATTTAAAAAAAGAACATGTACAAAGTCACCAACTACAAATTCGCCCCTAGCAAAGTCGCCCCCTGACAACAAACTCGTCCCCTCTCATAGTCGCCCCTCACAACGGAATTTAACAAATTTGTGTGATTGGACTTCAGGGCTTCGAAAGCTATCTTAACGGAACGAAAGAGGAATTTTGGGGAACGAACTTGAAAGAGGAATTTTTGGGAACGAAAGAGGAATTTTTGGGAACGAAAGAGGAATTTTGGGGAACAAAATCTCATTGCGAAGGAACGGGAGAGTATATTTACAGAACGAAAGCATATTTCGGACGAATGAAAGTATTCGGGCAACTAATTCAAAGTCGTATTTTGATGAAACGAAAGCTTGTTTTTAGGGAAAGAAATCTCCTTTCGGTGGAAAAAATTCATTTTTATTGAACGAAAGCATATTTTGAGCGAACAAAATTATATTTTGTGCGAACAAAATCATATTTCGAGGAAACGAATGCGTATCTTTCAGGGAACAAACGCGTATTTCTGGGTAACAAAATCGTATTTCGGGGGAAAGAAGGCGTGTTCGAGGGAACAAAAACGTATTTTCTAGGAAAAATCTATTTTGCTACCTAGAAAAACACAACTTTGTTTACAAATTTAAAAAAATATAATTTTATGTGACAAAATTATAATATTTTGATTGAATAATATTTTGAGGAAACGAAATGACTGTTGGAATTTTGTGTGTCGAGAGATGGAAAAAAATTCAGAGTGAGATTTTTTTTTTTCACATTTTAATTTGTAATTTATTTTTCACCTGTTCCTTCAGGGGCTCTGGTTTTTTGTGTGTGTTTTTTTTTTGGGGGGGGGGGGTTTCGTTTTTGTCTCACAAATTGTTTAACTTAATTGCACCGTCAATATAAGAGTGGTATTCCTATTTATTGACATAAATCTTATTTAATTTCCAAATCGGGGGAAGGAACGTACACCGAACATTGAAACGTAACGATTTTAAAACAGCGGATTCGATCAGCGAGGTTTACCGACTAACAAACTCGCAATGACAAGGTAGTTGGTGGTCTGGCTCCCTACCCCTCCCACATGTTCATGAGCTTCCAGGTACAGCTATCTCTTGGCATGGCTGAGCCCCGCCGACAGAAACTCTGCGCGTCATGGCATGCATGCAGCTACACGATTTGTCCCGTGTGTTATTACGTACTTGGTACTTGGTAGGGTAATCCCTCTAGCGGCTCAAACTGAGCCAAACTGGGATGTTGTGCAAAGTGACGTACGTCTCCCCACACGCTGTACACTGTCAAACACGCTTCCGTTGCTCGGACTCTCTGAAATAAAATCTTACGTTCGATTTTTTGTAATTATTTACAAGTTTTAGTGAAGTTGTACCCATAATTTGAATACGTATTTTCTTGTGTCAAAATATTCATGAACACAATCACTCTCACCACTCAGTGTTTGGTTTTGATCGTGCATGATCAAAGCATCAAAGCAACATAAAACTCCATCCAGTACAGGATTTGATGTTTAATATTCATCTACAGTTTGAATATTCATAGATATAACGAAATTGACCAATCAGATGCGTCCGTACGAAATCGGCTGAAGTGGCCATAGGCCGTGCACAAACCGCCAGCGGGTTTCACAAGTCGGTAAATGTGACCAGTCTTGAGAGCAGTAATCTCGCACAGAGCAGCCCTCTCGCGGGATATTGCGAGAAAGCCGTTTCGCTATCACCGCGACAGACATTTAACGACTTGTCCACAAGTCTATGGTAGCAGCAGCAGAAGAAGCTGCATTAAAGGAGATAGAGGCCCGGAAACGCCAAAGACGAGCAACTTCAGACAGACAAGGGCATGATGTTTATAAAATGGCTCCTGCTGATCGTACTCTTTTTCGAGGTAATGAAGCCACTAGACATACCCCTTTTTAAAAAATCTTTGTGTTGTTTCGTGACCTGCCACTAATCGGTACTTTCCCATGCTTTAATAAAACAATTCAGAAATGAAAGTATGTGCTTATTTGTATTATTCTTGTATTGTCAATAAGAAGGAAACTGTTTTTCATGCGTATGAGCAAAGCGAAGTAGCATGAAAGACGTAAACTGCATGTTTAGAAAGCTACCCCAGGCGTTTTCATGCAGTATAAATTTTCTGAAGATTCTAGCCACGACGTGGAAAGACTAGAGAAAGGTCACACACAGTCGTTGACCTTTTATTGTTGACAAACAACAAACCACGCAGATTGGCATGGACGCCGGCCGAATGTTAGCAAAACGGTCAATCGTGTTGACACTAACCATGGCGTTAGAATACTACAGTAGCAGTACGAACACGGATGTTATGGCAAAATTTTTCATTTTTTCAAACTTTAAACATCTTATTACTAAAATGCTTTCTATGATTGATCGCTTTGTTTCCAACAGTTTTCCAACCTAAGCTGGGGCTGGTGTTGCAATAGAAAGGTCTATTATTTTACTAACCCTAGTCAGACTACGATGTCATGTTCACTCCCCTTTGAGCGGGTTAGAATTTACTTGTGCTATTTCATTCCTTTTGTTAAACGATGACTTTTTCTTGTACTAGATTTCTCACACTCACAGTTTTAGTATGTGGTGCAGTCAGTCGCTGTTGGCGCACAATCCTGCAAAAGTTGACGACTGTTCTTGTCAAAACGTAGATGGTACAAGTCAACCTTCGGTCCCTGGGCTACCAAGACTCGAACACACCAAGGTAATTCTTTGTTTTCCTCTTGCAAAGAATTGACTGTATTTGTCAACATTCTCTGATAACAGATAAGCGGTGACATTGTTTGATGAATGATTGTACATCTATATAACTTATAAGAATAAGTGCATACATTACGGTATTGCTCCTCACTATTTTTAGTACTTCGATCTTCTCACTTTGTATCAACCGAGTAGGGTGGAATCGGATCTTCCAAAGACTACTTTTTGAGTTCCAAATCCTTCGGTCATTTCTGGCCCCAAACTTTGGAACACCTTTCCCATCAACATCAGGAACTTAATCTCTCTCTATTTTCAGGAAGCTTCATAAACACTTCTTATTCACAACACCCTCATTTCCCTAATACTTGTTCAGTGCGTTGATCTCTCAAGTTGTAAAAGAGGTTCATAAATTATTTCATTATTATTATCATTTTTGTCAGAGCAAGATGTGAACTCCATGTGCGTTCTGGAAAATATCTTGTCTTATTTATACTGAAAAATAATTCATATTCCAAAATGATGCGTATATTTCCCCATTCAGGTTTCCCTATGCACAAGGACCTCCAGTTGCAGGATGGGTATGCATACAATCCTTGTTATCCATTCTCAGATGGGTCAACTGAATGCAAGAATGATGTAGTGAGTAAAATTGTTTCCAATTTATTTCAATTTTTCTGAAATGGATATTTAACAAGACAGTGGCATACCAACTTCTTCCTGACTGAGATCTTTGCACTTTCTTTTGGTGATTATATATAATAAGTGAAACGGGTTGATTGATAATCATCTTAAATCGAAGGTGGCGAGAACTATGCTGTTGCCAAATCATTGATATTTAGTTTTAGGCATAGGTATGATAGAAGTAGAAGTAGTATTGTTGGTATTGTATTATAAGTGAAGCTTAAAAGATTATTAATCAACAAAATACACTGTGGACACTACAACCACCCTGTGTACAAACTTCCGTCATAATGAATAAATGATTAGGGATTTTACTGCATTATATAACATCAGAAAAGCGGTATTAATAATCCATCTCTAACTCTGGCTTGATCTTGATACCTTGGGTTTTTTCAAAACCTCCATCTCTGGCTGCGGACTCCGTTTGCAAAATGTACACCAATACAAAATTGATGACGGAGCCAGAACCCAAGTTGAGGTTGGGAAGAGGCACCTCTCTTCCCAATCTTGATACCTGATAACGTGATTACTTGTCAAATATTTGTTTGGTTCTTTCAGGTTTGTCAAAGAAATCAGAATATCCAGTCTGAAATCTATAATATTGGTGATGCCACAGCAACTTGGAATGGTGGTGGTGACAGTCTTTACATTGAATATTCCCATACTGATGATGGGACTCCACCAGTGACAAGGTAAGTTATACAATTTGTTTTCTTCTTCTGTTTTCCCCCGATATTTCAAAAGCTTTTGTACAAAAAAGTATCTAGACTTAAGCAAAATGTACCAAGTCAATCATTCTCTGTGTTCTTTTCTTAATGTAGGACATCACAAGTCGGCCTAAGGTGTGATCCAGGGGCAGATGTTCCAAAGTTAGACCGACTTGGACAAGATGAGGGAGTAACAACATATGTAAGTATACTTCAACAAGAGAAGCATGAACACGGTTCGAGAAAAATCTTTTCAATTGTTTGGCATCTGGTACTGTGCCTATTGTTTTGTTTTTTTCTGTTCTGCAGGACTCATTCAGTTTTCATTACTCATCGTTGTAAGATTTAAACCAAAACAGTATTCTTTATCAAGATACATCAGTTACATCAGTTAAGTCATTTCATGTTGGCCTTGTTTTTATTGTATTATGTATGTACCAACCAAGTTGAATTTGTTTGAAAATTGTTTTTGATATATTTACTTTGTTATTTTGTCCTCTTGTATCTTCAGCGATTCAGTTTGACAACAAAGTGTGCTTGCCCAGGAACATGTGGTACATCTGGATTAAGTCCTGGTTCGGTTCTATGTATCTTGTAAGTTTTAGTTCATATGCCTCCCCAACCCACTTCTCCCTTGACTTTAATACCTGACGGCCTGGGAGGGTACATGTTTGAGATGTGACTCTGTGCCGTCTCCTTAGTGGCTTCCCTTGCATGCTAGAGTGTTGTGATTTTGGGCCGTAGAGTAGACCTCTATGAATCAGGTAAATTCGGTGAGAACACGGGGGGAGGGGTGGGGTAGGTAGAATATAGCACATTATAGATTTTGTGTGTAGGCTGAAACTTTTGACAATGGATGGACTGATAAAGTCTAATATGCAGTGTAGTCAACAACCGGTAAAACCAATGTGGTGTGCGCAGTTTAGCAAAATTCTTTTGGCATGTGCACCTGGTGTGTGCATTTCCAACTGATTCAGGATGTCGGTTTCAATTTTGTCGACGGGAGACCCATCAGTGCAAAATATAGACAAAGGAATTAAAAACAAGATCTGATCGAATTTGTTTGAAGAAAGTGTCGGTGTAAATGGACAAGTGTTTCAATTGCATCAATTTTTCTGAAAAGTAGCGATGGCTGGATAAAGAATAAATTCAAAATATTTTCTGGTGACTGTCTTTCCAAACTTCTGACAGCAATAAGGTATGCTTGTTTCACTGTGCTTTGTTCTGTTAGTGTTAGTGTTTCAGATTGTTAGTGTTTCAGTGGTGCTTTTTGTGGGTAATGCTGTTGCAACTAAGGTGTCAACAAAGTACCTTTTAATGTGCCTTTTTATGGATTAAATCATTCAATAAGGAATGTGCATTATATATATGTAACTTCAGTTTATTTCTACACTAGTTGTATTCATTTCATACAGTAACAAGCATTCAAGACAGACTTGGTGTGGTTGCCTTATAAGGACCCAGAAGTTTATGGTTGTATGGCCTTGTAATACATCATATTTGGTGTCAGTGTGTTTAAGGTGGAAAGTAGAGGCCCCCAATAGTGTACTCGACGGTACTAGGGGGAAGGGGTTGCTTAAAGGAAGGCTTGAGAGGTGGTTCACGCACATGGAGCTTGGGTTAAGTTTGTGTTAATTTAAATCTGATTAAGTGCTAAGAAGTATGGAACTTTGACCTGTGTTACTGGCTTAATAGTGAACAGACCTCTTACGTATGCACTGTGTGGTCAATTTAGATAAAAAACAAACTACCCGGATTTGTGTTGACTTTGCAAATCATTTTAGATCAAGAGTTTAAAGTTCAGTTTAATATGTAGGGTTGGAGTTGGCTGCCTTTTTGTTGGCCAATTTATAGACTGCTTCCTGGATAATAATAATCTATTCCTGTATGCCCTTAAATTATTTCATGATGACCATTTCGCACGGCGCACCTTTTCCGTTGGTTTTAGTATTGTTATTCTTAGGCCACTGTCACTCACTTCTAACGACATGTACAAAAGTTGATGACTGTTCGTGCAGGACATCGGATGGTCTGGAAATCAACATTCGATCATTGGGTTATCAAGGATCCCAAGCGCCAAGGTAATTAATAATAGACTTCTCAAGTTTGGGGTATTTGCAATTGGGTGGGGAGCAGGGCCCAAAATGGTGTTCTCTTTAAGATGTTCTTTTCTCGTGACAATTGTTCATGTTATACCTAAACCCCGAAGTATAAGTTTTTTGGATGAGATGTAAATATTAATCTGATTGTTTTCTCTGTATGCTTAAGGTTTATATTCCAGCCTCCATCGGGTACAGAGCCATGGCAATATGCTTTTAATCCATGCTACACATTCTCGTATGACGAAACATGCAGTAATGTCATCGTAAGTAGGAAATACCCTATGTCTTACCCCTTCTTAAAAGGTAGGAGGAACACCAACTGTAATTGCTGCGTCATTGTGCCATATTTGTCTTCATTTGTCAATGAAATTGTTTATTTAAAAATACTGATATGGTATAAACAATCTGATTTGATATAGGCTTGTCAAAGATCAACTCAAGACCTCACAGAAACGTATAATATCGGAGATGTAACGTCATCGTGGACTATTTTGAATGAGGACTATGTAGTCCAATATGAACACACGGATCAACGTGGTGTATTAAGGTATAACATTTTGGATGTCTCTTCAAAGTATAAAAAAAACAATTGTGGGTGGTTCTGGCAAAAACCCTTAACTTTGACAATTGTTCAAAAGTTCAAGAATTTGAATCCGACCTGCCCTTTATTTTGACCCATTCAGAAACTTTTTGGGTTATGACGATTGACGTATGACGGTCGGATTGTTGTACAGAAATGGAAACCCCCCCCCAAAAAAAAACCCCACAATTTTTGAACTGATTAAAAAAAAATGCTAACTATATTAAAATCTCACTCTTGAAAATTGGTGAAGATTTAATACATCAATAAGCTACGTATTTATATTGCACCTCCAACGTCTCAGAAGTGAAGTTCATTTATATATATTTTTTACCCCCATGTCCATATTCTAAACAGAATATCTCAAGTAACGCTAAAGTGTGATCCATCTGCAGTAGAACCTACATTAGACAGGCTAGGCTCCGAGGGTGGACCTGGCACATTTTATGTAAGTAGGCCTTTGCCCTTCTTTTGATTGTACGTGCATTTTGGTTTTTAAATCGTGTTATTATTTTAAAAAATTCATGGTCTAAGTTGTGGAATTGGAGAGAATAAGAATCACGGTTTCAATTAAATAGTGAAAATCAATAGTCAACATTTAGAAAGGTAGGCCTATAGACCCTATGGCCTATTGTACACCTTTATCAAGAGTAAAATGAGTAGGCTATACACCTACAATTAGCTGCAAGTTATGATTTGTTGTTAATTATGATTTGTAATTTATTTGTTTTCTTTTGAAACGATGACGGCAGTATTTCACACTTACAAGTGAATGTGCCTGTCCAGGAGTCTGTGGTTCTACACCCCCTCCACAAATAACCACTACGGCCAAACCACCGCCAGCGGGATCTGGTGGATTGAGTCCGGGCTCCGTTCTCTGCATCATGTGAGTAGATGAGATAACCCAGTATGGCATCTTACCCCCCCCCCCCCCCCCCCCCGGTTGCCATCTCAAACGCTTATCTAGTTGCTTTTCAACTATTTCTGTTATGGTAAGACTGTTTTTAAAATGGCGGGTGCTGTTGCCATAGCAAATATTTAAAATTGTGTATGATAGTTCTACAACTTTCTCCTGCACAACGGTATTGTTTTTTTCGCAAGACGTCGTCATTATGGGGTGGGGGTGCCTCTCTGAAGGCTGCCTGGTGATAGGCTTAACAGCACAAAATGACCCCAGGTCGATTTTTAATTTATAAAATTCTGGGAGGTATAGGGCCTATAATAAACCTTCAATATGAATGGTGGAACATTATGAGTTTGAAACAGAGACACAATTAAGTAATAGCATAATGTAAGTGCAATATTTTGTCTTTGCAATAAGTACTTTTGTCTTGCACTCTGCAGATTTTCGGTTCTAGTTGTCATGTACTTCATCGGTGGTGTGTTGTTCATGAAATATGTACGTCATGCTGAAGGAACAGACGTTATTCCAAATAAAGAATTATGGTCTAATCTACCAGGATACATTAAGGTAAGAACATACGAAATCAAAGTATTTTTTTTGTTTTGATGGTTATTTAGTTTACTTGCATGAATTGTTACATTACTGTAGGCCTATACAGATTTAAATTTACAGTTCTGAGCTACATCATGTTTTTGACGAAGGCCAGTCAGTCATAAGCAAGTGGTCATAAGAAAAAACATAATAATTGTCATTTTATTTTGTTTATCTTACAGGACGGAATACTGTTTGTAACCAGTTGTGGTAAAAAGACCGGCTACGACTCTCAATCATAATGATATTATATCGAGTTATAATAATGAAAAAAATATCGAAAACTATATGTATAAATCTGATTAAAAAGTACTGATAATAAAATTAATGATGTTCAACACGTAGGTCACTTTGTATTTCCACTGTCCAAGCTGTGCTCAATCGCTGCGAGATATGTGAGACCATACTCGTTCTGGTAGGAATGCGGATGAAAGCATTGGCCTATTTTATTCGAAATCTTGCCCGAGATCACTTGCTCCTGGCAAACTGTCATATCCCTGTACTTTGCAACCGTTGACACAAAACACAAAACCATCCTGCAACGAAGAAGCATATAAAATTATACCGGTACACGGAAAATAAGTTCAAGTATTGTCCTATAGGCCTACCTATCGGATGAGAAAATCCAAGTTCGGAACGCCATTTGCCCACTGACCATTCCTGAACAAGTTTCGAAATCTTAAAATGTTGATACCCGCATAGATACCCGCATAGCCTATCTCTTAAAAAGTTATAATTAACAAATAAAATAAATATTTCTTCTTTTGATGACTAAAAGTGACAACTCTTGACGAAAGTTCAAATAAATTATAAGTTATTGAGTGAAATGTGGTTGATGTTCAAATTGACTGCCATTTTTGTTTTTAAATATGAGATTTCTTCCAAGTATACGTCTTGTTCTTACCACAACGTTCCTGTGTAAGCTAGACCACATCTCATAATTGGGAATAACATGTCTTCCGTGAGCTTGACGAAGAACTTTCATATAAAGCGAACCACTGACTAAGTATACTGCCACAATCACGACAAATCTGCAGATAAAATGTGTTGCATCATAATTACAAATATTCACGTTTCTGTCGAGAAATATTTCTGTGTGTTGAAAATCTTCGACCGACTTTCAAGCCATCGAGCGGAGGTAGGTATGGGAAATTGGAAGGAGGCCTATTTTATGTCTTTATACGAAGTTTGATGAGTGCAGTAAAAGTGGATAACCCTGATATATTTGAATATTGGTTTAAAAAAGTTTCGTTTAGGATCAACTGGTAGTCATGTTCTTAGATGACGTCATCTGTGTATAATGATTTTCTTAAAATGTACAGGTCAAACTTAAAACAATAATGATACATTATTAAACGTTAAACATACAAAATAATTTCAAATCTTACATAATGCATAGGATGGACCCGACACTTAACTCACTTGCAACAGGCAAAGAGGGCAGTGTGGGTAACGGCCGGTAGCAGGTCCCTGGACATGCGCACTTTGATGTTAGTATGAAATACTGAGAAATCAAAACACAAAAGAAAATATTTGAATTACACGAATGCAGCAACATGCCAATTTTCACAAAGCTTTTCCCCTCTTTTTCTGGGGGGGGGGGGGGGGGGGTGTGTAAGGGAGTGGAAACTTGAGCCAAATGGTAGTGACCCTGCCATTTAACGACGGTTATTGAAGAAAACTGTTACTCATTCATCTCAACCAAAATATAACCATTATAATTAAGCCAAATTACTCACATAGCATTCGCCTGTTCCCTGGTCGCCCAATCTCTCCAGTATAGGTTCGTTAGCAGATAAGCTGCAGTTCAAAGTTACTTGAGTCACTCTCATAGGAACAATTAAAAAAAGGGACGAGTTAGTTACTTTTACTTTATATGGACCTCATTCTTTGGCTTTACAATATTTCTAGGGTGTTAAATAAATAACATCATAGTTTGGGTTCGCTTAAAAATGTTGTTTACTATACAAAACTATAGACCTACCTTCTAGTACGCCCCTGTCCTACGTGTTTATACTCAATTATGTAGTCCTCAGTTTTCCATAAGTGCTTAATCCGCCATGTTGAGTTCACTTCTCCTATGTTGAACACTACAGAGTGGTTTTTAGACGAGCGTTTACAAGCCTAAAACAGAAAGATGAACAAGCAACAAAATAACCACTAACACAAGGCCGATCGCATGTCCTGGTAGCAAAAAAATATATAAACTAACAATTATATGCATTTTAGTTGCTGATAATATGACAGTAGATATAGGCCTACGTAGTTTCAATAGCTATCTATGTTTTGGGGAATTGTGTTTGTGTACATAGATGATGGATAGGCACACCAAGGCCCCAAAACATCAATCTTACCACAGCGTCTTTGCATATAGGTGTACCATCTGAGAATGGATAGCATGGATTGTAAGCATATTCCCAGGGCGAGTATTGAGGTTTAGTTGCGAGACTGTATCCAAATCTACAAGACAAGGAAATTGTAATAATGAAATGTCATTTTGGGGGCAATCAATGAATGGTAAGTTCAAGTTCAACAGCGATGAAGAGGGTTTGGGGCTTGTATACTCCTAGAACTATGAGGTTCATTCCGCTATCGTCTCCATTACCCTCATAGAGTGACATGTACAAAATCCTATTCGAAACTTGTTTCCCTTCACGTTTCTGCACCTACAGTTAATTTCCCAAACCGGATCACGCCAAAATTAGGCTCTGTGTTCCTTATACTCTCATCGAGGTCGGGTTGGGTCCAGAAAATCCACTCCGCAAAACAAAAGTTGCAAAAAGTGATAAATTCTCACCGTTTTCAGAATCCTCGCCTTCCGTTAACAAAATGGCCGCCGTTGAAATTTTCCTCCTGGTAATGCTGCGCGCTACGATGGTAACGATTATCAACGATTCACGTATACAGAACATTGGTTGTTGTGGACCAGCATTGCGCCTATGATTGTATACGTGAACCGTTGGGTTTGTTACCAGCGTAGCACGCAGCATTACCAGCTCAAAAATTTCAACGGCGGCCATTTTGTTAACGGAAGGCGAGGATTCTGAAAACGGTGAGAATTTATCACTTTTTGCAACTTTTGTTTTGCGGAGTGGATTTTCTGGACCCAACCCGACCTCGATGAGAGTATAAGGAACACATAGAGCCTAATTTGGGCGTGATCCGGTTTGGGAAATTAACTGTAGGTGCAGAAACGTGAAGGGAAAAAAGTTTCGAATAGGATTTTGTACATGTCACTCTATGAGGGTATAGGAGACGATTGCGGAATGAACCTCATAGTTCTAGGAGAAGGGCTTGTAGACTATAAGATTTGAATACTTACTGTTTGATTGGTTCAGAGTGTAATCATTGATCTGTGTAATCCCCCAAACGTTGTTCCTTCATGACTGAGCCCACTGATCCGCAACTCAGCCAGATGCCACAAAAAGAGCATGAAGTTTTTTTTATGTATAGCCTATCGGAACATTTCCAACATATAAATACCAAATTTTATGTCTACCCAGCTCCAGTGTCAGATTTTTGTTGTCGGCAGTCTTTTTTCAAACTGCGCAAAACGCAACCAGACCTTCGACCCATACAGAAGTTATGATGGCCTACAAAATACCCCCCCCCCCCCCCCCAAATCAACCCATACAGAAGTTATGATGGCCTACAAAATACCCCCCCCCCCCCAAATCAACGCATTTAGTTAGGTCATGGAGGTAGGGTTAGGTCTACAGCTTACAAAAGTCTACTTCCATAGTCCCTGCATTTGTTAATTAGGCCTATAAAGTATAATAATGAACCTACCTTGGCGCCTCTGAGCCTTGGAAACCCAAAGCGCCGATGTAGATCTGTTTACCATCTGCCATCTCGCATGTACAGTCATCAAGTTTTGTACATTCCTCTAAAGCCCATGATGAGTCGAAACATGTGTAAAATAACCCTAATATTAACACAAAGACCATCATGCCTGGTGAAACCACGTATACAGTACCACTAGTACGGAAATGCAGGGTTACCTATGGTGGCCCTGAAGGGACATCGCATATCGCATACGTGTGCGCACACGTGCAATGTCGTGAAACAATTCGCGAATATGTGCGCACACGTATGCAATGTCGTGAAACAATTCGCGAATGTGTGCGCACACGGTATGCAATGTCGTGAAACAAATCGCGAATGTGTGCTCACACGAGTGCGAATATATTTGCGATGTCGTGAACGTTTATTGCATACCAAGTTGCATACCTTTGGGATGATGTCATAGTTGCAGACAATTTGTTAGTGACCTAGGGAGTACGTGGCGCTACAGTCAGGCTCCTGTAAGCATGGCTATACAATAATGTGTACCCAGGAACTTGGCACCAGGCCAAGTTTCGCCAACATGTACTACAGCATAAGCTATCTACCTACAGCCTACTAATAAGTACTTGTGCTATTACAATCAAGGTCGAAGAGTACGCACGCGCGAGGGTATTTTACGGTCAAACACGCCCATTTTATGAATAGCCCACGTGAAAAAAAGAAATACGCCACCCGCCTCGCTTGCCTCACAACAATGACTACCGCTGCAATGACTACCGCTAATCTCACTGTAGGCAAGAAACCCCCCAGATCATTAGACATTTTATTCAAAGGTATGCAACTTGGTATGCAATAAACGTTCACGACATCGCAAATATATTCGCAGACGTGTGCGCACATATTCGCGAATTGTTTCACGACATTGCATACGTGTGCGCACACATTCGCGATTTGTTTCACTACATTGCGTACGTGTGCGCACATATTCGCGAATTGTTTCACGACATTGCATACGTGTGCGCATATATTCGCGAATTGTTTCACGACATTGCATACGTATGCGCACACGTTTGCGATATGCAATGTCCCTTCAGGGCCACCATAGTTACCCATGGAGGAAAGAAAGCTTGACCCCAACACACACTGCTGTTTCTAGTCCCGTATTTAGTTCCTTGCTAGAAGTAGGTCAACACGACAAGATTAACAGCTTTTTATATCACACATATCAAATATGCTTCAGTCCGATTAGCTGGGCCTCCGAGTACTGGATATATTCCATAGATATCATAGAGAAAGGACCACGGACCCTCTATGATAGATATATAGACGATCTATCACACTGAAATTCCCGGCCGTACACACACGTACACTGTCTATGCACTGACACACGCCTGTACGTAGTCTTGGTCCAAGACGTCACTATCCTATACACGTAACTATCTTATACAATAATACTCATGATAACCCGACAGAGGGCGCGCTTTTCGTTCTTGAATTCATCGGCGCGGCTGACAACTGTAGTCTTGGATATCTTGTATTAGAGGGTGTGGCCAAGTTATGGTAATGAGGCATCAAATCATGTATTATTCATATTAGTGACTGAATGACAAGTTTGTATGAGCTGCAAGATGTGAAAGGTCATGAACTCGTGTATGCTGTACATAACGTGCAATCTTGTTTTCGTGATCATGGCTTCTTCATCGCATTAAGTTATCAACGCATTATTAGCAAGTGATTCTGAAATTATTGATTGATTGTTGAGGGAACCTGACAATGGTTTTCGAGCAAGTTAATAATATGTGGGGAAAAAATCACACTCGCGATTCGAAAAGCAAACAATTTTCCCAAAAGATCTGTGATGTTTTTAAAAAACAACTAAGCATTAGGGCTTTCTACAAGTACAGTAGCATTCAATCAGTAAGTTTCATTTCCCGGATTAAAAATTAAATCGGGCACAAAAATAGGAATGCAATGGTGCTAGAGCCAAGGATACGAAGTGGATTGGCCCTATTCATGGGGCTATGTCTTCACTTCGTATAGACTGTGCAAGTCTCGCGCGTATCCGAACGAGAAAACTCGTCAAACGAAGAACATTTTTATTTCTGAAATCAAATCTTTGTTTTAAATTATATCTCATGACAAAATCTGAACAACAAAAATAAATCATACAAATTTATGAAATTAGTTTTAGCTTTCTAAAAAAATACGCCAAAGTGTGTTAATTATTATTAAAAACAAATTAAAACTCTGGGACAAGGATGCTTTTTTGATGTTAACTTTTTAGAAACCCCTTACGCAGATTCGTGAAGGTCAAATGGGTTTTAAATTGACCCGTATCGCAGTTTAAAGAATTCCGACGCCTCAACACCATAGACTGCAATGAAAAGGGTTCGCTTTGCAATTACAGCATCTGGCGATTATAATCGCGCATCCAAAACAAGCTTTTAGTCATAAGTTTTATGATCGGAGGTGAGCACAAAATTCTTAATATTTTGCAATAACCGGAAACTGAGGTCAAGTTTAATTCTCGGGTTTTCTTCCATATATTGTTGAATTGGTTTTACTTTCATATTTTGTTATCACTTAGTATTACATTCCCAACAACATGTATAATTTTCTAGGTCATAAACTACGTTAAACTAAAATAATTGACGAAACAAAATCTCGCCCACGTAAAACTCCATATTATGGTTGGGACCACTATGGTCCCGGAAGTTCGAATGCGCGCGAGACTTGCACAGTCTATTGTAAAAGTCACATTGTATTTAGCGCGCGCGCGTGCTGACCTCCCAGCCAGAAACTTCTGCGCTTATGTTCAGTGTGTGAGAAAAACACGATGTCCACACACACAGATTCACGTGTAATTCCTCATAAGTCAGTGAATTAATAGTGGTCCACAAATGAAACAAAGTGTACGAGGTAATGATTATTAGTAACTTTAAAAAAAAAAATAATAGGTAGGGCCTATGTTATTAACTTTGTCTCTCCCTCATTTTTCCCCTTGCCCCTTGACGTTTTTTTCTCTCAAGCAATACATTGGTTTTCAATTTTGATGGATTAAGTTATTTTGTTTTCAAAAATAAACAGGCTTGTCAGAGATCGCCAACAAACCACACCTTGGTATTTAACATCGGAAACCCCGAATCCAAACGGACTATTCGATACGGCAGATACGAGATTCATTACGAACATGTGAATCGAATCAAACGGTAACAGTTCAATATTAATTGCTCTTTTTTTTGTTCATTCGTTGAATCATTTTTGTTCCCGTGTTAATGATGCAAGTATATACTTTATTTAATTAATTTGTTGATAGATATGTGCTTTGGTTGAGTGCAAATTGAAACTTATTCAAGCCTTTTGACTAAGTTTCTTCAATACAGAAATATAGTAAGTTGAATGACATCCCCAAGTGTTCTTTAACAAAAATATGGGGGGGGGGGAGCTGCTACGTTCGTTGTTTAGAGAAGCGAATGATTTCTTCATAGTGCCTCTAGAAAATCCAGTTATTCATATTATTTTCCTTGTGGTTTATTATTTGATATTTGAATGTGATCCCTCTGCTGCCGCTTCCCAGGTTGCATCGTAAACTTGGGTGTGATCCCTGGCAGTACAGCAGTTACAGGTTGAATGCCTTCTGATTGGCACCCCGCAAAGATATTGATATAGGGAGTCTGCCAACATAGGGCTAGATTGTCCAATTGGTAGCGCCGGCACATTAATCCGGAGGTCCCAGGTTCAAGTCCCACTCTAGTAAACTCTTCTTTGTCAACCCCCAAATCATACACTATTTTTTACATCCAAACAGCGTGACGAAAGTAACATTAGAGTGTGATCCATCGGCTGAGGAGCCTACACTGGTCCCACATGGAGCCCCAGGAACCGGTGTGGACGGAGATTCTGTCCCCCCGGAGATTCTGTCCCCCCATATGGAGAACTGTGTACAAACTGCTTTTGATAGCGCCCTCTTTTGAATCATCCCTCTCCAGCCCACGTTAATTTCCCATCATATTATATGGGGGACAGAAACTCGGGGGGACAGATTTCCCTATGACACCGGCACTAACTATGTGAGTCTAATGCATGTCATTACCACCAACAGTCATCTTAACCTTTTGATTTTTGATAGAAATGAACAAAAATGTTCTTTTAGCTGTGCCCAGGAAATCGTTAAAAAAAAACGCACCAATGAACGGTTCCCCTCCCCCCAAAAATATTTCTTTGCCCCCGCACCCCCTTCCCCCATCGCAAAAGAAAATGTCTGGTTACGCCACTGTTCATTTTCATAAGCTTTTGTAATTGAAATGTTAATTTTCATTTCTGTATTTTTCAACAGTATTTCACAATTACATCAATGAGTGCGCTTGTCCTGGTATGTGCCAGGACAATACACTGCCAAGTAACACGTCTGATGGGAATCATGACGATGAGCCCGATACGCATCATAACAATGGTTCGAATCCCGACGAAGGCCACACAACGAAAGAGTCGCACCACTCTCACGAACCAGGTTGGAATTCCGCAGATCAGTCGCACCATGATCATGACCACGATCATGACCATGATCATGACGAGTCTAACGTTGGGAGTTACCCATCAATGACTGACGCAGTACCTCTTGACGATAACAACGTGGGGTTCATTAAAACCAGACAGTGTTCTTTAAGCACTTATAAAAAATAAGGAAATCTATAGAATTTTATACGACACTTTACCTCGAAGCATGAACAAAACTGCCGATATAATTATCACCAAATCAATCTTCATCATTCTTCATATTTTCCAGATATAAGATTCTCCAAATTATTTTCGAGTAACAACTACTGCCTATGTCATGATGCAACTAAACATATGGTAAGAACTCTTCAGTATTCTTCTCTCTTTTTTACTGTACTTTTGGCTTTAAATTACGGAAATTTATTTGTATTTTCCCTTCTCCATATAGGCATTGAATCTACCTTCCTCTTGATGAGAAACGATACGCAACAAGAAGAAGTCTGTAAAAGGAAGCTCTAGTAATACAAAATTTCAGCATCAACGCAATAGTTTATTTACAATAAAATCGTTGCAGTCTTATAAATTTGACAATTTCGACCACGAAGCATAAGTTTTACTGTACATGATCTAAGATTAATTACAAAATTACTTAAATACTATAAAGCTGTTAAGTTAAATAGTCAAATCTGTGTGTGCTTAATTTAGTTTTAAAATCTACTCCACTCATTGTTTCGGCCACTCAATCACATCTTTAAAAACAGCAATTTACATGTAAACGATGTCAAAAGTTAGCTCAACATTAAAACTAGGAATTTATAGGTCCTACTGCTTGAGAATCATTACAAGCCGGTATGCATGTTCCGAGTTATTAACTATGTGGCATTTCCTTTGGATATGGTAGGCTGTGTGCTAACTGCTTACAAACATTGATGGGCTTGCTAAATTTGTTATTGTTTGGTTATTGTATAATTGGTCTATTCCGCACACAAAATAACAAATTTAAAAGAACCTTGATTGTTGTTCATTATCTTTAATTAAAAGAAATCTTTGAGTAAAGTTTAATTTCCATTGCATGTGAAACAGTTTTAATTCCATAGTAAAATACGTGGGAAAAACAATTTGTTTGTATTCTGAAATATTAAGTGTTAAAAACATATGCAGAAAACATAAAAGTAAAAAAGACAAAGTTACAAAACATAAAACTGTATTATGTATGTACATTTTGCACAAGAGATATTTTGGTTCAATGATTACCAAATCTAACAAGTCAATGATACTTCATAATTATCCCAAAGCCAGTATTTATAGAAGCATTTCAATTGTAACCTGCTCAAACAACCAAATCATAAACAAAAAAGTGAACTTTATACCATACTGCAGTCATCTGATTTCCAGACTCCCTGTCCACACATGTAGTTCTTTATCTTACTCTCATTTCATAATAAAGGAAACAAGTCCATTTTCCCTTCCAGCCATTTTTGGTTTCATTGATGGCTGCACCATGGTAGAGAGTTCTAATGTGTTGCAATTCAATCTGGAAAATTAAAGTGCTGAAGTACAATAACAAAATTGTGAAGATTCAACAGAAATTATTGCGTTGATCTTGTTACAAATAAACGCATCTGTTTTTTTTAAATGCATTTGTGGCATGTCATGGCCGAGCGTCACACACTGGACTCAAGCTCTCGTGTTTATGATGGTTCAAGTCCCAATCTTGACACTTGTGTCCTTAAAGACACTTAACCATTATTGCTTCATCCTTTGCATGGGAGGTAAAGCCTTGGTTCTATGTGTTTTGTAATGCCCGTAAAAGAACCCAGTTACACTTATTGCCAAGACAAGGGGTTTGCCCTTGAGTTTCTGTCAGTGGCTGCTGAATGCGCAGCAGCACCTTGTAAACCCTTAAAGGTGCTACACACATGCACAGGTCTCAAATTTCAAAAACTTCAAAAACCTGTCTAAACAAATAATAAGCACATTGAGACGCTTGAAGAAAAAGCGCTATATAAAAAGTATTGTTATTTGTGTTGACAGCAAAATGTTACAAAGCTGAACCAACTAATTGTGGTAATTGAAAATGACATACATGCATGTATTAAAGGATTAACAGGATTATGGTTATTGAAATACCAAGATGCTGTTCAGGAATAGGGTTGATATGGGTTGGCTGTTTGCCACTGAGTGAGGGTTGACATTGATGAAAGTCTTCTACTGTCAGACACTTTAATCATGGTGTAAAACATGGTAAGTGAGATCACAAGACATCTATCTCCAGCAGTGAAAACAGTTGCAACATGTGTCAAATCTGGACTTGTAGAACTATCATCCTTGGTTTCCTTTTAGAAGGTTCACTTTCCTCATTGACAGTAAGTTGGTGGAGAGGGGAAGGGGAAAGGGGCTGTCATCGTCATGCTACTTCTAATCCTTTTTGACTAGGTGCAGGTACTTCCTCTCCATCCATGAAATCTTCCTGAAACACAAAAAGTGAAAAGTAATTTACTTGTCGAACTTCTTAAACTTTGCATGTATTTTTGGTGAAAACAGGAATACTGGCAGGGTTTTAGAAGTAGTTGATGTCAAGTTGCAATGATTAAAACCCTTATCCCCGATGGTCATAGACTGTCAACAGGATTAGGGTAACGGTCATTCCAACTACACTAAAGTCTTTTTCATGGTGTGACTTTCGACATATCATTTGATTATCAGAAGCAGGGTTTCACATTGAGCAGAATTAAAAACAAACAAAAACACATTCTATAAATTGTGATTTCAGCTGATCAATTAATCCGACTCACCGGGTCATAAATAACTTTGAGGATGAGAGAACAGCTCGGGCAGGTTGCAACTTCTTCACCTTGACTTAGCTCTTCCTGAATTATGTAAAATGTAAAAATAAAACAATATCATCGAATCAGAAAACAGAATCACAGAAATTATAGCAAATTTGAATTACTGATGCTATAATAGGCTAGTCATAGTAAATAAGATAATGTGATGTGTGAACTGAATGTTTTTAGATAATCATTTCACAAACAAGTCCAGATGGAGAGACGGTTAACTTCTGATTATGATAATACCGTTCAATCCCATACATATTGTAACTGGTCAATACGACATGTGTACTGTTTGAAAACTTCAAAAACTTACCTTTGTGATCTCGAATCTATCCCCGCATGGGCACGGATAATGATACGTTTCCGTTTCTTCGTCATACTCGAAATCTTCAATTTCGATTTCATCGTGATACACTGTCATGCTTGTGTGATAAAAAACTCATTTACAGAGAGTTTACAATCATAACACACGTGTCATTTTTGTTCATAGTAAACAGACCTTATAAAAAAATGGCGGCGGTCAAGAAGAAATTGTAGAGTGTATTTCATGTAAGTTTTTGAAGTTTGAAACATCGTGCTTCAATAGACACAATTGGCGACTAGCTCTCTGTAACTTAACATCAGAAAACCTAATTGGTTTATTGAGACATGTCTACACGTTTAGAAAACATCATTATAGTAAACAGTATACAAAAAACAACACATATTTTTCATCAACTGCACGTTATTCTAAAACTGAAAATATGTACTAATATTATACGGCTGTTGTGTGTATATCGGGATGGGTTCGTAGAACAGTCTTGAGTTTATTCGAAAACTTGAACCCGGAGGAAAGGTGCACGCACATGTGTGGACATGGCTGCCGAATTGAAGTAAGTCGAAATGTTGATTGTACTTGTAAGTTGCAGTCCCTTTTTATCTTCATCCTTGAGATTTTCATGTAACTTTCACGATGACAGTTCTCGTTCATTTGTCATCAATAATTCTGTATATACTTATTCTCAAATTAGTTGCAATTCCTTGCTATATCCTCCCCTGTCCGGTTTTCGATGTAGTATGCCTTTTTCTTTGAATTGAAAAAAAATAAAAATATTCCATAATTAACTGATGCCCTAATTACCTTCCTTTGTTTATAAGAAATATGCAAACATATATTAAAACGTGGTGGACATTGAAAATTTCACACCACGCACCGATCTTCGATGACTTCAATAGCGTCCCATTTGATTTGAGTTTGACCTGTTTTCGATGCAAACAAGAAAGTATGGTGTCCGGGTGAAGCCAACGTGGAAGAAACATCTGCAGTGACTACAAGTGTTCTGTGAGACTTTGTGTATGACTCTATAGCCAGCAGTTTTCTTCATTTTATTCAACATATTTTTTATTTAGTTTTAAAAATAACCATGGTATTTTTCAAAAAAAAAAAAAAAAATAAATAAAAAAATAATGTAAATAATTCTTGGCTTTCAAATTTTATTTTTATTTAGTTTTGTGTCTTTTTATGTTTCTTAACATTTATAATAAAGCATATAAATAAACAGTGATAATCGAATCACAAAGCTGATGTTTAAATTTTAATATTAATAACAAAAATGATAGTGTTACAAAAAAAAATTATCCAGACTATGAGTATTAGAAAATGATATAAGGCACGTGGCTTCTTTAAGCCTCTGTATTTTTCCCCCCAGAATGCTCAGCAGAATGCTCAGTCACATGATTTGATCATCGTGAATTGTGAATTGAAAAAGTGTTTGATGAAACTTTTTCGGTGGGAATTGTTTTTTTATGGCCCCAACAGTATGACATATTTTTGTACCTTGCAGAAATGCCTAAAATACCACAACTTTTTGCATTTACAAGTGCAACTAACCAGTGGAGCCTTACATGTTTCTAAGTTTTGGTCAAAGGAGAGGAGACTCTTTGCTTGGCAAGTCAAACCACAAAAATTGTATCTAGGGACTGTTTACATCGCGCGCAGAGAGGTAAAAGATTTGCCTCGATTTCAGGGACACCCTGAATACAGGGCGTCCTACGATACAGTACACTACTAAAAGTACTAGTGTTGTACACAATAATTGCTCTATTTACTATAGTATAATACTTAACTAGTACTAGAGGCGCTCAGTGTCAGTCTGAGCTCTGTCTGTTAGTGTACAAGTCAATATACAAATGTACATTACAACACAAGTAGTGTACTATACTAACAGTAACACTAAAAACAGTAACACTTCAGTAACACTACACTACCACTGTAGTGTTAATGTTACTGTTTTGTGTTAGTGTTAGTGTTAGTGTAATACTCGGTATGTCATAGAACGCCAATGGCAATAGAGTGATAACATCTACCAGGTACATATGCAACATAATTCCTACATGTACGTGTGGATATGCCATAAATGTGGTATTCCAAACTTTACCAACTCGTCTTTGTTTGCCACCTTTGAAACATCAAATTCCTTTGAGGCCCTGGATAGTGACATTGATAATGCTAACAGTGACATTTTTAATGCTTCGCAAGGATTTATAACTGACAAAAACAGCAACCTTGGTAGCCCAATAGGCTCGTCAAGTCCAAAGGGACAACGGAGCAACCCCAAAAAACTTAGCAAATCCACGCAGAAACCACTGAAAATTCTGAACATTAATTTCCATAGTATCGGCAACAAAATCGCCCAGTTTCAGGCAATACTCGAGACTGAAGACCCCGATATTATTGTAGGGACTGAGACCTGGTTAAACACTTCAGTATACTCCAGTGAATTTCTACCGTCCACCTTCCAGATTTTTCGTAGGGATCGATCAACGGACACCACCGGTGGTGGTGTTTTTCTCGCAATGAAATCTAATCTTATCGCTCAAGAAGAACCAAACATTCAAACCAACTGTGAATCAATTTGGGCAAGTATGCATGTTAAAGGGAAACCAGCCATTTATGTTGGTGCTTTTTACAGAAAGCACTTTGGTAAAACCAATCTAGATACAACTTATCAACAAAGGTTGCAAAGGTCAAGCTGACGTAATAATCATGGACTTTAAAAAGGCGTTCGATCTTGTACCTCACCAAAGACTCCTAAAGAAACTCATGCAAGCTGGAATTGCTGGACCACTTCATAAATGGGCCAGTAATTTCCTTACAAAAAGGTCTCAACAAGTCGTGCTGGAGGGAATTTCATCATCATCTATTCAAGTTACATCATGCGTGCCACAGGGTACGGTTCTTGGGCCATTACTATTTATTTTGTATCTAAACGATCTACCAGATGGGATAACTTCACAAGTGAGGCTCCTCGCTGACGACTGTATTTTATATCGTGAGATAAAAAACCCGGATGATAACCAAAAGCTACAGAACGACATCAACAAGCTTTGCAATTGGGAATCGACCTGGCAGATGAAATTCAATGTCAGCAAATGTTATGTAATGCACATTACGCACAAAAAAACCCCACTCCAGTCAACATACACAATGAATGGTGAACCACTACAGTCTGTCAAAAGTCATACCTACCTGGGCGTAGAGATAAATCATAACCTGAGCTGGGTGAGCCACATTTCCAACATCACTTCTAAATCTTATCAAGTCCTGGGATTACTTCGTAGAAATCTATACATTTGCTCTACACATGTAAAGGAGACTGCTTATAAAACATTGGTCAGACCCAAGCTCGAGTACTGCGCTAGTGTATGGGACCCGCACCATCAAGAACATAAAAATAGACTGGAAGCAGTACAGCGTAGGGCAGCTAGATTTGTATGTAAAGACTCCCGTCGTAAGAGTAGCGCCTCCTCAATGATCAGTAGATTGCAATGGAAACCTTTGGAGGAACGTAGAGCAATCTCCAGGTTAACACTCCTATATAAATCTGTTCATCATAAAACTGCTATCGACACTGACCACTATCAACTCAAACCACAGGGAAACCAAACTCTCACTAGGAAATCTTCATCAATCTCGTTCACCCACCCTTCAACCAATAAGGACTGTTACAAATTTTCCTTTGTCCCAAGAACCCTCGTTGAATGGAACCGACTACCAGTATGTATAAGAGAAGCACCTTCAATAGACTCATTCAAGACTAGGCTAGATAAAATCCAAATGACCACTTTCATAAGGGGAGCTCACCACTAAATTTTGTCTACTTGCCACACCACACCTGCAACTTATATATCCCCTGAGGAGTTTGTTGCAGTACTCGACAGATACAGATGTAGAGTAGCCCCATTTAATAGTGCCAATACTCTGGACTTCCTCCGATCATTGGCCCTACGCCCATGTACCTCCAGGGCAGTCAAATCGGTGGCAGTAACGCCTCAGAATTTCTTAAAAATTACATCAAAACGAGCGCGCACAATGGCGTTTTAATGTGCTGTCCACAAATCGGATACAATGAGTGACAACTGGGGAAAAAATCTCGGCATAAAAACGTGAGTTTATATTCGAAGAATTTTCCCACCTCCTGGAGGTACATGGGCGTAGGGCCAAGGATCGGAGGAAGTCCAGAGTATTGGCACTATAAATGGGGCTAGATGTAGAGCAATTTATATAATATAAGCAAGGAATTGCAACTAACTTGAGAATCAGAAATTACAGAATTATTGATGAAAAGTGAACGAGAACTTTCATAAAATAATGATAGTTAAATCTCAAGGGTGGGGAATGCTTCAATAAGTTATTTTCAATCTTATTTCAGCATAGTTGCGATAATTGTAACCCTCCATCCTCCTGACGGTGGTAATCGAACCCTCCATCCTCCCTCTACCTCCATGATCCTCCCGACGGTGCGATCGTCAGGAGTATTGAGGGTTACGATTATCGCAACTAATTACAGAACGGCTGAGGAGTCTTTCGTTTGTTTTGGTATTTCAATATATTCCTTTTTTTTCTTCATTGTAATTCTTGGTGTGATTGTCATTCGCAGTCTTGGTATAATGTGTCGTAATGTTCTAAAGCTTGAATTGAATGAATCAATTAATAAATAAATGTCTCCCTTTGTTTTTCTACAGGACTGCCCAACCTGTGGAATACTACAGAACATTCATTGTAAGTAAAGTAGCCATGAACTTATCAAGTTATTTGTGACTCACACTCAGACTCAGAGTTGATCAAACCATACATGTAGAGTAAGCTGATTATAGTGATAATGACATACATCACTCGACAAACTAGCCACATGTTAATGTTGTGATCAATCCTCAATCCATTCCAAGTGTATATAAATAATTGTTAGTACAATCATGGTTCTTATTCCTCCATGGTACAATTACCAGTTTTCATCATACAATCAACATTAAAGTTAATTAATTTTTTAAGTATATGCATGGAGGAAGGAAATGGTATTAAGTGTGGGCTTGTTTTTATTGATATTACTTAGTAGTGCAACAAAACCAACAGCACTAATTAGGTCCAGTTAGTTGCTGATTATTTTGATTTTGAAAGTTTACAAAAAATCTACACAATGTTATATGTTCCTTTTAAATTTTGGTTTTTACCCTACACTGATGTATAATCCACACAGTCACAGACTTGGGTGGTATTCGAACCTACAACCCCTGACATTCCAGAGCAGGTGTCTTACCACTGCTATACCAGTGAGCTTGCCCAGTGACAAAAGCAATCTAATTTACACCATTATGTAATAATAGTAATTCAAATTGTTTTCTTTTAAAAAGAAAGAAGACATTCGTCCTGATGGGAGAGAGCTTGGAGAAATCCGACCAACTATTCTTAATGTTGGTGAGTGTGATTACGCTGTGATGACAGTACTCAGTGTTAAACTTTTTATATCATCATGTCTTTAAGAAAGTCCTAATGACAAGTTGTAGTAAAACCTATCTAGTGACAATTCTAGCCCTCGATCCTCCCTAAAACTGTCGGGAAGAGTGAGGGTTACGATTATCACAACTACTCACCAGGGAAACCAAGATTTACAATTTTCTATTATATCTGAGGAATGAAGATAACATAAAGTTCAATACCAAGTGAGGTGAAATTTTAAATATTTAGACTCCGCATTGCATTGAACAATTTTCCTTACTCGCACTGTGCATTTAGGGCTCCAGTTGTAATGCAATTTATACAACATTTTCAATAATTTATTTATTTACTGTGTTATAGGCCTTGGCAAGCTTCCATGTTTAGGCCTACTTAACTTGTTTTCAAGCTGTCATTTTGTTTACTGTACTTCACTGTGTAACAAGCCTTGGCACAGCTGCCAAGTATAGGCCTACATGACCTTTTATATGAGTGTGAGCAAGCCTGCTCATAACTTGGTGTTATACTTGGGTACTGAGGGCAAACCTGCCCCTATATTTGTTTGGAAAAATGTTTGGTCAAATCTGCCCTTCATGGTTTTAATTGTTCCTGTTCAGGCAAGGCCAAATTTCGGTTTGAATAAATGTCAATTAAGTTTCATCAAATTTGTTTTTGTCTGATGAGTATAAATTCATTTTATGATCACTTCCACTAATAACCGGAAATGCCATAAATTATTGCCATTGTTTCAGATATCCATGTATTATATTTTGCCCTTTATTCAAAACGCTTTTTCTACTTTTTAAAAAGCTTTTACTGTTGCAAGTTTGACATGTTTTTAATCTTTGAACCAATCTTTGCACTTGAGGAGCACAGCTCTTTGCTAACCCCCTCTACATCTCTGTCGCTTTGTTGTAACTTTTATTGCTGTTTTCTCATAAACGCCAGTTTATTATCTTACTGGGGATTAATTAAATTTGTACTACTCAAAATATGTTGATTGTGCTGGAAATAAAGTGAATTTAATTGAATTGATATAAGAACAAAAAATGCACTGGATATTGACTTGAAATATTATGTCTCTGATGGCCAGGTTCAATAACAACAGCAGATGGTTCAGCACTTGTGAAGCTTGGGAACACCACTTGCATCTGTGGTGTCAAAGCGGTATGTAAATGCCTCTGAATGTAAAGACAGACAATTGCTAATATTGATATGTTCATTTCCCCAGGTTCCCAAAACTTAAAAAAAACCAGACAAACATATTTTTATTTATTTATCTGAAAGGTTTTGATTCTTATTCTATTTTGTTTTACAGGAATTATGTACCCCTGAAGAGGATCAGCCAAAATGTGGAATTGTAGGTAAGAAAAGTTGTCCTCTGTACTGATGCACCTCTCCCATTTTCCTGAAAATTTGTACTAAGACTGTTGTTTTGGTTTTTGTGTTTAGTTCCGAATGTAGAGTTACCGCCTCTGTGTTCCTCACAGTTCAGGCCTGGACCTCCCAGCGAAAAAGCTCAAGTCGTCAGTCAGCTCATTGCTGATGTTATCAGCAAGTGAGTATAATGTACAGGGATGCATCAAAGCAGAGCTGTGTATTGAGAGAGTTGTAACATGGAAGGACCAGTTTTCTGTGGTCATGTGGTTGCTGGACGCCATTTTCGGTCCAAATGTAACACAACTTAATGTACAGTCTAGTCTGGCACCCTGTATGCACACATGTGTTTTTGGGGACCGAAAATGGCATCTAATCGCAAGTTGTCGCAATGTCAATACACAGCTCTGGATCAAGGGTTTTTGATTTTCCACAAAGTGTACTTAAAAACGCTCCTGCACTGTTATTTAATATTGGCTTGTATTATAGTTTGAGATTTTGTTTTACATCCAGTCTATTTTTTATTTCTTGAATCACTTTTCACTTATTGCATGGGTCTTTGCTAGTCTTCCACCATCTTTGTCATTTTCCCCCCGTTATCAACCATACTCATTAGTCTTCCACCATCTTTGTCATTTTCCCCCCGTTATCAACCATACTCATTCATTTTCATTAATCATTTGGCATAGACTTGTGTCCGTGGCCGCCTTGTCTTCGGATTATAATAGGGGAGGGGAGCACATTCTGGGGTCACCGCCATCACCTGTTCTCTTTCAATCGCCACTATTCTTAGCTCTTGTACATTTCTACCACTCCACTTTGTCACATTGTCTACCCAGCGCAGTTTAGGGTGACCTCTGCCATGACTTGTACCCTTAGGCAGATGGCCTACAACTGCGTCGGGTAGACCTCCCTGTTTCATCACATGAGTGTTCCACACAGACCTCCGCTCTAACACATTGTCACCTTAAAAAAATAAAAATAAATCAAACAGACACAATAAGACCTGCCCTCAAAAATTGTACTTTGTTTTTATTGATGATATCCCCCTTTACTTTTTGTTGTTTCAGTGCAAAGTGCATCAATAAGGAATCTCTATGCATTGTTGAATCAAAGGTAATGGAAATGTTGATAACTGTTTAAGAGTTATTAGGTTTTAGGCTCTGCATGGTGGAGTAAGACATAAAGTACTTATTCATGTAGGCCATGTAAAAACCTCTTAAGTTGAGGTGTTGGCTTTAAAAAGAACCCCTTAGTTATTTTCAATATTTTGACATTTGTGCTCTAGTCATCCTCTGGAGACTTTTTAAGAATTCTTCAACAGCTTTTCATCTTTTATTAAGACACTTCCACATTTACTTTCAGTAAAATTAAGAGTATGGCGATAAACATTCTAAGTTTGATGCACTTGCTGGTTGAGACATATTCCTGTCTTGTAACTGCCAAAGCGTTTCAAGATATTTGATTCTCAGTTTATGCATCCACAAAAGCTGTTGTCATTACTGTAAGCTTGGTGCGCATACTGATTGTTAGATGGAGTCGTTCTTTCACATGTTGGTTGTTAGATGGAGTTGTTCTTTCCCCTAAGCCCACCCCTCACCCTTCCCACTGTCTTGCTGCATTACTGTTAGCTTGGTTTGCATGTTGGTTATTAGATGGAGTCGTTCTTTCCCCTAAGCCCACCCCTCACCCTTCCCACTGTTTTGCTGCATTACTGTTAGCTTGGTTCGCATGTTGGTTGTTAGATGGAGTTGTTCTTTCCCCTAAGCCCACCCCTCACCCTTCCCACTGTCTTGCTGCATTACTGTTAGCTTGGTTCGCATGTTGGTTATTAGATGGAGTTGTTCTTTCCCCAAAGCCCACCCCTCACCCTTCCCACTGTCTTGCTGCATTACTGTTGGCTTGGTTCGCATGTTGGTTGTTAGATGGAGTCGTTCTTTCCCCAAAGCCCACCCCTCACCCTTCCCACTGTCTTGCTGCAATACTGTTAGCTTGGTTTGCATGTTGGTTGTTAGATGGAGTCGTTCTTTCACATGTTGGTTATTAGATGGAGTTGTTCTTTCCCCAAAGCCCACCCCTCACCCTTCCCACTGTCTTGCTGCATTACTGTTAGCTTGGTTTGCATGTTGGTTGTTAGATGGAGTTGTTCTTTCCCCAAAGCCCACCCCTCACCCTTCCCACTGTCTTGCTGCATTACTGTTGGCTTGGTTCGCATGTTGGTTGTTAGATGGAGTCGTTCTTTCCCCAAAGCCCACCCCTCACCCTTCCCACTGTCTTGCTGCAATACTGTTAGCTTGGTTTGCATGTTGGTTGTTAGATGGGGTTGTTCTTTCCCCAAAGCCCACCCCTCACCCTTTCCACTGTCTTGCTGCATTACTGTTGGCTTGGTTCGCATGTTGGTTGTTAGATGGAGTCGTTCTTTCCCCAAAGCCCACCCCTCACCCTTCCCACTGTCTTGCTGCATTACTGTTAGCTTGGTTCGCTTGCTGGTTGTTAGATGGAGTCGTTCTTTCCCCAAAGCCCACCCCTCACCCTTCCCACTGTCTTGGGTTCAAAAGTTTCTGATATGGGATTATGCCACTGAAAGTTGCAGACACCCCTCAATTAACTCTGAAATGATGGAACCATTCTTTTTTCCATTTATAGTTATGTTGGGTGCTGTTTTGTGACATAGTATGTCTTGACTATGATGGTAACATTGTGGATGCTTGCCTCATTGCTCTAATGGCTGCTCTTAAAAATGGTAAGTTCTATCAAGTTAGCAGTTGGAAGAACACAGTCAGTCTATTTGACGTGTTATATCATGTGCTAGACATAAATATTTCAAAATAATCTGTAGTGCAGTTTTTTCTGTAGTGGTGCAGTTTTGTATCAACATAGCAGAACTACAAACATGATTTTGGCGTACTTTTAAAGATTTTTCACCCATTTTATGCTCCCAAAATTTATGCATAATTTTTATAAGTTGTGATGGTGTACTTTTTAAAGAATGATTTGTAAAAAAATAATCACAGGTGAGTACGTGCGAGTCTTTACGCCTTGCCACACAGGAATCTTTTGAAGGCAGCTTGTATGCACCAACTGCAGTGCATGCAAAAGGAACGCTTTCTTCAGACGTTGTAACTTAATCTTCCCATGTTGAAATTGACATGTGAATGTTTTTTTCTTCTTGGAGATTTTCTGGAATTGGTTGCCTATAATTTCCCCCTTGTGACTTGGCCCTTGCACATCTATTTCTGCATGGTCTTTGGTGTCCGGTCCGCATAATCACATGTACTAATACAATCAAACTCAGCAGGACAATGGAGGAATTGGCATTCAGTCTGTTTAAACTAAGTGCTGGCGTAGTGATAATCTGTGCAAGCAGGGCCATCCCTTGGCTGTTGAATTTCACAAGTTAAAATGCTGCATTTGCATATTTGTATAGACCATTCAACCTGTGATATTACATTTTTACAAAAGTGTCACAAAGCCTGGACTTCCTGCAGGCACAATTTGTACACAGCCCAATGGAAGATAACATAAATTCTGATATTTTATGGAGATAGCACTGTCCGAGTTTTATTAACTTTTGATATGATGAAAGGGGGCACATATCAAAACTTAGTTCAGCTGTTATTTTTATAACTCGTGAATTATGTGGAAATTATGGCACACAGTGTAAAATTTTCCATAACACCAGTGTAGTTTCTTGCCCGACAGGAAATGCCCTGGAATGTACAAGGTACAGGATTTGATGTGATTGGGGCACAATGACTGCACCGGTTTGATGAAAAGTTTGATTTGTGAAATCTACATATTGGAGCTTTATAGATATGTAAAAAGAGCTAGGCATTATATTGGATGACATATATTGAGGTATTTGCTTTCATGCTGTTACCATAGCTCTTCATGCCATAGGGCGACACCTTATTAAAGTAATTTGATTTGAAATAATTTTCAGTCTTGCTACGTGAAGTGACGATTGATGAAGAATCACAACTTCCAGTCACATCATCAGATAAGATTGTCCCACTGAGCATAAACAGCACACCAGTAGCTACCTCATTTGCCATCTTTGATGAGTAAGTACTAGAAAGTAAATGAGTTTTCTGATCCCAGCCTGCACTGGCTACCAGTAGAATCACAATTCAGTTAATGATCTTTCTACTTTGGTTCCGTTGCCAGTCCATCCATGTATTCGATAATTCCATCCGTATTGTTCTTTTTCGAATTACTTACAAAACTGCAAATACTGTGTTTTCCAAATGCAATACTAAGTTCTTCTTGTTATGCACAGATCAATTGTAGCCCTGGCCTGGGCGACCCTGTAGTCTAGTGGAGACTTGGGGTGGGGGGGGGGGGGGGGGGGGGGGTTGTAAAATTGGACCGGTGTGATGGTCCCGGTCATGTCCGCTAAGGCCCGGCTGGGTGGGGGACTTGCTTTTTGTACATCTATGGCTATACCCCTGCACCGGCATGCGTAGTTTACAACCCTTGCATGATCCCGACCCAGCATGCGGGGGGAACTTAACACAAACTTTGCACAATCCTGGCCGGCCCCGGTGAGCAGGGTATTTGTCACAACACTTCTGACCCCGGCATGTGGGGTATGGCAAAAAATTGTACAACCTCAGCAAAGTCCCCTCTATTGTCCCAGTGGGGGAGGGAAACAAATAGTTCAACCTCGGCCAAGTCTCCACAAATGTCCCGGCTAGTGAGACACAGTTTTTTGCACATCCCCGCCTAAGTCACTGGTCCCCCAGGACCAAGACTACATTTGGTATGTGCATTACTGCTCACCAACACATTTTGCATACATGTATCTCATTTGTCTAAAGCTCAGTATGTCACTGTGCATCATAAATTCAATTTCTTGTATCTTTTTAGTGCTGTGTTGTTAGCAGACCCTACCAATGAGGAGGAATGCATAGCTACTGGGATGGTGACAGTGGTAGTGACTGAAGATGGCAACTTACAAGCCGTTCATAAACCAGGTAAGATGTTGTCTTCTTCTGAGCTACCACAATGAATAGTTAATTTGCTTCAGTGTATCACAGTGTTGTTTCAAACTTGAAATCAACAAACGGTACTAAGCCATTTGCATCATGAAATATATATTGACATTGATAAGTCGGTGCTCAAAGTTTATTTTGAGCACAATCTTTTGTCAAATGTCCATACCTAAATTACCATTCATTTTGCACTGCTGTAATGTTAAAATGTTCTTTATATGTTACATGTTTATTGAAATGTTCATTTAAAACTGCCATAACTCTAGCTCACTGCTGGAGCCACAATCTCTTGTTCTTGTTTCTTTTCAGATGATATGAACTTGCGTTTCTAACTGCCATAATTTTGACATTTTTATGTGACACATTGTATAATGTACTTGCAATGGTCAAGCTTTTTGTGTTTGGCAGTAACTTGGTAACATGATATGCCAAGTGAAGTGTATTTTAAATCATTGCACATTCTGTGTGCAGTTTTCGTGTACATTTATTCATTGCTTGTGTGCCAAATGTTTTGCTTATGTTGTTTAATACCATATTTGAACTGAATATTGCTTTGTCATGGTTTGAATGTTTTTGTGTGTGAAGTTCCATAAATGTCATTTTTGTTTTACTCTTCATACAAAATGTTATTTTTATGCAGATATGTGAGATATATAGTGGTGAGAATGTTTGTTAAGCAAACACCCAATGTATTCAAAGTGTTTTTTGTTATGAACATATTGAAGTTTGCAATCTTAATAGTTGAATTGTTGTTATGCATTATTTAACATATGTGAATATTTGTTATTGTTTAACACTATAACTGTCTGACCGATCAATATTATCCATTATATGGTTTTGAATGATATATAAACTATGCCAACCTCCAATAATCAAATGGTGTATGCATCTACACAATACACCCATGTACACAGTTAACCCTCCCACTGTCTGACCATTCAATTGATAAGTCAGTGCTCAAAGTGCTTAAATGTTTCATTTTGAACCCAATCTATAACCCATACCTATATTTCCATTTTCAGTAAATTACTACTGCTGTATTGTTGAAATGTTCTTTATATTCATTGACGTCATCCTGTTTTTTGCACTAATAATTGTGCTGTTTGATGTGCAATAAATATCCTACCAAGTGGTTTTGAATTATATAATGTGAATGCATCTTCACAGTACAAAGTACACAGTTGGTTTTGTGCACAGTTGTGCCACCATACACAAACCCTGCAATTGAATGGTTATAAAATAGTTAGGTCAACTCTCTGGAGACGGGCATGATAGCTGGCTCTTGAAAGAAAGTAGGCACATTTAATTAATTATAATGGCTGACCTACATGTACACAACATAGTTAGGCTTTGATATACTTTCAGGCTACTTAATAAAAAATTTTCTGATTTTCCAAGAGCAAACAAAATTGGAATTTATACTAACGTAAGAAGAATATCATGCCTGTGGAAAATATGACAAAGATTAATTAGTAGGATGGTCAAGTTCCTAGTCTTCTTTCTTATCCATGCCTGTCACAGGCCGAGCAAAAGAAAGCCCATATTTAGTATGTTCTTACCTGTTGGTAATTTTGGTGTAAAGTTAAAGAATTTGATTTGAATTTCCTTGAAAATAATCAGTGTTATTAATGAAATCCTTTACTTAGGCCTAGTATAACATTGTAATCAATGAATTACTCAAACTTGTTTTTGCCATTATAAAAACGAATGTGAACTGACTGATTGAACTGATATGAATTTCTTGTCAGGTGGGAGTCCACTCTCTGTCGACCAGCTACAAGACTGTATCACAAGATCCCAAACAAGATCAAAGGAAGTTCTCAACTTAATACACAACACTGTGAACAGTGTAGATAGGTAGTACGACAGCGTTATTCATATAGTGTACATTGTATCGGGTTCAGTTTAAAATAAGATGTTAGTGTAATTCCAAGACGGCGCTATTCCCAGATCCAAGTTTGGCTTTACACTTAGCCCATTTACCCCGACCAAGAACCTAAATATTAATCGACTTGGTCACATTTGACCCCCATCCACATTGCGGCAGAGTATGGACCTATGATTGTTTGCCAACCACTGTAGAAAGGCTAGAAAGCATTGGGTGATTCGCTTAATTTGACATGTCCCTTGGGAATACACATTGGTTTAACTTTACAAGTCAGTTTGTCAACAACTTTATTATTTTTTGCCTCAGTATGCTGAAATACCAAAGAAATAAATATAAAAACCATGGTTAGAACAAGAAACCACTTGTAGTCATTATAGAATAGTTAAATTGTTCCCAGGTTATATTGTAAACTTGGGTGTGATCCCTGGCTTTACTGCAAATACAAGTTGAATGGCTTCTGACTGGCACCCTTGAACAAAGATATTGACAAAGTATGGAGACTGCCAACCTTAGGGTCAGATAGCCCAATTGGTGGAATGCCGGCCTGTTAATTCGGAGGCTACATGTTCAAATCCTGCTGTTGTCAATTTTTCTTTGGGTAAATTTAAAATAATTTGGGGGCGCAGTCAGTTTTTCATTGTGGTTTATTACTCAACAGTTTAACTGTTGTGTGTTTTAATACACCTGGTGCCGTTAATGCTCAGTCTACAAACTTCTGCCTGGGAGGGTTAAATGACATAATAAATAAGTTCTACTTGTTGGGGCAAGATATAGTCTAGTGTTTCTTGTTTGTGGTGCATCTGACTCATTGCCAAGAATGGTTTTGGTTGTGAAGTTTTTGCATTCATCGACCAATTACATGCATTTTTTGATGTTGAAGCGCACACTCATTGCTCTTCCATTTCATCAAAACATCATTGTTGCAACTTATTGAGAGAGCAATACATGCTTTGTTTTGTCAGTGATTTTTCTTTTCACAAAAGTCATATTATAATAATACTTGTATATAATTTTGGACGAAGCCATAGGGAAAGTTGACGTTACTATGTGTAGGTAGTTATGTTCATGCTTGAACTCTCTAGTGTTGAATACTACACCGATAGGTTTGTCGCCACACTAAAATAATTATTAGGGGAATAAAAGAGAAGGTGATGAGGTCTGAAACAACTGTTTAAAACTGGCATGATGGTGGGCGTGTGATAAAGGACCGAGCCGCTGGTTCTGCAAGGTTTTTAAATGCCATTTAAGACCGAGTCTATGCACCATCTTAATCCAAGGGGCAGATTTGTTCATTTTGAACACGCGTTGCCATTGGCAACTCGACGCTTAAAACAATTTATCAGACAAGTTGTAAATGTTCTCGGACGATTATACTGCTCTCGCGATATTGCTGGCTCCTGTTGAATGTTACCATGCAGGCTCCCAAACTGACATTTTCAGAAGGCATATTGAGGAGAAATTGAAAAATCTAACGGAAACCTGTCTCTGCAAACTGAAGCTGTATACTTTTACGTGGAGGGGCTGGGCAAAGTGTTCCCCTCGACTGGCTTTTGCAAGCCAGTTGGTGGCGCTATTTTCAAGATGGCCGCGGAATGCGAATAAGGCTTATTTAACGAAGCCAAAGTTACGAGAGCAGCAGTCTCACAAAGAGGAGCAGTCTCGCGAGAGTATTGTTGCGAAAGAGCCATTATGCCATCACTGCGACAACTCCACAAGTCTACCTGAGCCATTGATTTGCTTGAAAATGCACCAAATAATTCCCCAAGAACTTCTTGTTGACATCTAGACTTTTTAAACCAGTTGTTGTAGTGCTCTAATAACTTTTGGTTTACAAATTACAATAACTTTTGGTTAACAAAAAGAAACTATTTTCAATTTCAAGTATGTTTTTATCCTTTTTGAAGGAACCTGATCAATCAGCCAGTGAAAGAAGGCATTATTTCAGAGACACAAGCAGTATTTCAGTGAAACAAGGCAGTATTTCAGTAATGGAGACGATAGCGGAATGAACCTCATACTTTTTCTAGGAGTAGGTGATGAGTGTTTATCAACTGGAAAAAACATAGGAATCGGATACAATTAGAAATTTACTTGCCACAGTAGCCACTTTGTACTCTAAGCGACGGTGGTCCATAGTTAGCGCTTTTATTGAGTCAAGCTAAGGGTCTTAATTATTCATTAAAAATTAAACTTTGGCAACTGTCTTTTTACGGTCCCCATAAATAGCGCTCTCATTGGTCAGAAGTGTCTTAGTTTAATTAACGGTCTTCTTATATAGCTCCCTCTAACGATTTAGATAGTTTAGTTTAATTAACGGTCTCCTTATATAGCGCCCTCTTTATTTCAGGGAGGTGCAGGAACCATGGCAGGAACCTATGTATGTATGACGTCATCATTTTGCTTATGCGTACTAACGAATAGTGACTGAGGCCAGTCTAGTGTAGATACATACGCATGCGCAAAGAGAACAGCCACACCAGACTTCTGAGGGCGCTATATAAGGAGACCGTTAATTAAACTAAACTATCTAAATCGTTAGAGGGAGCTATATCAGAAGACCGTTAATTAAACTAAGACACTTCTGACCAATGAGAGCGCTTTTCATTTGTTGAAATGAACGAAGTGCCATGCATGGATGGATATGGGCGCCGAGTTGTGCCCCAACAGAAAAGCTGACCGTCCTCGGTATCCAACAATCCTCTGTGGCCCGTGTTTATGATTTTTGATGAAAGGTTCGTCAGGAGCCCAGTCAGTGGGTGTGGATATATGCGATTAGCAAAGTGGGGTAAGGGGGGTAATTGGAGGGGAGGGGTAATTGGAGGGGAGGGGCACTCAGAGGTTATCTTTTTCAGATATTTAAAATCAGTACGCAATGTAGTTATTTGTTATGAATATGATAACATTTTGAGCATGCAAAACTTGTTGAGTGGGGTCGAAACGTCGCCTTGAGTTGCTCTTCCCATGTACTCATACCATGGAGGAATAAGAAAGTACTTTCCACTCGGTCTCTAAAGTACTTGGGTTTGAGGACCCAACTCCAACACTTTTGAGGCCTCTAATATTATAGACTGAACCGTAAACCACGTTATCAAATTTATGGAAAAATTGTTACAAATTGGTGGGTTTTTATTTATGTCTCATCCAAAGAAATGGGAAAATTGAGCTGTTTGACAAGAGACTCTGCTTTCCCCTGAGATAAATAATGCGCACCCCAAAGACCAGTATCTAGATTGGCTGTCCCATGGGACTTATAGAATATATGTTTTTTTTTTATGACTCGATGGACCACCCCCACTAATCATGACCATGACGACTAACCCTTCCTCCATACACCGACCATGTCAGTCACTCAGTGACCAAAAGACCAATATGGGGGGAAACCTGTTGGCTTGTAAGACTGAGGGAAGTGTGGGGTGTGGCAAGATTACATCTTACAGTATTTTTTATTTTTATTTTATTTATTTTTTTTTATTTCAGCCACATCCAACAGCGCAAGCGCCAATAACAGGATGGATAAAAACATTAAATTACATAAAATAGCACAATAAAATTATTTAAACAAACAAAACAAGACAGAGATTAAAATGGTGAACAGTTCTTACATCAAAAAAATAAATAAAAAGTTATAACATAAGTTACACTCTGGACCCGACCTCCCCCTTCAGATAAAAAAATCACAAGATTTCATTGATTTTATGTTTGAAGGCAGGAAGGGTGAGGTGGAAAATGTCAATACTGGGATTTGAATGGGTAATTCTGTTGTAATTAGAGGACAGACGATGAATAAAACCGTTTTTAGTGGCATTGACTTTATTGTTTGGAACGTAAAACAGGTCAGGATGCCGAAGGTTGGGGCGGGGAATCTTCAGGGGAAAAAGGGAAAACAGATTACTGGTAAAGTAAGAGTTCACACATTTGAAAAGAAAAGTCAGATCCAGACTCTGTCTACGTTTCTTTAGTGAATCAAGAGGAGACAAATTAACAATATGTGTGTTGTCTACATTGTTGCCAAGGAAGCGAAGGAATTTGTTTTGGATGCGTTCAATGCGAATTTCATGGGAGGCTGATATTGAGTTGAAAGAAACAGATGAGAATTCAAGACTAGGTCTGACAAGGGAGCAGTACAGCAATTGTTTAGTCTTGAGATCTAAGCTTCTACAATGGCGCCAAAAAATTCCAAGCATGCGGTTTGCCTTGGCAACAATGGAGTCAATGTGAGGAGAAAATGTTAACTTAGAGTCAATAATAATACCTAGATCTTTATGGGTTTTTACTCTTTCCAATTGCGACTGGGCTATTCTATACTTGAACACAATGGGTTTGGTTTTCAAAGTAATAGTAAGTGATTTGCATTTGGTGGGATTCAATGACAATTTCCATGTGGATGACCACTAGTACTACTATTATCCCCTTTGTGCCCAATGCGGGGGCAGGTAAGATCTTCAAGTTCTGTTTCCATTTGTCCCGGTCTTGTAAAATTACTGAACATGTTTACTAATACTTTGATGTTCCTAGCTGCAGATTGCGCCACACCACCTTGTGAACCCTTACAAGTTGCTATATAATTATAAATAGGGATCAGAACAAATCCAAACATAGCTCTGCGTACCTGTCGTAAAAACAATGGGCTCTTTAAGACATCATCATGTGTGTGGGAACTGCTTGTTATTTGATTAACCATTTTAAATCAAAATCACTCCTCAATTTGAGACAGATTGACGTTAAAATCATTTTATTTAGTCATCCACTCATGTAAATCAATGTATCCTGACGCATACAAATATAAAAAGCAACATTATAGAATTTACACAATGTTTTTGTTGGATGGCAAGTCTAGATGTCATCATTATCAATACAATAATAAGAAACTAGCCCAAGCCATAGACCTTTGGACAAGTTGTAAATGTTTGTTGCGGTACATGCTCTTGGACGATTATACTGCTCTCGCGATATTGCTGGCTCCTGCCCCATTTAAAGGGTGTGTACAACATTGGTTATTGTCAAAGACCAGTATCCAATCTTAATGTGACCCAACATATGCATGAAATAACAAACTTGTGAAAGTTTCAGCTAAATCAGTCTTTGAAATCATGTGAAAACGGTGAAAACCCCATTCTATGTTTTCAAACATCAGATTTTATCACCAGTGATAAAGACTAATTGTTTTCCTAAAAACTATAGCCTTTCAAGCAAAACTATTTCAGGGGAAGTTTTTCACCATGACCATCTTTATACAATGTAAGTTATGTGCAAATCTGTGAACATTTATACTTCAATTTTATTAATGTTGTACACACCATTAAACAGAGCCGAAGTTGTGAGAGCAGTAGTCTCGCGCGGAGTCTCACGAGAGTATAGTTGCGAGAAAGCCATTATGCTATCACTGCAACAAACATTTAACAAATTGTATACCCAATCCATTTAGGCTTGCTCAAAAATGCATTCTAATTCTTCAAAAACTTCCTCTTGACATCTAGACTTTTGACGGCGAAAGAAAAACCATACTGTAGTTCTCTTATAACTTTTGGTAAACAGAAAGACATTTTTTTCAATTTCAAGTGTGTTTTTATCCTTTTTGAAGTGACTTGATAAGCCAGTGAAACCAGGCAGTATTTCAGTGAAACCGGCTTTGACTCCGGCTTAGGCTCCAACAGTAATGTTGAAAATGTACACTTTAGGTACAAGGCTTCATACAGTCAGACAGAGCCAAAGCCAGAGCCCAAGCCATGGTCTCCCAAAATGCCCCAGGCTGCTTCCCTGTTCCAAGCCCTCAATTCCATTGATTTTATCCAACAAAGACACTGTGTATTAACACTTTCATTTTTTGATTCTTTCTTTAATCTACTTCTTCTTTTTTTTAAACAAATGTTACGAAGATAAAAATTGCTATAAAATGTTTGTCCTTATTTCACTGAGTGTCATGATTATTAATAAATTCATCTGCATCTACAATAATAAACACATTGACGTATATAATAGTGCATATTAGTTCTAAGAAAAATACTACTAGAATGACAATGTTCTCTAGAAGAAAAATAAAATATGCTACATGTAAAAAAGGTAATTAATGCACATTGCATATCGTCTACCTCGTTTGTCTTCACACTGTAAAAATTCCAAGGTTCTTGGTGTGGGCCACTCTCCTTTCTGTGATGTTAATTTACTTTCTCGATTATAAATATTTACAATTCTGTTTCAACAATTCAGTTGTGGGGTTTTCATGGTAGTGTTGCAATTTTGGCTTTATTTGTTGTTGTTTGGGCATTGATGAAGTAAACTCAACCCCGTTATTGTGGAGCTTAGTAAATTTTGTTAATTTTAAAGTCACTATCCATAGATTGTAACAGATAAAATGGCATGTACGGCTTTATGAATTATGCCTAATAGGGTCTGTAACTTTGAGTCCAAAGTAGGCATTTGGCATCAGACTTTCTGAACGCCCCAAACTTGAGTTGATTGATTTTAACGATAAATAATGCACAAACCTTCAATATGAATTTATGAAGGGAAGGTATTCCCCTTTAATAGGGTTGGATACTTGACCAGAATATTTTACACAATTCACCGGACGTCAGCTCAATAATCTTGGTTGTGGTTGCGCCATTTTGGGAATCAATGTCGCTGTAATAAGGCAATGCGGCGTTTACGCGCTTACCCAATGACTGCCAAAATAGTGAGCGTGGCACTGTCGCTGTGTTTGACATGCGTGCAAGGGGTCAATACTCACAAATTGAGACTCATCTTTAGTGTCGAGTAGTTATACAAACCCAACTGCCATGGGAGGGATATAGTTGCTGAGAATTTATACACAAATTGGTGACACCGTATGAACAGTTAATACTGGTCAAATAATGGCGCCAAGTATTGTCTGTGAAAGTATTATTTTATTCACCTTTTGATATTAGGAAAATAGAACTATCTAAATTTAGTTTGTTGAAATAGCACAATCATTTAAAGTCAAGTGTTTCAAGGAATTTGTTTACTTTGGTGGAGTTGGTGTGGTACGCTTTTTGCTCTTCCCCTTGCTGCTGGCATGTTGTTGGAGTGCTTGCTGCTGCTGTTGTCGCAGCTGCTGCTGTTTCTGGTAGGCAAGCTGGGCTTGTAGCTGCTGTGCATGAAGTGCTTGTTGGTGGGCAGGGGTCAGTTGGCCAGCCTATAAACCATTTCATGAGAGCAACAAAAAAAGAAGTATGCCATGTAAGAGGTCAGAGGTCGACACACATGTTTTCAATCTCTTCCATTCATTCAATACACCCCTATCAGATGATGTCACCGTTTTATTGCTCTTCAAACTGGAGTACCTACATGCACTCGTTACGAGCACATTACAAGCACGCGGTACTAGAACATGTGCTAAGTAATGCAACAGCCAACGTATCGTACGGCTACTTATCGTATATGTGCTTAGAACTTCAGCATGGCAAAAGTTCCGCTTTGCTATAGAGATGTGCCTTCAGACAGAAGAATCTACAGGCTTTTATTTCCACAATAATAATGCATCATTTGTTTGCCGTGTCTGTGTACATATTTGAATGTTTCTGCCATGTGGCCACTGTTTGATATTGAAATAAAAAATGAACAAGAGAAATTGAATATAAACAGAATATTGCCTTGAAAAACATCAACAACTTCGTTTGTACAACCGCTTGAGATGTTTGGCACCCTCCTTGGTAAAAACTTCACTGAAGTAAACTTCAAATATGTGGAAAAAAATATGGGTGATTTACTGTTTTATTTTACCTGAATGGCTGTGAGTTGTGAGAGGACAGCAGCCGTCTGTGATGACCCAAGGGTTGCACTGATGGTATTCTTGCCTACCACACTGCTACTTGTTTGCTGCCCACCACTGGTGCCTCCTTGGCCGTGCCGTTGGGCTTGGGCTGCCGATGTTGACTGCTGTTGAAGCTGCTGCTGGAACTGCTGCTGTAGTTGCTGCTGAATTCGCTGTTGCAGAGTGGCATTGTACAGAAAAGCCTGTTGCTGCCCCTGCTGTGATATTTATAAAATAGACGCATGGCATAAGAATTCTAGGTTCTCCTGATGTATTCAATTTTTGTGCCATCAATCTGTCACAGGGGCTTTGTCGTCATGATCAAAGCAGGCCTGTGGCTGTACATGGAATTATGAACTCTCACCAAGTCACAGCATGCGTGCGCGTACTCTCAATAGATATGATACAGAGGTAGCGCACATGCATGCAGTAACTGGATGAGAGTACATAATTCATAGACAGCCACAGGCCTGCTTTGATCATGACGACATAGCCCCTTTATTATAAATGAAAGTGTCATTGCATGATTGATTTTCAGACAATTCCTTCTGGTTCTTTCAATAGTAATTCCTATTGCCTATGTTATAAACAATGTGAAGTATAAGCAAAGTAATGAGTGCATCAGGTTTGATGGTAGCAAGAAGAAGTATTTTACTGTTTAGAACATGTTAATAATGCAAGGGTGACTATTACAACTTCGCAGGAGACTCCCCAACACAGCTTTCCATGCTTGAAAAATGACAACTGTGTAGGCTGATAGTATAAAAAATAAGTGCCCCCTAAATAACTAAACAATGGCATCTATTAAGGAAGTTTTGTTGTTGTGATGTTATGCACCCCGAGTCAGACCCAAGAAGACCCTGCTCTCCGAGTTGGTTACTTTGGTCTGACCCGCGTGTGACTCAATCGTACTGGGGTCAGATCTGGGTCTTCGTCAACTTTGTTGACTTAAAGAAAGCACCATGTGCTCTGCTAATAAAGTAAACAAATCAACAAGTAAAAAGTTCAAACCGGAAGTAAAGAGAGTGGCCCCTGTGCTCTGATTCCACCGGGTCCCTTCAAGGCAAGCTGAGAGAGCCGGGCAGATGTAATCCCCGTGGCAGCAGTGAGTTGTGCCCCACCGGATAAGCTGACCGCCCCGGTACTCAGCAACCCTCCATGGCCTGTGTTTATGATGTTAATGGGGCCTGTCAGGAGCCCAGTGGGTGTGGATATAATGTTACCCTGTGTAGGGGAAGAGTTGGGTGTTGATGCTGTGGTTGCGTGTGTTGGTGTAGTCGAGGTCATTGTGGTTATTGAGTTTAGGTCTGTTGAAAACCCAGCTGGAAGGCTCGTCATCACGCTAATGGGAGAACTAATGAGGCTGCCTGCTGTCTGAACAATACCTGGTGATGAACAACAACAAATTAAATAGTAATAACGTTGGTGTCTCAAAACACTATTCCAATGTTTCAATGTCAACGTAAAATACACATGTAAACTAAAAAATTGCAAGATATAAACCATAATTTAAACGTCAATATTCAACAGTTCGTAAAGTGATCCCCTCAGTGTGATTCCCCAGTGCTGCCACCCTTGGATGGCTCAACAGTTCGTAAAGTGATCCCCTCAGTGTGATTCCCCAGTGCTGCCACCCTTGGATGGCTCAACAGTTCGTAAAGTGATCCCCTCAGTGTGATTCCCCAGTGCTGCCACCCTTGGATGGCTCAACAGTTCGTAAAGTGATCCCCTCAGTGTGATTCCCCAGTGCTGCCACCCTTGGATGGCTCAACAGTTCGTAAAGTGATCCCCTCAGTGTGATTCCCCAGTGCTGCCACCCTTGGATGGCTCAACAGTTCGTAAAGTGATCCCCTCAGTGTGATTCCCCAGTGCTGCCACCCTTGGATGGCTCAACAGTTCGTAAAGTGATCCCCTCAGTGTGATTCCCCAGTGCTGCCACCCTTGGATGGCTCAACAGTTCGTAAAGTGATCCCCTCAGTGTGATTCCCCAGTGCTGCCACCCTTGGATGGCTCAACAGTTCGTAAAGTGATCCCCTCAGTGTGATTCCCCAGTGCTGCCACCCTTGGATGGCTCAACAGTTCGTAAAGTGATCCCCTCAGTGTGATTCCCCAGTGCTGCCACCCTTGGATGGCTCAACAGTTCGTAAAGTGATCCCCTCAGTGTGATTCCCCAGTGCTGCCACCCTTGGATGGCTCAACAGTTCGTAAAGTGATCCCCTCAGTGTGATTCCCCAGTGCTGCCACCCTTGGATGGCTCAACAGTTCGTAAAGTGATCCCCTCAGTGTGATTCCCCAGTGCTGCCACCCTTGGATGGCTCAACAGTTCGTAAAGTGATCCCCTCAGTGTGATTCCCCAGTGCTGCCACCCTTGGATGGCTCAACAGTTCGTAAAGTGATCCCCTCAGTGTGATTCCCCAGTGCTGCCACCCTTGGATGGCTCAACAGTTCGTAAAGTGATCCCCTCAGTGTGATTCCCCAGTGCTGCCACCCTTGGATGGCTCAACAGTTCGTAAAGTGATCCCCTCAGTGTGATTCCCCAGTGCTGCCACCCTTGGATGGCTCAACAGTTCGTAAAGTGATCCCCTCAGTGTGATTCCCCAGTGCTGCCACCCTTGGATGGCTCAACAGTTCGTAAAGTGATCCCCTCAGTGTGATTCCCCAGTGCTGCCACCCTTGGATGGCTCAACAGTTCGTAAAGTGATCCCCTCAGTGTGATTCCCCAGTGCTGCCACCCTTGGATGGCTCAACAGTTCGTAAAGTGATCCCCTCAGTGTGATTCCCCAGTGCTGCCACCCTTGGATGGCTCAACAGTTCGTAAAGTGATCCCCTCAGTGTGATTCCCCAGTGCTGCCACCCTTGGATGGCTCAACAGTTCGTAAAGTGATCCCCTCAGTGTGATTCCCCAGTGCTGCCACCCTTGGATGGCTCAACAGTTCGTAAAGTGATCCCCTCAGTGTGATTCCCCAGTGCTGCCACCCTTGGATGGCTCAACAGTTCGTAAAGTGATCCCCTCAGTGTGATTCCCCAGTGCTGCCACCCTTGGATGGCTCAACAGTTCGTAAAGTGATCCCCTCAGTGTGATTCCTCAGTGTGATTCCCCAGTGCTGCCACCCTTGGGATTTTAATCAATTGGTGATGAGAATTATAAGATCCCGTAGGAAATTAGATTTAGTACAATTTGAAAAACTATGAAAATAATATCTGATGGTTGCTCTTTGTGATGTGTTTGTTGGATCAGTTTGTATAATACTGATGTACTCACACTGTAGGTTGTACTGTTTTATCAAGGGGTGGGCTAAAAAGTGGACAAACTAAAATGACCTTTACTGTCTCAACTTTAAGAACATTTCGTAAAAATTGTTTGTGTAGCTATTGTTTGTGTAGTACAAATGCTGTATCAAGGCTGCCCCATGCCTTAAAATAGTACAGTTGAATTTCCATGGATGTAGAAATCTTTCCGTAATGCAACATCTTGAAATCCCTACCTGTCTGAGAATGTCCAACCAAACCCATTGATACAGGCACTGCAATGCTACCACCGGCCATAGTTATTGTTACAGCTACACTGTGTGGCAGTTGGCTGCTCACAATCCCAGTAGGTGTGGCCACCCTCCCGGCCACACCCTCCAGGGTTGGGGTGATGACACGCCCCGGGTTGGGGAGTACACTCGGAGAGGGCGGGGCGGGGATGAAGGGGGCAGATGGAGTGGATGACGGAGGTGGTGGTGTAGGAGGTGGAGCCATTGAACCAGATACTGGAGAACAAACAACACATAAACAATACACTCATTATGGCACTCAAAGAGAGGCTAATTAATGTCCAACACAGGATAATCATAGTGAGGCTGACATCTAAAATAGACTGGTGCTGTCAACCCCAACTTCTCAACAGTTTTGAATTGGTGGACAGATAATGCTGAACACACGCATGAGAAGTGTCGCCTTAAACATTTTATTTTGGGTTGAACAAAGAAAAATTGACTAGAGCGGGATTTGAACCAACAACCTCCGGATTAACGTGCCGGCGCTCTACCAACTGAGCTATCCAGCCCTATGTTGGCGGTCTCCCTATTTTGTCAAAATCTTTGTTCGGGGGGGTGCCAGTAAGAAGTCATTCAACCTTTAACATTTGATAAATCCAAGGTGGAAGTGACCTAAGCAATAAAAGTAAATTGAAAGACTCATTATAGATAGAGATAGTGTCTTACATGGTGAAGAAACGGGAAGAGATGTTGGGGTTCCTTGTGGTGAAGGCATCATCAAACCAGAATCTGGAGGGGCACTACTTGCTCTGCAAACACAAACAATCAAAATGACCAGTAACTTCATTATGAAATGGTTTCTGTTGTAACAGCACCTTGTAAACCCTCTTACGAGTCTCATAAATCATAAACTTCAAAACATGTCTTAAAAAGTGTTTCTCTTTGTCCCATCACATGAACAACTTATTGGATGATACGTGCGCTATATAAGACTCCAATATTGTTATTATTAATGGCTTGAATTGCTACAGGAGCAAATACTAAATAATTTCACACTTGACATTTTAATTTCAAAAGACAAATTTCAATCAAGTGAGCTTTTACAAACTATGTAAAAGTTCACATGTCTTGATATAAGAAATGAAAATTGTGATCATGAACATTAAAAGTAAACACATGGAATATACACATAGGTGCACAATGCATGTCACATAATTTGAAAAAACCCCAGACACATTTGACTGTAACAGCTAATTTTTTTTTTACTATTATTATTTTTGGGGGAGGGGAGGGGCTATCTTGTGATGTGTGATTTATTTTATAAATCCACTAATTCTTGAAAAGTTTCAACTTTATTTGAGTATTTGGGTTAATACTGACAGTCCACATGTTTGAATACCGCACCTTGAGAGATTTAAATATGCAGGTGGCTGTCTGCCTTTGTGTCGTACACCAGTGATTGGTGGACTTAGGATAGGCACAGTTGGTTGGGTTGACTGCTGCTGAGCTGTACCAAGGGTAATGGTGTTTCCTTGAAAAAAATGGGCTGTAAGGAAAACAAAGAATCATATCAGTTACCAATAGTCTGGTCTAGTCTGGTTCTAGTGTTCTAATTTGTTTGTCCCATTTTAATTTGTCTTTTTGCCTTGCACCATTGTGTGTGTGTTTTTATCTATTTGTGTTTATTTTTGAAATTTGTATAAAATCTTATAACCATCCTTTAACTGGCGCTTGCGCTGTTGGATGTTGTATGAAATAAAATAAAAAAATTAATAAAAATATTTCATGACACAATCAATCACTTCAATTGATATTTTGTTCCTGTGGACTTTTCCGCCAGGAAATATTCAAAATCCTTCAGAATTGCACTCTGTATGAGCTCTGGTGTTTCTGATCAGCAGAGTGTGGGTTTTGGTCCCGTTCATGGCACTTGTGTCCTTGAGTGAGATACTTTATCATAATTACTTTGTCCCTTGGATGGGACATTAAGCTGTAGGTTCCATGTACTAGGATTGGTAGTGCACATAAAAGAACTCGGATCATTTATCTTGAAAGAGTAGGTGTTAACCCTGGTGTTTCTGGTTCACATACATGTAGAAAGCCTCCTTGTTTACAGGTTTCCTCAGGCTTGCCAGCTACAGTGATTAAGTTCACTTATGAGGCATCCTTGGTTTCATCACCAGAAATATATAATAATTTTAATAATAGTATTGATATGCTTGGCCCAGTACAAAGCAGGATTGGCATAACTATAAATATGGTTGAGTTTGTGAACAGAAAAAAAACCATGGTATGGTGAATTTGATGTTGTCTCAAACATTCTTTGAACTCTGTATTTTTTTTCTTGAAAACACCCCATCTTCTTAAACTTGATTACTTAAAACTGCGCAAGATTCTTTAGCCAGGAAAACAGCATCTCTTGCTTATCACTGAATCCATCCCTCAACACAAAATGAACTGGTTTTTTTTGTCGAAAAAAATTATTTATTTTGGAGTAATTTAACTAAGCCTCATGTTAATCACCTGACAGTGAAGTTGCAGGACCAGAAAGGCTGCCTGAGTTATTCAACAAAGACAGTCTGAGTGATGAGCTATCCATCAGCCCTGGCTCTGCCTGTGGAGGTCAACATTTAAATCATTTGAATATAACTCGCTACACAAAAGTATAAAGCCCATACATGTGCAAGAAACTTAGTTTGCCAAGTTGAAACAAACATAACAAAACATGAATCAATATTCATGAATTTCTCGAAAAAACATTACAGTCTAATTTAGTTTGACAGGTTGGTTGGTTGGTTGTTGTGATTATTGGACATTGGAAAATAAGAATAAATGTAGTGCTAGAAAATTTAATGATGTAGTCGGGCCTTGCACTTTTGCTTTTTGTAAAGTAGCCCGCCAGGCTAGTAGACTGTCCATTTTACTTGCCCCCAGGAAGTTTTAGTAGCCCAGATTTTAAACATGTGTTGTCCTAAATAGATCTTTCTGATATATTAATGGTAGCAATCACAACCAGTTTATGGTCAAATGAAGTTTACATTCACACACTCAAAAACACATAAACACATTTTATAAATTTATTATTCACATCTGACAAGGAAGAATTATGAACATTTTAAACAAGTAGGTTTCACAGTTTTTAGTAGCCCACAGGGGTAAGTTGAGAAGTGGTGATTACTAGCCCATAGCAGTTTTTATGAGACAATGTACACCAGGCTAGTGTTAAGGGTGAGTCTTACCTTGATAACAAGTCCAGCAGCCTGGCTAAGGGGCTGTGCAGCAGCCTGGCTAAGGGGCTGTGCAGCAACCTGTCCAGCAACCTGATTATTACTGTTATTCTGCTGCAGTGAGGCCTGTACAGAGGTGTTGCTGTTACCTGCTGCAGCACTTGATGGCCCATGGGAGGCTGTCGCTGCTGATGTTGAAGCCGCAGCGTTGTTACTGTAGGCATTTTGTCCGGGTACAATCCGAGTGATCTTCACCTGCCTTCGACCTTCTTCGGTGAAGAGATCCCGAAATTGATGCAAATACCTGATTTGAAAATACATAAGAATCCATGACTCATCATTCTTGATTGAAAGATTCAAACCTTAATTTGCTACGCTTAACTAATTGTGGAGTTTGGGGACACATCTCCTCGCACTAATGCATCATAAAATCCTCCACTGTCAGTAGAGTGTTTTCTTTAGGGACAAAATACAAGCAACTATTTTCAATTTCTGTGGATATTTATATTTCAAGAATGAACACTTTCAGACACTGAGAAGAAGGAAATGATGAGGAATAAACTTACATTTCTGCATTCTTGAAAGAGCCAAGTGGGAACCTGCTTGAGGAAGGATTCAAAACAGAATTTACATCTGAGTGTCAAGGTGGGGTGGAGGTAGCAGGGAAAGTAAGGCACTTAGCTCTCAACATTATATGTATTATATGTAAAGAATGTGAAGTTAGTTTGCGGATATTTATAAAGATCGGATGAACTCATGTTCATAAAATTATAAAAGAAACTATTATAAGCTGAGAAAAAATAAAAAATAAAATAGCTCCCATTGCAAACGTCAGACATCCTTAAAGTGGATTGGAACAAGTCAAACTTACACCATAAAAATTACAGAGTGAAATAATACTCTAAAGTATTGAAAACAAATACTATCACTGCCCCAAAATCTCGTAAATGTTTTTCAAAACAAAACCATGGAATAATTCTTTAGAATATTTGGATCATATTATCCCAACAAAGTTTTATATTTCCACTGTTCTAAGCTTCCTACACTACTATTGGGTCATCCAAAGTTTGAACATTTTCACGGTCATACAAAGAGTACAATGGGGAGGAGGGGGGAGGGTGGTCAGAGGCTGTTTGTTTATGACTTTAAAAGGTGTTTTAAAATTTTGATATTTCTAGAGTAGAATCACCACAGGAAACAGAATTTAGAGGGAGGGAGGTTACTGAGACACTTGGGTAGATTATGCTGGTTGGTGGGAAGGGGAGTGTGGAGGGGGACAAATAACGTTATATTATTGCACATTGATACTAACACACACAATGTTGATAAGAACTATTTTGGGGGAGGGCAGGGGTAGTAAAAGTAGAATTCTCTGTGGGACCAACAAAGGTATAATTGCTTACCTGCATGTGACACCAGGTCTCTTGCCTTCATGTACGTTGTAGTCTCTATCATAATACAGTTCTCCTACATAGCTCTGATCTAGCTGGTGTTGGTAGATAGACACTCGAGCATAATGCACCTTACCATTTCCTCTGTCAGTCTCTAGAATCTCCTCTACAGTTGCCACCTATAGGGGGGGTGTAGAAAGCAAAAGGATTAGTGGAATCCAGTTCATGACATTTGTGTCCGTAAGCAAGACACAACTCTAATTGCTTCTCATCACCCAGGAGTAAATGGGTACCTGTGGGGGTAGAGATTGTTGGGATGAATAATTAGCAACCTGGTTACCGGTGCTGCATGTTCTGAATGATGTAACTACAATGACAAACGGTACATGACAAACACTAAAGGAACAAAAGGCTGTCAATGAGAAGTGTCTGGTGACAGTAAACTTAATCTGAAAGCGAGAACGTTATAGCTATTTCAGAGGAAGTAAAATAACAGATAAATGTCAACTATGTAGTAAAGGGAAAGCAACATCCTGAGTGGAGATGACAGTGTTGTGATTTCATTTACAAGTATAGTGTGGAAGTAGCTGGTAAAACCAAGCCTAATTGGCTGGATAAATATCTGTGGATAATGCCGTTCTGTCAGTAAATAATGTATCTCCTAAAACAGCACTTATGCTATGCCCGAGTATGAAATTATCAAAACATTTTGTCTCGCTTTAAATAGCCAGTATGCTTGAAATAGCAAGTATGCGCAGAGATACAAGGTTTTTGCACGGAGCATTTTTGTGCAAGATATGACGTTTTTGCAAAATCGAGAAATAACGTTTTTGTACTGACACGATGACTCAATGCTTGACAGATTTCTTGAACTAAACTGGTTCTTCAATATGTAGTATTTTAACATAAAAGCAGAAAGCTAATCAATGTAAAAAATATGAGTGGATTCTATGCGTAGTTGAGACTCTAGCTTACCAATGAGTTGCTACTTGGCCTCGGTCTTTCTTGGCATGTTGAAAGCTGTTCAACCTGGATATATTAATAAAAATAATAATAATTGACGATTCATTTGATGCAATCTTTTGGATGTACATGTATGTCTTCCTCACACAAAACTGTGAACACTTATTTTAGTAGAATTTGAAACTTTGCATGGTGGAGATACAATCTAGTAGGGTTTCAAGGTAACACCATGTACATGAGTAGGATTTGAAACTTTGCATGGTGGAGATACAATCTAGTAAGGTTTGCAGTAACACCATGTACATGAGTGGGATTTGGAACTTTGCATGGTGGAGATACAATCTAGTAAGGTTTGCTGTAACACCATGTGCATGAGTAGGATTTGGAACTTTGCCTGGTGGAGATACAATCTAATAAGGTTTGCAGTAACACCATGTACATGAGTGGGATTTGAAACTTGGCATGGTGGAGATACAATCTAGTAAGGTTTGCAGTAACACCATGTACATGAGTAGGATTTGAAACTATATTTGGTAGAGATACAATCTAGTGAGAATTGTGGTAACACCATGGAAACAATCTCTCTTTGAGTTGTGGTGGTTCTGAAAAGTACCGATGGCATAACAACTCAACGTTTTGATCAGTATGCTCTGATCGTCTTCAGGAGAGCCCAATGGATGGGAATTTTGGCTAACCATTTCCACAGCCTACTTGTGTTAGCAGCTCACCAAACATAGCCACACTTAGTAAAAATGAACTCAATATGTTGAATAAATGTTGAATAAATGTTGTACTTTACATGTGTTGAACTTACCATGCTGATGTCCGCTGGTGGATGGTCAATCTCTCTCTGCTTCCACATATCCACACACTGTGGATAAGATGAACATGGACAAATTAAACAGGCCTATCATCTATGTAATGTCAAATTACTATCCACTAGATATACATTGGCAAAGTTAAGAAAGAAGTTTGATTCGGTAGAATGTAACACGTTGTACTCACAACATTGAGGGATAAACCAATGGAGAGTGGATGGGCATTGGCAGCAAAGAACACAGCCATTTCTGTCTAGTTTCCTGTGTACACATTACCTAATGCAAGCACTAATTCTGACGCACACAAAGAGCCAGACTACACTTTTGCTTCTTGCCTCTGTTTACTTTCATAAAACCATAAAGATGTCTTTTTATTCAGAAGATGGTTTCTTTCTCAAGAACATAAAAAAGGGTTTGCCCTTAGCTTTTTCAGTGACAAGCCAACAGGACTATGAGCTTGTCATTTCACTAGTCCGTCTTTCATAAGGGATGCTTTGCAACACTGGATCAGCCAGCCTAACCACTTGGAGAGAACTTTGACTAGTCCTTAGTTGTTGTAACTAGCATATGGCCAGCGGACCTCTGATAAGGGAGAACGCTGCGTAAACATATTTACCGTTTTGCCAAGTTTTAAGTTGACAGTCACAGCAGGCGTCCTGTCTTTCCTTTTGCAGAGGAAGTCTTGTAAGCCAAGTTCCTTAGGAGGAGGTAGAGTCTTAAGAGCAGCTTGCCGAGCCCTCATGATGTGGGAATGTCGCTTCATACATCTGTCGACAAATAAACAAGTAAATCACAATCGCCCCATTCAGAATAATGACCTTAGTTATTCAATTCAAAGAATTTTGTTACTGGTGTCCGGTCAGTGTCATGAATGGGCGAGTCCAGGAAAAAGGTCCCCTCATCATCCCGTATGAAAGCTACATAACCAACCATGTTTTTTGAATGACATAATTATCCCAAGGACTAATGAAATATAAATTCTCGTGGGTATTCTCCCACATACCCAACATTGGAATAAAAATCACTGAATTCAAAGAAGACAATCTTAACTGTTTTTTCAGAGGGTTCATCTTTCTCAAAGTCCCAAATCTGAGAAGATGATTTTGAAATATCTAATGCGCGGATTTCAAGGGTTTTGAAATGAGTGGGAAAATCAAAGTCTCATCCGGCATGTGTAAGAAGTTAATGGCATTGATAATGATAGTCAGAAAAGAATTGGTGTTCATGCCAGATCAGGAAACAGTGATTCAGAGGTAAATGTCTTTGTGCAGAACTTTACTCAAAGAAGGAAGTATTTCGAAATCCAAATTGTTTTCACTGCTGGTTGGGGGAGGAGAGGTGGGCAGGATTCTCTGGGCCTTTCCCCATGTCAAACAAGAGGGGGGTATACTCCTGTGTGTCCAGCAGCACAAAGATGTGCTTACCTTTTGAGCGCTCTCCCATTCAATCTATGTCTGTCTTGATGTATCTTGTTTTCTAGACATGTTACAGCTGGTGATGGATCCAGGCATAGAGGCTCTTGGGTTGCCAGGAGTAACTGACTCTCAAGATGAAGCTTCTCATCCTGAGTAGAAGAAACGGAAACGCTTGATGATTAGAGATATTTATAGCCTTGTATCCCACACTAAACACTCTCATTTAGGTTGTAATTGTTTCACCCAACTACTCTTGGAAACATATTCCAGAGAGTTGACCAACCATTTGAAACCATTCTACTGCACAGATTGTGTATGGTGGCACAAGTAAGCACAGAACTAACTGTGTACATGTGTGTACAGTGTAGATGCATTCACCACATGTTACCGGGGCTCAAAAAGTAGCTAAGCACAAAACAATTTTGCTTACCAGGATAAGGTTATCAGCCAAAATACCACATCCCATGCACCACCTGTTACTGATTTCATGCTTATTTTTGCCACGCAGAAACTCGTTAAGCAACATTTTCTGCTTAAGCTGCTATGTGAAATTTGGCCCTGATTGTAGGCTGGCATAGTTCATCTATAACTCAAGACCACAGTGGATGATATTAGAAAGTAGAAGGGTTGACTGTGTACAGTACAGATGCCTTCACTACATGATATCACATTGTAGGCTGGCATAGTTCATCTATAACTCAAGACCACAGTGGATGATATTAGAAAGTAGAAGGGTTGACTGTGTACAGTACAGATGCCTTCACTACATGATATCACATTGTAGGCTGGCATAGTTCATCTATAACTCAAGACCACAGTGGATGATATTAGAAAGTAGAAGGGTTGACTGTGTACAGTACAGATGCCTTCACTATATGATATCACATTGCAGGCTGGCATAGTTCATCTATAACTCAAGACCACAGTGGATGATATTAGAAAGTAGGAGGGTTGACTGTGTACAGTACAGATGCCTTCACTACATGATATCACATTGCAGGCTGGCATAGTTCATCTATAACTCAAGACCACAGTGGATGATATTAGAAAGTAGGAGGGTTGACTGTGTACAGTACAGATGCCTTCACTACATGATATCACATTGTAGGCTGGCATAGTTCATCTATAACTCAAGACCACAGTGGATGATATTAGAAAGTAGGAGGGTTGACTGTGTACAGTACAGATGCCTTCACTACATGATATCACATTGCAGGCTGGCATAGTTCATCTATAACTCAAGACCACAGTGGATGATATTAGAAAGTAGGAGGGTTGACTGTGTACAGTACAGATGCCTTCACTACATGATATCACATTGTAGGCTGGCATAGTTCATCTATAACTCAAGACCACAGTGGATGATATTAGAAAGTAGAAGGGTTGACTGTGTACAGTACAGATGCCTTCACTACATGATATCACATTGCAGGCTGGCATAGTTCATCTATAACTCAAGACCACAGTGGATGATATTAGAAAGTAGGAGGGTTGACTGTGTACAGTACAGATGCCTTCACTACATGATATCACATTGTAGGCTGGCATAGTTCATCTATAACTCAAGACCACAGTGGATGATATTAGAAAGTAGGAGGGTTGACTGTGTACAGTACAGATGCCTTCACTACATGATATCACATTGTAGGCTGGCATAGTTCATCTATAACTCAAGACCACAGTGGATGATATTAGAAAGTAGAAGGGTTGACTGTGTACAGTACAGATGCCTTCACTACATGATATCACATTGCAGGCTGGCATAGTTCATCTATAACTCAAGACCACAGTGGATGATATTAGAAAGTAGAAGGGTTGACTGTGTACAGTACAGATGCCTTCACTACATGATATCACATTGCAGGCTGGCATAGTTCATCTATAACTCAAGACCACAGTGGATGATATTAGAAAGTAGAAGGGTTGACTGTGTACAGTACAGATGCCTTCACTACATGATATCACATTGCAGGCTGGCATAGTTCATCTATAACTCAAGACCACAGTGGATGATATTAGAAAGTAGAAGGGTTGACTGTGTACAGTACAGATGCCTTCACTACATGATATCACATTGCAGGCTGGCATAGTTCATCTATAACTCAAGACCACAGTGGATGATATTAGAAAGTAGAAGGGTTGACTGTGTACAGTACAGATGCCTTCACTACATGATATCACATTGCAGGCTGGCATAGTTCATCTATAACTCAAGACCACAGTGGATGATATTAGAAAGTAGAAGGGTTGACTGTGTACAGTACAGATGCCTTCACTACATGATATCACATTGCAGGCTGGCATAGTTCATCTATAACTCAAGACCACAGTGGATGATATTAGAAAGTAGAAGGGTTGACTGTGTACAGTACAGATGCCTTCACTATATGATATCACATTGCAGGCTGGCATAGTTCATCTATAACTCAAGACCACAGTGGATGATATTAGAAAGTAGAAGGGTTGACTGTGTACAGTACAGATGCCTTCACTACATGATATCACATTGCAGGCTGGCATAGTTCATCTATAACTCAAGACCACAGTGGATGATATTAGAAAGTAGAAGGGTTGACTGTGTACAGTACAGATGCCTTCACTACATGATATCACATTGCAGGCTGGCATAGTTCATCTATAACTCAAGACCACAGTGGATGATATTAGAAAGTAGAAGGGTTGACTGTGTACAGTACAGATGCCTTCACTACATGATATCACATTGCAGGCTGGCATAGTTCATCTATAACTCAAGACCACAGTGGATGATATTAGAAAGTAGAAGGGTTGACTGTGTACAGTACAGATGCCTTCACTACATGATATCACATTGCAGGCTGGCATAGTTCATCTATAACTCAAGACCACAGTGGATGATATTAGAAAGTAGAAGGGTTGACTGTGTACAGTACAGATGCCTTCACTACATGATATCACATTGTAGGCTGGCATAGTTCATCTATAACTCAAGACCACAGTGGATGATATTAGAAAGTAGAAGGGTTGACTGTGTACAGTACAGATGCCTTCACTACATGATATCACATTGCAGGCTGGCATAGTTCATCTATAACTCAAGACCACAGTGGATGATATTAGAAAGTAGAAGGGTTGACTGTGTACAGTACAGATGCCTTCACTACATGATATCACATTGTAGGCTGGCATAGTTCATCTATAACTCAAGACCACAGTGGATGATATTAGAAAGTAGAAGGGTTGACTGTGTACAGTACAGATGCCTTCACTACATGATATCACATTGCAGGCTGGCATAGTTCATCTATAACTCAAGACCACAGTGGATGATATTAGAAAGTAGAAGGGTTGACTGTGTACAGTACAGATGCCTTCACTACATGATATCACATTGCAGGCTGGCATAGTTCATCTATAACTCAAGACCACAGTGGATGATATTAGAAAGTAGAAGGGTTGACTGTGTACAGTACAGATGCCTTCACTACATGATATCACATTGCAGGCTGGCATAGTTCATCTATAACTCAAGACCACAGTGGATGATATTAGAAAGTAGAAGGGTTGACTGTGTACAGTACAGATGCCTTCACTACATGATATCACATTGCAGGCTGGCATAGTTCATCTATAACTCAAGACCACAGTGGATGATATTAGAAAGTAGAAGGGTTGACTGTGTACAGTACAGATGCCTTCACTACATGATATCACATTGCAGGCTGGCATAGTTCATCTATAACTCAAGACCACAGTGGATGATATTAGAAAGTAGAAGGGTTGACTGTGTACAGTACAGATGCCTTCACTACATGATATCACATTGCAGGCTGGCATAGTTCATCTATAACTCAAGACCACAGTGGATGATATTAGAAAGTAGAAGGGTTGACTGTGTACAGTACAGATGCCTTCACTATATGATATCACATTGCAGGCTGGCATAGTTCATCTATAACTCAAGACCACAGTGGATGATATTAGAAAGTAGGAGGGTTGACTGTGTACAGTACAGATGCCTTCACTATATGATATCACATTGCAGGCTGGCATAGTTCATCTATAACTCAAGACCACAGTGGATGATATTAGAAAGTAGGAGGGTTGACTGTGTACAGTACAGATGCCTTCACTACATGATATCACATTGCAGGCTGGCATAGTTCATCTATAACTCAAGACCACAGTGGATGATATTAGAAAGTAGGAGGGTTGACTGTGTACAGTACAGATGCCTTCACTACATGATATCACATTGCAGGCTGGCATAGTTCATCTATAACTCAAGACCACAGTGGATGATATTAGAAAGTAGAAGGGTTGACTGTGTACAGTACAGATGCCTTCACTATATGATATCACATTGCAGGCTGGCATAGTTCATCTATAACTCAAGACCACAGTGGATGATATTAGAAAGTAGGAGGGTTGACTGTGTACAGTACAGATGCCTTCACTACATGATATCACATTGCAGGCTGGCATAGTTCATCTATAACTCAAGACCACAGTGGATGATATTAGAAAGTAGAAGGGTTGACTGTGTACAGTACAGATGCCTTCACTACATGATATCACATTGTAGGCTGGCATAGTTCATCTATAACTCAAGACCACAGTGGATGATATTAGAAAGTAGGAGGGTTGACTGTGTACAGTACAGATGCCTTCACTACATGATATCACATTGTAGGCTGGCATAGTTCATCTATAACTCAAGACCACAGTGGATGATATTAGAAAGTAGAAGGGTTGACTGTGTACAGTACAGATGCCTTCACTACATGATATCACATTGTAGGCTGGCATAGTTCATCTATAACTCAAGACCACAGTGGATGATATTAGAAAGTAGAAGGGTTGACTGTGTACAGTACAGATGCCTTCACTACATGATATCACATTGTAGGCTGGCATAGTTCATCTATAACTCAAGACCACAGTGGATGATATTAGAAAGTAGGAGGGTTGACTGTGTACAGTACAGATGCCTTCACTACATGATATCACATTGTAGGCTGCATAGTTCATCTATAACTCAAGACCACAGTGGATGATATTAGAAAGTAGAAGGGTTGACTGTGTACAGTACAGATGCCTTCACTACATGATATCACATTGTAGGCTGGCATAGTTCATCTATAACTCAAGACCACAGTGGATGATATTAGAAAGTAGAAGGGTTGACTGTGTACAGTACAGATGCCTTCACTACATGATATCACATTGTAGGCTGGCATAGTTCATCTATAACTCAAGACCACAGTGGATGATATTAGAAAGTAGAAGGGTTGACTGTGTACAGTACAGATGCCTTCACTACATGATATCACATTGTAGGCTGGCATAGTTCATCTATAACTCAAGACCACAGTGGATGATATTAGAAAGTAGAAGGGTTGACTGTGTACAGTACAGATGCCTTCACTACATGATATCACATTGCAGGCTGGCATAGTTCATCTATAACTCAAGACCACAGTGGATGATATTAGAAAGTAGAAGGGTTGACTGTGTACAGTACAGATGCCTTCACTACATGATATCACATTGCAGGCTGGCATAGTTCATCTATAACTCAAGACCACAGTGGATGATATTAGAAAGTAGAAGGGTTGACTGTGTACAGTACAGATGCCTTCACTACATGATATCACATTGTAGGCTGGCATAGTTCATCTATAACTCAAGACCACAGTGGATGATATTAGAAAGTAGAAGGGTTGACTGTGTACAGTACAGATGCCTTCACTACATGATATCACATTGCAGGCTGGCATAGTTCATCTATAACTCAAGACCACAGTGGATGATATTAGAAAGTAGAAGGGTTGACTGTGTACAGTACAGATGCCTTCACTACATGATATCACATTGTAGGCTGGCATAGTTCATCTATAACTCAAGACCACAGTGGATGATATTAGAAAGTAGAAGGGTTGACTGTGTACAGTACAGATGCCTTCACTACATGATATCACATTGCAGGCTGGCATAGTTCATCTATAACTCAAGACCACAGTGGATGATATTAGAAAGTAGAAGGGTTGACTGTGTACAGTACAGATGCCTTCACTACATGATATCACATTGCAGGCTGGCATAGTTCATCTATAACTCAAGACCACAGTGGATGATATTAGAAAGTAGAAGGGTTGACTGTGTACAGTACAGATGCCTTCACTACATGATATCACATTGCAGGCTGGCATAGTTCATCTATAACTCAAGACCACAGTGGATGATATTAGAAAGTAGAAGGGTTGACTGTGTACAGTACAGATGCCTTCACTACATGATATCACATTGCAGGCTGGCATAGTTCATCTATAACTCAAGACCACAGTGGATGATATTAGAAAGTAGAAGGGTTGACTGTGTACAGTACAGATGCCTTCACTACATGATATCACATTGCAGGCTGGCATAGTTCATCTATAACTCAAGACCACAGTGGATGATATTAGAAAGTAGGAGGGTTGACTGTGTACAGTACAGATGCCTTCACTACATGATATCACATTGCAGGCTGGCATAGTTCATCTATAACTCAAGACCACAGTGGATGATATTAGAAAGTAGAAGGGTTGACTGTGTACAGTACAGATGCCTTCACTACATGATATCACATTGCAGGCTGGCATAGTTCATCTATAACTCAAGACCACAGTGGATGATATTAGAAAGTAGAAGGGTTGACTGTGTACAGTACAGATGCCTTCACTACATGATATCACATTGCAGGCTGGCATAGTTCATCTATAACTCAAGACCACAGTGGATGATATTAGAAAGTAGAAGGGTTGACTGTGTACAGTACAGATGCCTTCACTACATGATATCACATTGCAGGCTGGCATAGTTCATCTATAACTCAAGACCACAGTGGATGATATTAGAAAGTAGGAGGGTTGACTGTGTACAGTACAGATGCCTTCACTACATGATATCACATTGCAGGCTGGCATAGTTCATCTATAACTCAAGACCACAGTGGATGATATTAGAAAGTAGAAGGGTTGACTGTGTACAGTACAGATGCCTTCACTACATGATATCACATTGCAGGCTGGCATAGTTCATCTATAACTCAAGACCACAGTGGATGATATTAGAAAGTAGAAGGGTTGACTGTGTACAGTACAGATGCCTTCACTACATGATATCACATTGCAGGCTGGCATAGTTCATCTATAACTCAAGACCACAGTGGATGATATTAGAAAGTAGAAGGGTTGACTGTGTACAGTACAGATGCCTTCACTACATGATATCACATTGCAGGCTGGCATAGTTCATCTATAACTCAAGACCACAGTGGATGATATTAGAAAGTAGGAGGGTTGACTGTGTACAGTACAGATGCCTTCACTATATGATATCACATTGCAGGCTGGCATAGTTCATCTATAACTCAAGACCACAGTGGATGATATTAGAAAGTAGAAGGGTTGACTGTGTACAGTACAGATGCCTTCACTACATGATATCACATTGTAGGCTGGCATAGTTCATCTATAACTCAAGACCACAGTGGATGATATTAGAAAGTAGGAGGGTTGACTGTGTACAGTACAGATGCCTTCACTATATGATATCACATTGCAGGCTGGCATAGTTCATCTATAACTCAAGACCACAGTGGATGATATTAGAAAGTAGAAGGGTTGACTGTGTACAGTACAGATGCCTTCACTACATGATATCACATTGCAGGCTGGCATAGTTCATCTATAACTCAAGACCACAGTGGATGATATTAGAAAGTAGAAGGGTTGACTGTGTACAGTACAGATGCCTTCACTACATGATATCACATTGCAGGCTGGCATAGTTCATCTATAACTCAAGACCACAGTGGATGATATTAGAAAGTAGGAGGGTTGACTGTGTACAGTACAGATGCCTTCACTACATGATATCACATTGTAGGCTGGCATAGTTCATCTATAACTCAAGACCACAGTGGATGATATTAGAAAGTAGGAGGGTTGACTGTGTACAGTACAGATGCCTTCACTACATGATATCACATTGCAGGCTGGCATAGTTCATCTATAACTCAAGACCACAGTGGATGATATTAGAAAGTAGAAGGGTTGACTGTGTACAGTACAGATGCCTTCACTACATGATATCACATTGCAGGCTGGCATAGTTCATCTATAACTCAAGACCACAGTGGATGATATTAGAAAGTAGGAGGGTTGACTGTGTACAGTACAGATGCCTTCACTACATGATATCACATTGCAGGCTGGCATAGTTCATCTATAACTCAAGACCACAGTGGATGATATTAGAAAGTAGGAGGGTTGACTGTGTACAGTACAGATGCCTTCACTACATGATATCACATTGCAGGCTGGCATAGTTCATCTATAACTCAAGACCACAGTGGATGATATTAGAAAGTAGGAGGGTTGACTGTGTACAGTACAGATGCCTTCACTACATGATATCACATTGTAGGCTGGCATAGTTCATCTATAACTCAAGACCACAGTGGATGATATTAGAAAGTAGAAGGGTTGACTGTGTACAGTACAGATGCCTTCACTACATGATATCACATTGTAGGCTGGCATAGTTCATCTATAACTCAAGACCACAGTGGATGATATTAGAAAGTAGAAGGGTTGACTGTGTACAGTACAGATGCCTTCACTACATGATATCACATTGCAGGCTGGCATAGTTCATCTATAACTCAAGACCACAGTGGATGATATTAGAAAGTAGGAGGGTTGACTGTGTACAGTACAGATGCCTTCACTACATGATATCACATTGTAGGCTGGCATAGTTCATCTATAACTCAAGACCACAGTGGATGATATTAGAAAGTAGGAGGGTTGACTGTGTACAGTACAGATGCCTTCACTACATGATATCACATTGCAGGCTGGCATAGTTCATCTATAACTCAAGACCACAGTAGATGATATTAGAAAGTAGAAGGGTTGACTGTGTACAGTACAGATGCCTTCACTACATGATATCACATTGCAGGCTGGCATAGTTCATCTATAACTCAAGACCACAGTGGATGATATTAGAAAGTAGGAGGGTTGACTGTGTACAGTACAGATGCCTTCACTATATGATATCACATTGTAGGCTGGCATAGTTCATCTATAACTCAAGACCACAGTGGATGATATTAGAAAGTAGGAGGGTTGACTGTGTACAGTACAGATGCCTTCACTACATGATATCACATTGCAGGCTGGCATAGTTCATCTATAACTCAAGACCACAGTGGATGATATTAGAAAGTAGGAGGGTTGACTGTGTACAGTACAGATGCCTTCACTACATGATATCACATTGTAGGCTGGCATAGTTCATCTATAACTCAAGACCACAGTGGATGATATTAGAAAGTAGGAGGGTTGACTGTGTACAGTACAGATGCCTTCACTACATGATATCACATTGCAGGCTGGCATAGTTCATCTATAACTCAAGACCACAGTGGATGATATTAGAAAGTAGAAGGGTTGACTGTGTACAGTACAGATGCCTTCACTACATGATATCACATTGCAGGCTGGCATAGTTCATCTATAACTCAAGACCACAGTGGATGATATTAGAAAGTAGGAGGGTTGACTGTGTACAGTACAGATGCCTTCACTATATGATATCACATTGCAGGCTGGCATAGTTCATCTATAACTCAAGACCACAGTGGATGATATTAGAAAGTAGGAGGGTTGACTGTGTACAGTACAGATGCCTTCACTATATGATATCACATTGCAGGCTGGCATAGTTCATCTATAACTCAAGACCACAGTGGATGATATTAGAAAGTAGGAGGGTTGACTGTGTACAGTACAGATGCCTTCACTATATGATATCACATTGCAGGCTGGCATAGTTCATCTATAACTCAAGACCACAGTGGATGATATTAGAAAGTAGGAGGGTTGACTGTGTACAGTACAGATGCCTTCACTACATGATATCACATTGTAGGCTGGCATAGTTCATCTATAACTCAAGACCACAGTGGATGATATTAGAAAGTAGAAGGGTTGACTGTGTACAGTACAGATGCCTTCACTACATGATATCACATTGCAGGCTGGCATAGTTCATCTATAACTCAAGACCACAGTGGATGATATTAGAAAGTAGGAGGGTTGACTGTGTACAGTACAGATGCCTTCACTATATGATATCACATTGCAGGCTGGCATAGTTCATCTATAACTCAAGACCACAGTGGATGATATTAGAAAGTAGGAGGGTTGACTGTGTACAGTACAGATGCCTTCACTACATGATATCACATTGTAGGCTGGCATAGTTCATCTATAACTCAAGACCACAGTGGATGATATTAGAAAGTAGAAGGGTTGACTGTGTACAGTACAGATGCCTTCACTACATGATATCACATTGCAGGCTGGCATAGTTCATCTATAACTCAAGACCACAGTGGATGATATTAGAAAGTAGGAGGGTTGACTGTGTACAGTACAGATGCCTTCACTATATGATATCACATTGCAGGCTGGCATAGTTCATCTATAACTCAAGACCACAGTGGATGATATTAGAAAGTAGAAGGGTTGACTGTGTACAGTACAGATGCCTTCACTATATGATATCACATTGCAGGCTGGCATAGTTCATCTATAACTCAAGACCACAGTGGATGATATTAGAAAGTAGAAGGGTTGACTGTGTACAGTACAGATGCCTTCACTACATGATATCACATTGTAGGCTGGCATAGTTCATCTATAACTCAAGACCACAGTGGATGATATTAGAAAGTAGAAGGGTTGACTGTGTACAGTACAGATGCCTTCACTACATGATATCACATTGCAGGCTGGCATAGTTCATCTATAACTCAAGACCACAGTGGATGATATTAGAAAGTAGGAGGGTTGACTGTGTACAGTACAGATGCCTTCACTATATGATATCACATTGCAGGCTGGCATAGTTCATCTATAACTCAAGACCACAGTGGATGATATTAGAAAGTAGAAGGGTTGACTGTGTACAGTACAGATGCCTTCACTACATGATATCACATTGTAGGCTGGCATAGTTCATCTATAACTCAAGACCACAGTGGATGATATTAGAAAGTAGAAGGGTTGACTGTGTACAGTACAGATGCCTTCACTACATGATATCACATTGTAGGCTGGCATAGTTCATCTATAACTCAAGACCACAGTGGATGATATTAGAAAGTAGGAGGGTTGACTGTGTACAGTACAGATGCCTTCACTATATGATATCACATTGCAGGCTGGCATAGTTCATCTATAACTCAAGACCACAGTGGATGATATTAGAAAGTAGGAGGGTTGACTGTGTACAGTACAGATGCCTTCACTACATGATATCACATTGTAGGCTGGCATAGTTCATCTATAACTCAAGACCACAGTGGATGATATTAGAAAGTAGGAGGGTTGACTGTGTACAGTACAGATGCCTTCACTATATGATATCACATTGCAGGCTGGCATAGTTCATCTATAACTCAAGACCACAGTGGATGATATTAGAAAGTAGGAGGGTTGACTGTGTACAGTACAGATGCCTTCACTACATGATATCACATTGTAGGCTGGCATAGTTCATCTATAACTCAAGACCACAGTGGATGATATTAGAAAGTAGAAGGGTTGACTGTGTACAGTACAGATGCCTTCACTATATGATATCACATTGTAGGCTGGCATAGTTCATCTATAACTCAAGACCACAGTGGATGATATTAGAAAGTAGAAGGGTTGACTGTGTACAGTACAGATGCCTTCACTACATGATATCACATTGTAGGCTGGCATAGTTCATCTATAACTCAAGACCACAGTGGATGATATTAGAAAGTAGAAGGGTTGACTGTGTACAGTACAGATGCCTTCACTACATGATATCACATTGTAGGCTGGCATAGTTCATCTATAACTCAAGACCACAGTGGATGATATTAGAAAGTAGAAGGGTTGACTGTGTACAGTACAGATGCCTTCACTACATGATATCACATTGTAGGCTGGCATAGTTCATCTATAACTCAAGACCACAGTGGATGATATTAGAAAGTAGAAGGGTTGACTGTGTACAGTACAGATGCCTTCACTACATGATATCACATTGTAGGCTGGCATAGTTCATCTATAACTCAAGACCACAGTGGATGATATTAGAAAGTAGAAGGGTTGACTGTGTACAGTACAGATGCCTTCACTATATGATATCACATTGTAGGCTGGCATAGTTCATCTATAACTCAAGACCACAGTGGATGATATTAGAAAGTAGAAGGGTTGACTGTGTACAGTACAGATGCCTTCACTACATGATATCACATTGTAGGCTGGCATAGTTCATCTATAACTCAAGACCACAGTGGATGATATTAGAAAGTAGAAGGGTTGACTGTGTACAGTACAGATGCCTTCACTACATGATATCACATTGTAGGCTGGCATAGTTCATCTATAACTCAAGACCACAGTGGATGATATTAGAAAGTAGAAGGGTTGACTGTGTACAGTACAGATGCCTTCACTATATGATATCACATTGTAGGCTGGCATAGTTCATCTATAACTCAAGACCACAGTGGATGATATTAGAAAGTAGAAGGGTTGACTGTGTACAGTACAGATGCCTTCACTACATGATATCACATTGTAGGCTGGCATAGTTCATCTATAACTCAAGACCACAGTGGATGATATTAGAAAGTAGAAGGGTTGACTGTGTACAGTACAGATGCCTTCACTACATGATATCACATTGTAGGCTGGCATAGTTCATCTATAACTCAAGACCACAGTGGATGATATTAGAAAGTAGAAGGGTTGACTGTGTACAGTACAGATGCCTTCACTACATGATATCACATTGTAGGCTGGCATAGTTCATCTATAACTCAAGACCACAGTGGATGATATTAGAAAGTAGAAGGGTTGACTGTGTACAGTACAGATGCCTTCACTACATGATATCACATTGCAGGCTGGCATAGTTTACCTATCATTCAAGAACATAGAGGATGCCATTAAATGGGCAGACAGTTTAATACAGGAGGGATAAAATGTGATTTGTGTAGACACAATACTTTGACTTACATTTGTAAACCTGTTGCCATCATTTGATATAGAATTGATGTCACAAAGGAGAGTCTGGAAAAGAAAAAGACCGAAATATTTATCTCGTGAACACAAACATTAAACTGATTGAAAGAAAGCAATCCCTGATTTGCATTCATATTGAACATTTTGAAAATACACAAGAAAACAATTTTTCAAGATTAGATTTCGTGAATTAATTCAAAAGACTGATACTCCTGCAGGACTTGTTCTACAATCTGAACAATGCACTGTGTTTATTTACCTGAGAGGTCGGTCTGAGCAGCACATAGCGTGTGGTGTAGTTATGTCCATTACCGGATTGCCTGTAATCTCGCACCTCAGTTATGACACAGCCATTGTAGAAGATATTTGATTGGGATTTCTCCAACAGATCTACCAGAACTGGTGGAAGCTGAAATGAAAAAAAACACACACAAAAAACACAGTAAAAAAGTCTGATGGAAAACACATCTGCATAGATCTCACAGACTTTTGAAAACTCAAAAAGACTAACAACCTGTAACTTAGGGTCTCTTTTGTAGCATATGCCACATGTCCTTCCACTGGCACCACAGACTGCCACATAAGAACCATGCCTTCTAGGCTAGCAATGAGGGCATGGGTTTCTTGTGTTTGGACAGTTGGTATTATGTGGAAACCTCACGGCTTGTGTACTGTGGGATTTTGTGGCAAGAGCCAGTTAAGCAGGGAACAGCACTGATCGGAGTAGGGATAGTTAGTGAAAATAAAGCATCTTGCACTACTTTCAGTAATTTTTGTAAGTTTTTGCCATGGTTTTCAACTGAGATTAAACTCAACCATCTATTAGTTTTGTCAGCCTGTGTTCTTAAAATCGTTCAGCAGTTTTGTTTGTCGATCTGTCATGTTTCTCCCTTCCCTTTGTTTCCTTCATTGTTCATCCCTTGCTTTTTCTGTGTGCTTTCTGCCTCTCTCTTTTCATTTCTTTCCACTTGACTGCTTCTGTTACACCAGTATATGTACTTGTTTGTGTGTGTTGTGTTGTCATTTAGCCTTTAAAAAAGACTCTGCTATGGCGAAACGACAGGCAATTGAATTTTTTTGCAGTTGTGTTTTCTTGTGTGGGATATCCAGTTGAATCATCCACAGACACTTGTAGACATTGCAGGTTCATTGTGTTGATTAACCATTAAAATATTGTGAATATATAATTATACACAGTTCTTCTGAACTGTGTAATTATACACATGTATGTGTAAATATACACATGGCTTCTGACTGGCACCCACCGAACAAGGATATTGACAAAATAGGGAGACCGCCAACATAGAGCTAGATAGCTCAGTTGGTAGAGCGCCGCCACGTCAATCCGGAGGTCGTTGGTTCAAATCCCGCTCTAGTCAATTTTTCCTTGTTCAACCCAAAATCATTATACACTGTTCTTATATAGCGCTTTATCACACCCAATGGGCCTCTTGATTGTTTCCTGCAAGGTATTTACCTCTTCTGCATCCAGATATTCCAAAAGCTCTGATTCCTGTGAAATGAAACAAAACCAAAGTACCTATTATGAATAACAACTTAACAAAGAGTAAACCAGATGATCAGAATCCAACATAATATGTCAAACAGTTTTGTTTCAATGGTTTGTTGTACATCTGCAGTGCACTAGAATGTTGGGATGGTGGGTTCGAATTCTACCTGAGGAGGGTAGCCTGTGGATGTTTTTCCGCCGGACTCATAAAGGTAAACTCAAAATCCTTGGCGTTTGCAAAAAGTGGAATGTTAATGGGAATAATGAAGGAACATAATCTTACCTCATAAGGAAGTCGCATTGTTTCAGTTTCTGCAAATAAAGACAAGAAAAGCATTAAAACTGCTTTCCTTTTTGATCACTGTGACTGGCGATAATTGATGGAAGATACACCTTGTACCAAATAAGCAGTGAACAGTCTATCTGATGTACATCGGGTACTAACAAAGAGCCAATTACATTTCCAGTTGAGCTGATTATAGTGCCTAGGCAAGAAACTTAACCATAGTTTGCTTCCTTTCGCCCAGGTGTATAAATGGGGACCCATTATGGCAGAGATACAATTTGTTGGGGATAAACCTTTCAGGTTCTATGCCCACATAGAGTTACATGTTCGTAATCACAAATAACGGTTTAAGTATGCCCATTGACCAGGGATTTGTATTAAAATTAATATTAACAGTAGGATTGTTTCATTGTACAAAGTTCTTACCTGCACCATTTTCTCCGCGCAGCATCAAGGAGTAGCCCTGACTACCAAGACTCACTATAAGACATGTTAGTTTTTCTCTCTTGGCTAACTTGTCCAGAAGATGAACCCCTGTCTTGAGATGCTGTGAAAAAAAGAAACACAACAAATTTATTTGCCATTTTTATGGTTCTAAGAGTTACCTGTTTAAATAGGGAGAAGAAGTTACAATCTCAAATTATTGAAAGCAATGGGGAACTGTCACAAACAATATTACCCAAAATCAAATTTTTCTATTTTTTTTCTGCTGTTATTCATGACCCCAAAATGTGATTTACTTCCAAAGAAAGAGCATTGTGTGCGGGAAAATACAGCCATATTGACTAGGATGATCAGGACTGATGATATTAGATGCAATGAGTAGTTCTTACCTTATTGCTAGGAGGTTTACTGCATTCTTCCGAGTACAACTCATGCAGTCTGTGCTGCAGTGACTTCCTGTAGAAATAATCAGTACATGAGGAAAAAGTGGCTTTTGTTTTGGATTGTAGATTAAAACCCTTACTCAAAGGCATTTTTCCTACAGGTGACCTAAACCCTCCTCTATCCTCCTCTTTGATGTCATTCCACAACAAGTTATTTGGACACATAAAATTGGAATGCCTGACCCAGTGAAAAGCAATTGTTATTTGGGCCTACAAGTACAACCCTCAGTCCTTCTGAATCCTTCATTTCGGCAAAAAAGGGTAGGCCGGCAAAGAGGGTAGGCCCTATAGAAGGATTTGGAAGGGTTAGGGTAAAGAAAATTCTAAACAACTGACCTCTATAAAAAAAGAAGTTATGTTTCAATATCAGTTATGCTTGAATTTTAAGAAAAATCACCACTTGACCACAGGTCTTGTTCATCAGACTATTTTGCACTTTTCACAAGACCTAAAATATTCATTGACTGTTTTATATTTGCTTTGCAATAGTAAATTTCTTAAAAGTATGTGAGTTCGGGAAAACACAGTTACTGCTGGAATTATTAGACTTTGGCCAGCAGTTACTTCGAGCCCTGAATTTCCGTAATAGGGGTGATTGGTTGTAAAACATGAATCCGTGTTTTACAACAGATCACCCCGATTAATTATCAGATAATCAGACTTCACTTACCATTTGCTGTTTCCTGAAGTCTTAGGCTTTGAAGGCTTCTGTTCGGCATGAAGTAAAATGGCCTGAAAAGACATTAACACAATTTAAGGGATACTGTTTGAAACATTAGCATCAGATGTTGGGATCGCAACAGTCTACCCAGATTCAGGCCCAAAAGGGCAAGGGCACCAAGGCGTTTTCTCATTTGTAAGGGGCACCTCTATGAGGAAATTGGAAAATTCTTTTGGAATGTTTCAAGGGGCAACAGAAGCAATTGCCTTCGTGAAGCATCAAGCCTGCAGATTGTTAAAAACATGTACACTACTTGCAGTCATAGACAAAAAACTGGATACTCCACCGTTTGACAAAGTGTGTTTCACAGTTAAACCAATATAAATCACAGCAAAAATAAAAAACATTTAAAGGCACTGTACACGTTTGGTAATTACTCAAAATATATATTAGCATAAAAACTTACTTGGTGACGAGCAACGGAGAGCTGTTGATAGTGTAAAACATTGTGAGAAACGACTCCCTCTGAAGTAACGTAGTTTTTGAGAAAGAGGTAATTTCTCACTAAAATAATAAAAGACTTCTGGCCAGAAGCCTTTTATTCCTATCTGAAAGCACACTAATTTGTACAACAAGGGTGTTTTTTCTTTCATCATTTTCTTGCAACTTCAATGACCAATTGAGCCCAAATTTTCACAGGCTTGTTATTTTATGCATATGTTGGGATACACCAAGTGAGAATACTGGTCTTTGACAATTACAAAACGTGTTCAGTGCCTTTAAAATACAAGAAAGATTGAAAACCATTACAGTACAATACCAATGATTCTTCTTTGCTAAAAGTAAACAATAGTGACAGTAGTGCTTTCGTGAGATCCAAGCATGCCTAAATTTAAATGTTCATTGCTCAAATATCATAAGTACCTCAGCCGTCTGAATTGCCTCTTCCAAGTTTGATGTCTGTAAAAGAATACAAATGAATAGGTTTAGTAACAATCAATTCTAGTTGATTGAAACATTTGACACAATCAGTATTTTGATTTTCGTTTTGTGACTTCTTTGTAAACTCACCATCTTCCTGAGAATTCTGCAAATCTATCCATTTCTTTAGTATCGTCACAATGTTGTCCTGACCAAGCTGCACTGTTGTAGTTAAAAATTGGCTATAAACTAAAAGTGTAAAAGTAAGAGAGGGAAGTTTAATAACTGATTGTAAAGTCTGTCAAACAAAGAAGTGTTTCTAAACTTTCCACTCGTAACAGAAAAAAAAACCAATGCAACCCACAAGAATTAATTCTTGATCCATCTTCCTAGAATGAAATGTCATGATTTTGAAATGTGTTATACATGTACTTAAATTATACACTATACAGGAACTTTATTATTAGCCTAGCAAGGAATGATAGTCTTCATTTGTGCTTGTGGCTACTGTCTGATCTAGCCGGTAGATCGGCAATTGATACATTTCCTTGAAAAAATAAATTCTATAGCAACAATAATTCCTAACAGATTCACACTCAATAATATAATCAGTATGTTACTTTGCGAGAAACAGAATGCTGAAATCGGCAACGGTTACTGAATTCAGAGTCTTGTTGAAATGTCCTTGCTCTAGCTCTATGGATGAACATATTACTCAGTCAACTGTCAATCGAGCGACTTAATGGCCCAGATCGTCCATGATAACGAAGAACATTTCAAACTAAAGCCATCTACTACAAACCATGACCTCAGGTGATAATTTAGAATACAGATCGGGAGAGAAACACATACACGATCGTGATCGTAGCCTTAATATTTACCTATTCAATCCGCTGTCACGCTCATGTGTGTTTCGCACTGGCGTCCATCTTGAATCCCGAAGTGCATTGCGGTAAACACGGACTGAGCGGTTACTCAAGGTCAACTCGCCGGGTGACTGCCGGGGGCGGTGCTTGGTTGGAGGGAGGGGGGGTCCATTCTATGTAACTTCTGATTTAAAAATATGGCAAAAGAAAAAGGTAATGTTCAAAAAAAGTTGATTAGGACAATTTGTAAACTATGTTTAAAACAATGATGAAATTTAGGAAATTAAGAAATTAAAGTCCGTTGGATAAGTTTTCTCGGGCGGCACTTTCCCCATGATAAGATAAGGCCTATCTACGCTCAAAAATGCCCGCCAAACAGATTTTTGTGTGCATGAGACTGGTACAGTCTGTCCTGTGCGTGCCCGTTACATGATACAACCCTTCGAGCATGGGAACCAAAAGTTACATTTATTCAGGTCAAAGGATTGGAAAACAGGAAAACATCTCAATTATCAAATAACAATTGCCCCGACCCCTTTGGCTACGGGGGAAAAATGTTCAAAGTCAGCATGTATATGATGAGCCTGCGGACTCCGTTGGAGCAGTGCCTAGTCATGAAATGGTAAGCACCCTACCCTATTGTGCCTTACATAACAAAGTGAAGGTCTTGCTTATAAAACAACACCTTTATTGAACAATGACATGTTCTTTTCATTAAATTCCATTATGTCTTATTCCCTGCTGATGATCTGATTGTTATCAGGGGTTACCTCTCTTTCAAAGTGATGTTTCAAACTTTGCATGATGTGGATCATAAACCATAGAGAAAGGAGTGCTCTATAGAAAAACTATTGTAAACTTGTGAGTACAACCATTGTATCAAACTCTTTTGGGAGAAGTTGCTGATGAGAAGAACCGGTGTGGTCTCGATGTTTCAAACATTATACTCTTCTCCTGAAGATGAGCCGAGTATACTGTTCGAAACGTCGAGACCACACCGGTTTTCTCTCAGAACCAACACTTCTCCCAAAAGTGTTTTATATATGGTTGTACTCGCAAGTTTACTTTAGTTCTTCTCACTTTCAAATGTCATTTTAAGGTGGGAAATTTAGTGAGAGGAGGCTCTAACTCATAGTCAGCTAAAGTGTACAGTTTTTAAAAACAATTGCTCTAAATTGTTATTAATGTCTCAATTATTTAGTGAAGAAATACCGCGTGTGTGTAACCTTTGTAGATGACCTAAATTAAACTCTACTCTAATTTATACTGGTATCCTAATACCAACCTTGTTAAAATGTAACACACTCGAGTACAATATCAACACGTTTTGGTAACTAAAAGCAGTGAATGTCTTTAAAAAGAGAATACAGCATTTTTCGGTCATTTTTTCCCGATGACGTAAACATTGATTTTATTTTAAATCTTCGGACAAAAGTACATACATACATTAATTACAAATTGTCCGGGTCAAGACAAAAGTACAAAAAACAAAACTTGTCATCAGAGATGTGTTGGGTTACGTTCAAAGCCCTTTATTCGTTAATTACTAATGAGCAACATTTATCGTGTTATGCACTGTGGAGGACGTTGACCTCACTGATTACCGACTAGCACCATTGTTTACAGTAGATAGACATGCCAAAAGCATGGATAGTCCTTTTGGGCTTATCAATATGTCTCCACTTACTCCGATGGTTTTAAGAGAATTGGACAATAATTTACACACTGCATGATAAAGTGAGTCCCTGAGTATGATATTTTAACGGAAAACTTAACCTTATTACGGTGGAATGATAGAGCGCCCTCTGTGTTTTGAAGATAACATACAGATTATACACACAAAAAATGTTTGTGATCATGGATTTATTTAGCACATTCGTTGGTGTGCAAGATCAGTTTACGAACATAAATATTCAACATTAATGTTCTTCTAATGTCAAGTCTGGGTTTTAAATTGGGGAATCCCCCCATCCAGGGATGCCTAATCACGAAGGAGCTAATAATAGACATTACCTCATCCGGGGGATATAGAGCCCATCCGTTTACCCTGACCTCCATTTGGGGTATAACTTCCACCGTATGTCAAACTCCAACGACAGACTTCTAGATGACCTTTTGTTATCAATTAAAATCCATGCCCAACTACTTGGTCCCACGGGTTTTAACGACGCCTTTTACAATAATATGTTTTCCGAAAGTATGTTTCAAAATGTTGTTTCTGTGGAAGTGATATTTGCTGCAGAGATTTGAATAATGTCAAAATAAGTGAGTGCTGTATCCTTACAGAGCGTCAACTTTTATTGTGCGGTTTTACCAGGTTGTGACGCTGTAGTCTCGAAAACAGGATTGGGGATACATGGCTGCTTAATGAAAATCAAACTCCAACATCAGCTGTTTATTTTTTTAGGCAACTTGGCAAATTAGAAATGTCTCCTGGTTGTTGGATTTGATGAATGATGGTCCAATGTTGCTCCCCTGTACCATGCGTGTTACTCGAGCCTTATCAGCAATGCCCACCTTACATCTTACCACCGACTTTTAATTATGTTTTTTCCACTTTTTTTTCCATTTCAAAAAGGACGACTTCCCGGACTGACGGCTGTCGACATTAAACAGACATGCGCATATGTCGGTTACTTTTAACCCATTTATGAAACGAACATTATAGGTTCCGGGGCATAAAATTGACCTTTATGTTCAACAACTAAAAAAGGAGCATTTTCAATGCCTGCTTCCACGGACATCGGAAGTGAAAGTTCACCGTGAGTGCACTGCAGCCATGGACATCTACTCAAACGGAAGCCCTAGGCCGAGTAGGGCGCCCTCTGTCAGTAACCCAGGCATAAACTGCATCCTTGAACTCAGTCACCTCAGAATTGAGACACTATCACTTGAAGCTCATCAGGTTTCCTGAGATAACACCTCTTGCTGTTTCTGGGAAACATGTAAACATGTAATTTGTGTGCGTTATACATACCGTTATTCGGCAAGGCAGCTGCACCGCAATTTTCTTTCTCAGCAGGCCGTGTTATTTCAGCCAGTGGGAGGACGACGAGTATGCCTATTATTAACAATTTCACGAGAAGATCATGGTCACACTTTGAAGTTTCGCCGGTTTTTGAAGTTTTGACGGTGAACCTATATCGAACTCATCTACGGGTGTGGTGGTGTAGAGGGCGTGTATATGGTCGCATCCCACCCTTGCACGAATGAGATTTTCCTAACAATTTTAGGTTTACATCATTTTTTTCTTCAATATTATTTGATCTTTTGAGTAACAAGTGTTTGTTCTTGTCATTATCCCCTTACAAAATTAGTGTTAGTGTCGTATTTTCATAATTAAGTAGATTTTCAAAACAATTACTTCAAAAATGTTAATATTACAATACTACATACAAACAAATCGGGCATGAAAGTGATTAATTTATTCATACAAATTAATGCATCCAGGTGTGAAGCTCAAATTGAATACTGGTCTTCTGAAAAACAAACTCAAAATAAAACCGTAAGAAACAATACATGGGCTTTCCTAGATTGAAACAAATACACGAAGACTTGGTTGGTCTTGTTTCCATTTGAAGTATAAAGCAACCTTACACGTTACACGTTGCCCCCCAAAACCCGCTGAAATGCTACTAGCCCATGGCGTGCGGTTATTAAATAAATCATAACTGACTGATAGAGTCCCAACCCGACACCGACACCATTAACGACCCCCTTTTGGGGCAATTTGATAAATTTCCAGACCAATTGAGCCAATTAAGGTGCCGTTTAAAACTACAGCAAAAATTTTTGTTAAAAATCAGCTAAAAATGTGGCCGGCGTAGATTCTTTTGTGAAAAAATAGTATTGTAATGTTAACATTAAAAAAGCAAAACCAATGTCGGCGGTTTGGTTGATGTGCACAACACTGCCATAGTAACAAGTTGAAATCGTACACCATTTGTTTAAAATCGCTGAAATAAGTGTGAGTATGAAATGTTAATTACATCAATTGGCAGACTGGCTTTATGGAAGTTGTGTGTTTTCGTTTCTTTGCATTGTCCTTCAAAACAACAATCAATAAAGTGTTTTATATACACATCTGAAACATGTTACTTACAACTGTCACAAGTCATTATAGATGAAAAGCACAATCGCAACATTGGCTTTATTAAATTTACCATGCTCATTGTATGGACAAAGTGTATGGAACTATTGGGCTATTTTCACGTACCCCTTTCAATTAACTGAATTAATTTACTATAGTCAGTAATTTTATCAACGAGACTGCTCTAATTCGCCGTGTCATGAAAGCGTAGACTATTCCGATTTTGACATTGTTTTTGTCAGCTTGATTTACTCAATCAGGTAGGACCTCCTCAGACATGTCGTTTGTAATTTCCTGACTGATTGGAGGAGGAGAACCCGTGTGGACCTTCCACCCTGGACCGTCCCCCTGTCCTGGTAATTGCATCTTGCAAATTATTGAGGCAATACCGGGAAGTTAAGGTCGGGTTTACTTCCTTCTGCCCCCTTAGAGTATATATGGAACTTTAAAGCAGTAACATCCCTTTCGTAAATAAAAGGAATCCACGAATCGAGACACAAACTGTGCAAGTCAATCATCCAAAGAAACAGCTCTAATTATTTAATTCAATTTTAAAAGTTAAAATGAATCATTGTTCGTCGATCCAGTTCGAGCTCTTCATCGATTGTAATATTTTTTTCCCGGAGTTAAAAACTTTGGTGAAATAACTATTTAGGATGTCGGGTTCCACCACTTTATTCCTTCCACTCTTTTAGTTTAGTTTTAGCTCGAAATTATTTCTATTTTGGAATGTCGATGTGTGCTAATAAGATCATTCATACTTATTTACCATTAAGTCATCCATAATAAAATACGCGATCGTTGGGAGCCATTTTGTCTGGTGTTCGTCACAACAAACAAAAACTGAAAGTTTTCAAAGATATTCGGCTGTTATTACAAACAAACTGACATGTCCAGGCGATTAGGGTGACACTTTGTAACCCGGAGGTGAGCCAGAATCATCGGCTCCATATTAGAAGATGTCCACAGGGTCTAAGCCCACATCTTGGGGGACTATTATTTTTGAGACCACTGGTTTGATTTCCAGTCTACACAGACGCTGTGTTTGTGAAGAAGCGACACTTTCTCACCAAGAGTAAATATTTGCTTTTGAGTGGTCATAATGATAACCGAGATTTTCCCCTTGGGGTATACGGGAGATGGCGTCTCGCGGTATGACACCCCTCACCCATTTACGCGACCGCTAGACGCTATATGACCGTTTCCTAGACTATTGTTGAATAGAATACTTAATATAATTGTCTGGTGGTGGCTGATGTTTCAATGAACATTGTAAAGTATCCATATCCCTTAAGTCACATCATTCAAGACCTTCTTGTTATTTTCACAAAATTACTGATGGAAATGATGAGCCGATCTGATAGCTTGTTTGCTTGTTATTCCATTTGAAAGTAAAACTAATTTAAGTTCCGAATAACCTTTAGTTCCCCGTCCTCAAAATACATTGAAACAAAACCTACAAAGGATACCGGTCGGTCTCTTCGAACATTCATGTCTTAGATCGTAAACAAAATGATATCAAACCATACTCTAATATCATTATATAACATTGAAGGGGTGTTTTAGGAACACTAATTGTAACTGTCTGACCGCTTTTGGCACTTAGACTTAATTTGAAGTTACATGTGCAGACTGAAGTGTGGGCTCATTTGACGATTTTGTTTACAAATTGGCATAAACCCATATGATTGGGTGGATCAGTTACGCATTAAGCCCACTTTTGGGCTTAATGCTAATCTCTCCTACCGGAAGGGTCTCGTAATATACAAGGTTTTCCAAGTATACCCTATTAGGCACCAAAAAGAGTATAGCGATCAAATCTTTGGGATTAGGGTTTCGAAATTCGCAACACATTATTCGATGATTGAGATATAGGAAGGGCAACAGAGAGGAGGCTTAAAAGTGAGTGAAAACTAAAGTTGACACACAGTAAAGGAATGGATGTTGAGATCAAACGTGTTATGGTTGATAACCATGTAATGATATGCTCTTGGAAGAAATGGTGGCCCTTGTATGTGAGTGTGCCAGACAAACAGTCAATATATTGAGTGATGAAATACTGACGTTGAGAATGCATTCCCGTAGTTGTTCATAACAACCAATCAACTATGTTACGAACATGAATCAACGTGAATGTTTTCAAAATAATAATCACCTCCACTGTTGCCTTTCGATTCAATCCAACCCTGACATGTTCTTTGTCTTTCACCTCAGACCGGGAACTTGTGTGTATTGGGTTCAGTCCCTACCTGATAGCGTGCATTCCCAGGTTTTCAACCCACATCTAAAACTGATCATTTCTTCGTCGTCTTATATTCATTCTGTTGGATGTGTAATGAAATAAATAAAATCTCATGAAAACATTAATAGGTATTCGTAGGCCGCTTTTTGTTTAACCCATTGTGTTAAAGTCCCTTACACTATTACTACCTCCATTCATTAGGACCTTAAAGGCACTGAACACGTTTTGTAATTGTCAAAGACCAGTATTCTCACTTGGTGTATCTCAACATATGCATAAAATAACAAGCCTGTGAAAATTTGGGCTCAATTGGTCATTGAAGTTGCAAGAAAATGATGAAAGAAAAAACACCCTTGTTGTACAAATTAGTGTGCTTTCAGATAGGAATAAAAGGCTTCTGGCCAGAAGTCTTTTATTATTTTAGTGAGAAATTACCTCTTTCTCAAAAACTACGTTACTTCAGAGGGAGTCGTTTCTCACAATGTTTTATACTATCAACAGCTCTCCGTTGCTCGTTACCAAGTAAGTTTTTATGCTAATATATATTTTGAGTAATACCAAACGTGTACAGTGCCTTTAAAGCAAACGTGAGGCCATTAGAATTGTTTGCATTTTATATCAAGTTTGGTAAGCAGTTTGCAACAGTTTATTTTTATTTATTTCAAACACGAATTGCTTCAAGAAATTGTCGAGGTCACTTTTTAATCTCAAAAATAAACATTTGAGAAATAACACCTTCAAATGTCACATAAATGTCACATAACTGCTCACCTGTCTCTCGAATTGTAACATTTCGTCAAGAAAAAAAAGTCTTCGCCGCATTGCGAGGGAACGAAACCCGAAAAGTGTCCTCGTAAAGTGAAACTTCGGGACCTAGCACGACTTTGAAAGGGGCAATTACTCTATCACAGGTGCATGTTAATCAGAATTGAAACATTAGCCCGTGCCCCCTGGATGTTGTTCCAATGACATGCTCGGCCTTGACTTCTTCAGAGGCAACGACCTTTTGGGAACTATTTGCAAGAATGTCATATTATTTATGACAACAATTACGGAAGTGACCGGGAGAATTTATATATTTAGCTTCGGTGAAGTTGCAATTTTCTTTTGTTTTACTTGAGTTTGTATGAGCAAATGGTTCACTCCCAAGTACAGGGGGAGCTCGTCCTAACCCGATGTTTAAAGGCCCTGTACACGATTGGTAAGATCGAAAAACACAAATGTTCACAGATTCACACATAACTTACATGATTTAAAGTAAGTAATAGTAGAAAGGGTTCCTTAAAATATTTCTGCCTGAAATGCTATCGTTTCTGAGAAATGAGTAAAACAATAGTTTTTATCGCGCGCGATAATAAACTCCATGTTTGAAAAACAGAAAACACATAAGGTCTCTTTTCACTATTTTCTCGTGACCTCGATGACCAATTGAGCTCAATTTTTCACAGGTTTGTTATTTCATGTATGTGGTTGATTACACAAAACATGAACACTGTCTGTGATTATTTTGTCAGCTCTGCCAATCCTGTATAATACCTTTAAGTCCTCCAAAATATCCTTTCAAAACTTATGGGGAAAATAAGTTGTCGAGAAGAGGGTGGGCGGGGGGGGGGGGGCTACTGCCAAGCACCATCTTGAGTTCGGCAAGGTCAAGTGTTTCTCATAACATCATGTTCATTTTGACGTGGGTTTATTTATAAACCTGTGTTGATAACCCTTAAAGTGCAGAGCAGGGGTTACAAAAACCCATGGAAAATACTGCCAAATTTGGCAATTCCTTCCACGAGAATTTGGTTCGCTTTGATTTTTTTTACCAAGCGTTCCGATTCCTGAGTGGCATTGACGGGTTATCTGTGGCCGTCAAGACTGCTCTAACATCCCGTCGCCTGATTGGGATGTTCCCGCTTCGTCCCGTGCTCTTCACCAGAAAAGTGTTATCTACTCACGTCAGTGAAGACTGAAACTGCCGTTTGCATGAGTTTGCGTGTAATAGGCCATGTTATTCAGGTCAAGTTATCAAGGTTTTATTAATGTTTGAAATGAAAAGTGAATAGTTGTGTTGAAATGTCATCTGTTTTTGAAAGTTCCCCGTATATCTTACAACCGGTGGCTGTCCAGTAGGTCTTTCCGATTGTCCAACTATAGAGTAAGGGTCCGACCATCAGCAGTCACCCAAATTGTTCATCAAATCGGTTTATTCGCCTGTACTTTTTATGATGAATTCTTGAAGAAGTAAATACGACATTTTTGAGGACAGTGGGCCCATCATTGTTCATACTAATGGCGCAGTGAGAAAACAAAACAAAGATGTATACACTATAATGGATGAGGACTTTCAGCTCAGCCGAACAGGCTCCGTGACTTGGCGGCAAGTAAAGACGACTGTCGTTCTTCTTTTGGAAATCAATTCGCTAATGGGTTAGTCGTGCTCTCTAGTCAGTGCGTGAAATCACGGGGGTGGGGGGGGGGGGGGCGGTATGACGAGCCAGTAAACGGCCTTCGTACTTTTCTGATAATATTTTCCTTTCCCTGGAGCTCCCATGTGATATTATGGTGACCTTTATTCGAATAACGTCGGATCATTGACCCGTAGGCTGATACAGGGTGTAATTTATTTGTGCACTTAATGATACTTTGCTGTTTTGAAACGACAGCAAGGTGTAGGCATAGCTAGTCCAAGTTTGGGAATACTCGACCTTCATAATCAATTCACCCCAAAGAACTGCTGCTTGGGGTAAGGTGTTAAATACGGTATCACTTAGTGTGTATTGTGGACAACTAGCGGAACATCTGATGCAAGCTATCTATTAACACTTTGTATTTTTAAGCACAAACTTTTAAAATAACGTTCCGTGAATAGAATAAACACAGGGCATTTCAACAGATCGTTAATTGTTACACTAAATCAAAGAGAAAGTGACATTTATCTGACGTGTCTTGGCCAATAAATATCAGTGATAGGATGTTCAATGGCATAACCAGACTTTTTTATTGGGGGTTGGGGGTGTCGAGTTCATATAATCTACGGGCACCATTTGATGACAATTTATGAATTATGGTTATCAGCCAAGTCCTATTTGTTATTTGTTATAATTGCTATTTAAAAACTCCTTTTAAAACTTGTAAATACACCTGAAGCATTTATATTGACTAGAGCTATTTACAACATCAACAGTGGATTTGACATGGGGGGGGGGGGGGGGGGGTGGGCGCGGTAGCCCCCCCCCCCGCTTAGAACCTCCCCCAAGTGGGATACAAAAAAATGCACAAATGAAGTGTTCGATACCTCAAATAGCCCTCGCCTCAAATTATGCTTTTGAACCCGCTTGTCCCCCTAGCCGTTTCCTGGTTTACCATCAAAATAGAAAACTAACCGGAGAATAGAGACACATATGTGAAAATGTCAGAAGGTCAACGGGACTCGATCAAAGCTGTTTATGAGATGAACCCATCAAAAAATAATCAAAATTGTTTGGAAGGGCCACATTTGGGAACCGGGCTGTTTGTTAAGGACTTGTTGCTGAACACACAATGTCTACGGGATTAAATTTACTGGAGCAATTTGGAAAATAAACTGTTCAAATATTTCGAACCGGGGTAACGAATTATAGTGTACGTTCCCCATGACGTAACCTTTAGAATAATAGTCGAACTTGGTACACAGAAATAGGTTCTTATTTTGAATAGGTCAGGTTTACTTTTACTGAACGTGACGTTGTTGAATCTTTGGTAACAAGCCACTGACTTGGGATAATTATTTTTTTGATATTTTTTTGTCAAAACATAATGAAGTGCTTGTTTACTTAACTCGACTTCAGTGGTCTACACCACACTACACAGAATTATGCACGTTTCATAGGAATTCCTGTCACGGCATGAAAAAAACCCATTAATGAAAATACGCACTTTTTATTTTGTCACTTAAGCATTTTATGTGATCGATTTTAATTCTGCCGACGAATGCAACAAACATTCAACTAAAACATACTTATTTTCTTCTGAAAGTAATAATTAGAAAAACAGTGAAAGTAGCATATATTATCAAGTGGGTTACTATACTTCGTACTCAATCCAGTGGATTCATTGAATATCTGGGAATTCGGAAAATGTGGGAGGATTTGAAACACATAAGCATGTCCTTTTAAAGTGTAGTTCGACGTCGACGTCTACTTTAATAAACCACAAGGATTTTTTCTGGAGAGATCTGTATATATTTAGGATCCTATAGTCTTCATTCAAGATAGTTGAAGATGATTTTACTACGAACATCTCCAGTACCCTCGAACATCACTCTCGCATTGATTAAAGTATGCCTCGGCACAAGTCTAAAAAAACAAACTTATGAAACCATCCTCCTTGCGCAATACTGAAATAGCTTGTATTCCCTAGTACATTGCAAGCATTCATTGGCAATTAAAGTCCTCCCAATAGAATATAGATTGAACGGTAAAGCATAATTGCAAGTGTCACTTGGGCGTGTCTGGACCCCCGACTCTAATCAACCGTGTGCTAGAGGGAACAAGGGGTGAGCTCCCCTCCAGTTTAACTCAAACTCAATCCACATGTATTGGACCGTGCCGCTCCCAGAAATAACATTATCCTTCCCACTCGTGCAAATCTAAGATTATTTTGGATCTGTCCTCGAAAAACAAGGCCGGAAAAGACATCGAAAACACCTCAGAGATAAAAGAGTAGGCTCCATGCATATGAAAAAGCAAAACGTGCATTTGTCTGTCCTCGTTCTCAACTCAGGGCAGGAGTTAACGCAACCCCGACCCCTCATACCTTAATCTACCTGAGCTTTGATACCCCTGGGGTAGAAATCGGCATGTGTCTGCCTCATGTTCGCTCATGTTCTAGTCCCCTGGTCATTGGATCGTATTATATTTCCCGGATAAAATGCATTTTTCTTTTTGGCCTGGGCGTCCAGGTAGTCAACACATATCTGTGTTTGTTTGTCTACTGGAATAATATTGTTCTATGTTAGGAAAATCATGGGGTGAAGCGAATGTTGCTGGCAGAGGACCAGATGAGGACGTGTGGACATGTATTGAGATACACGTCAAGCTTATGCTCTCGTTATCAAAACAACAATGATGGTAGAGGAATCCGGTATGTGAAAATGTCACAAGACATTCGAACAGTAGGCCTAAGGAATGCAGACTGTCTGTCATAAACAGACCAAGAGCATTGGAACAGACCACATGACTGTCAGTAGAATGCAGCATTGGTTATTGTGGTGCATACAAGATCAAGCTAAGAATATTACCGAGCAAAGAGTTTCCCACAACATCATATCAAACAGCTTACCTTCAATGTACAAACTGGGTCAGTTTTGTGTTGAGTGGTATGGAGCACATAAGGAGGGCGGGGGAGGGGCACAATGTTACCGGTTAACCGCGATACTGGGTATGTTTTGGGTACAGGTATTTATGTTCCCCAAGTCCATGTTTGAAAAAATATCAAACAATGTTTATTTGATGTAATCGAGTAGCCCCTTTCAAGCGACACCTATGGAAAAAAACCACACCTTGTGAACAAGAACTTAACAACCGACCACCCTGGGAGGAATTTGCCGCTTGAAATCAACCCCCTGAGCGTACAGTCGTGGCCCCGCCCCTCAGTTACGCTCTGTCTCCATTTCGTTTGTCAATCGCATGGAATTCCTTCGACAAACACACACTGGGATGATCTCATGTATCCAAGTGTAACCCCAGATAAGTCTTAAAGCAGACAGAACTAGCCCGGGGAGAAATCTCTGTCTAATAGATTTGTTTCCCAAGTTGCACTTTTGCTCCCAACTAGATAATAAAAGTTTTTGCCGTACACTGCCGCCATGGACCTTACAAACCCTGAAATTGAAGTCAATACCAACCCCTGGCATAAACACACTGGGGCCTACACCTTTTGGAGCGGTGTGTTGTGACATATCACGCTGGGCCGATAGTTCGGGCTATCTGTCCTTCACTGTCACCGGGAAAGTCAACAACTCCTTCAGGTTTTGTCAAAATCACTCAAGTTCAAACAAGTTGTGACCCAATTTTCCCCATATTTTCCTTTTTATTTCTGGCTACTTGTTCTGACCATTATTCACAGAATGCGCCCAAGTCAGCATTGGAGCAAACTTTTGACCCAGTTCAAATTCCCTGGTGCGACCCACCCCTCGGGGAAGATTACATTTTTGTGAGATGCGGAATCTTAATGTAATTCCCATCCGGGAAAGGGAGCTACTTGGGCCCATAGGAGTTCATCGGTTACAACCACGTGATTCAACCAATCTTGAGCAATGCCATTGATATTCGTGACGATCATTTCTCATAAGCATATACTCATAGCTACAAATGAACCAATCAACGGACGTCTGTTGACCACGAAAGCTTTATGATAAAGTCTCTCCGGAAAAACCTATCACGTTTTGTATTACATACCGGTATGGAAAAGAACACATCTTTCATAATTCCATTTTACAAAAAAGCACAAACGATTATCGTCAAATGGGGTTGGTGACGGTGAAAATAAGAACAGTGAATCTGACAAACATTTTCCAGTTTAAATCTCAATATCAACCCAATTCCTCAGGTTGAAATCTCCATACAATCAGCTATAGATCTATTTGAATTGCATTTCATCCAATCCATGTGACACACGTCCCCTCAAACACCCAATTTAGCTCCTGCTAAACTCGGCGTACACCATTATAGCCCATGTGTATTTATTAGTAAAATGCGAGCGGCAAACTTAAGATAATAATCTAAGCCAAAAATGAAATCGGGCTTGTTATAGATTCATATCGAAGGAAATTACATATGTAACTGTGTCACATGTCGACCCTGTACCGTGATTAGCATCAAGTGCCTCGCCGATGGCCGTCTTATATTACACCGATTTATTACCCCATATTTCAGCCCCCTTGATTGCCCCCGAGAAACCTGATCCCAATGAACAACTATAGCCTCGATTAGCAGAACAAAATTATATTAATAAATTATATAGAGAATCGCAGTGTAGAAATCACATAACTCTGAATATATCACTGCTATATTTCATGCAACTAATCTGAATATATCACTGCTATATTTCATGCAACTAATCTGAATATATCACTGCTATATTTCATGCAACTAATCTGAATATATCACTGCTATATTTCATGCAACTAATCTGAATATATCACTGCTATATTTCATGCAACTAATCTGAATATATCACTGCTATATTTCATGCAACTAATCTGAATATATCACTGCTATATTTCATGCAACTAATCTGAATATATCACTGCTATATTTCATGCAACTAATCTGTCTGAATCAAAACTTGAGAGGTCCATGTTTCATGATGTTACACATTATAGCCAGCAATGAGTTTGTCAAAATTAAAAGGTATGTTCAGCTTGTTAAATACACGCACCATGAACAATTGGAGAGGCACAGTTTAATTTAGATTCAATATTAAATGCACATTTAATTTAATCCTGATTAAAATATATTCCTTATGTAGTTACAAACAAAATAGATTACTTGTTTCCGGAATGTTTAAAATAGTATTGCAATATTTTATTGATAAGGTAGGTTCCCGGAAACACCACAGCGTTATCTATCAATCATACCATAAACCTAACAAACAGAACTTTAAACTTTGAACTTTTGTCTAGGGGTCAGAGACATTTCCTACACGATACACGCGTTCACTTTCTTTGATGAATATCGTGTTCCAATAGCTACTGACGTACATTAAATCTGATTTGGATTTATTTGAACTTAACATATTTTATTTATTCTGTTTACCAATGATTTTATTATTGAGAGTACAAGTGAGGGGGGGGGGGGGATGTAAACCCAAACAGGGTCATCATGGGTTCAGGATTGATGTGAGCGTGTTACTTTACCTGTGAAGCCGAATTTCGTTCCGTGTAATTTGTTCGTATTTGCTTGTACCCTCAGAACAATTATTTCTATAAAAGTTTGACTTTGTTGTTTTTAGAAGTGAGTATAATAACTCACTCATGTAAGAAATAGGTTCAGAACATTTTGAGCTAAATGGGCTGATTTTAGCTCCAGAACATCCACCAGAACTTATCTGAGGTCTGCATCAGTTGACCTTTCCACGGTCGTCAAATGTCACTCGTGCACTCCAAAGTAACTGAGTTGGAACAAATATAATGACAAAGCAATATTTTTCACAGAGTTTTCATTCTTCATCGCAAATGAAAGTGTTTAATCCCAGCTTGTCGCCAGCATCCCACGCAGCCGCAGTATACCGATTGTGCCGTTGTCAGGCTCAGTTAGCATCATCCGTGATTTACAAATTGTTTGTGTAAAAATTTACGTCTGCGTTTCAGTGACATATGCACTGCGCATAAAACTCGACCGTGTATCCCCGAGTTGAACTTGACAAAATGTGTTAGTGTCCACAAAGTTATTCATGGCATTTTATGGCCAATAAAATTAACCAAGATTCGAAGCATATGAAAGATCATACAGTTAATTATTCAATTTGAAGTTTACGATTTAACGCATTGTCGACCTTGATGTGAGCTGAAGTAGTTTTATGAGCATACAAGTTTTTATTAAGGTATATACCGCTAAGCTTTGCAACTTTCTTTTGGAGAAGGATTTCTAGTGAAAACTGTTTACTTCACTTTTTGTTCAAAAAGTTTTTTTTATTGCACCAATGTGACCAGAACAGAGCTTACTTTACGACTGAAAAAACCCGACAACAAACTTTGAAAGCGAAATATGTACCTTCTATTCAAGCTGGTACAGGGAATTTGATAAAAACATTGGAAAGACCCAGTCCCCTTTTTCCCCCAACTTGTAAATTACCTTCCTTATCGTTCAATCAGAATTCCAGTAATGCAAGTTTCTTTTTTCCAGTGAGCCATAACGTTTCTTTACAAGTTACGAAACACAGCTAATGACCTTAACGGAATGCGTACAGATTTGAAAACCAGTTTACATTCACTACGAGAAGACAAATTCAAACCGCGACGCCAATGACAAATGCATAGCCGTTGGAAATGTATAGGTAGGCAAAGGGAGCCGACTTGCATCAAAATTCCGTTAAAAAAAAGTTATCTTCCCCTATTTGGTGAGTCTGGGACCAGTCAGTACGGTGTTTGCACCCCCCAAAACCACACACTAAGGGTTTGAGGTGGCAATCGCATACCTCCAGCTGTCATATTTTTTTGTTCAACCTGCCGGGATCATAATGACTAACTTCAACATAAGAAAACACGTTCAGGCGCAAAAGCTCCGTGTTCAATTATGATTACATGGTTGCCATATCTCCAACTCTAGTATAAGGGACTAACCGGTAAAGCATTCGACCCTAAGTGAAAAGAGCCATGGTGACCGGCACACACGCCTCTGGATTTGTATACTGCAAAAAGTGTTCAATTTCGTAATAAAGCATTTTAAACTGAAGTGGTATAAGACTCGGTAATCATTGGAATAAATGAAGCTATTACATCACTCGACTAACAGTTCACCGGTTCAATTGATTTGACCAAAGACGACCGGCACTTTCGAGGCCAGCTATGTCAATGTACGTTTCACTATATAGCAATAATCTAATAATATATCAAATTTTGAGGCACACAAAAATGGCACCTAACTCAAAGTTTTAGAGCATTTGTATTCGTCTTGCAGTGCCCCATTCTCTCTGCTTTACCAGCACCTTCCATCCTCTAAACTGAACCCGGAACATTTCACAGAAACATGTGTCTAAAGGCCAATGATTTTTTACTCAGATAAACCGCCAAGTCGGAAGTAAATAATGGCTTTTAAATAAGATGCGTTGTACCTTTTGCCCACCATGCCGTCAGACTTTACTGTCAAACACCCTTTAGACCCAAAGTAGCACTGACACATCCCCCGTTGCAAACCGATATACGTCCCCCTTAAACAACTAAGGGTAAGTCTCGCCTCTGGTCGGTGCTTAATCTTAGCCGGTATCGTGTAAATCTTTTCTTTACCTGACCTTAAGATGGGGGTAGAACCATTTACTTCCCGTCAATGATCTCGATTCGCTTTGTGATTTGAACACTTTATAGCTAACCAAGTAGTCACCTTTACATAAAACAAGATTTAACTTTGTAAATGTAGGCCTGCGGGTGGGACTCTTTGTTGGAACGGGGGCTACAAGACGTGCGAATTCAGGAGTTCATTATGTGTTTAAAAAAGTGGGTATCAGAGGGTATAGAGTTCAGGCCTTGTACGGTCAAACTTATCTCATATTGAAATTCTTCCGATTTGGGGAGCAGTAATTTACTTTGTAAAATCGCAGTATGGTTTGTTAAAGGATAAGGATAATCGTCACAAGAGGTGCAATAACCCTTTTAGAACAAACTCATTGGTTGGAAAGAGACCGAAGAAGTGGGTAATATATATGGTGTTTGTTGTAAGACCATTTCAAAGTGAATGACCTTAAAATGAAATGCCTGGCTAGACTTATGATCATAAATATATATCTGATCTTTGTCTGTTAGCCTTCGCTTCGCATGAAGATGTCTCTAGCTTCCATAATTACTTGGTCAATAACTGAAATCCCATGGAGGTCCAAATACTATACACAGAAAATGAGTGTATGACCTGTAATTCCACTTGTGAATCATTTTCAATTGCGGTGAGTCCTTGATGTGTTTTTTTTGTTCGGTGTCTGTTGCAATTATTTCGTGTGAAAGTGGAAGAGCCTATTTACCACCCACCGTTATTCGCTTCAATCAGTGGGAGTGTGAGGCCAGTAATCCGCGGTGAAATGGACAGGACTTACTTTACCTTCTTGCGGTTCCTATACCTTACAACTCATTTGTAAACCACATTTTGGTTAGTTACAATTAGGCCCCCTACTACCTACGTGAAGCCATTACTGAGGGCATGAAATATTTCACTGTCTGTGTTTTTTTTAAGCAGATTAATTAAGCTGAATGTCAGTCAAGACTTTCAAGCTGGTGAGCTTGTGATGAAAAATTTACGAGTTGCACGATGCACGCCATTCGATCTTTAAAACAAAACCCGCAATAACTTATTAAGTTTCATAACAACTTATGCCTATATTTTAAAGATAGCTAACACTTACACAGTCCAAATTTGTCAGCCTTTGTATTGCCATCAAAATGAGGTCTATCTACGATATCTTAGGTTTGTACTTCTCATTTTGGTCTTCTTGTGTTTTTATATAATACGGTATCAACAAGGTGGGGGGGGGGGGGGGGGGGGGGCAATGACCTTAATATTTAAATGTAGCTGCCAAATTTACTGCGAATTTTTAACGGCGACACATTTTGCAATCACTCAAAAAAGGCCACAAAAGAAAGTGCCGACTCACGAGAGGTGCCGTGAGCTCTTCTAAATAATTATTGCATGAATCGATCAGTTCATATGACGAATGCCGTTGTCAATGGAAAGAAAAGAAAAACTGATTTCATATTTTCACAATGTGGTGTATATTGAAATGGATGTGGTCTTTCTTCAAATCGAGACTCAGAAAGTAGGGATTTGGCGTTGGATTACGTGCTTTGAATTTGCTGACAAAAAGATAACGCAAAGAGGTTGTTTTACTTTGGCAAACAGCTACGACTTAGTAGTACGTTTCGGTCTTCATGTAAAGAAAAATTACTAAAGAATTGAAGTTGTATATAGCCGCTGGTCGATTTGTTTGTTTCAATTGTTGATCCTCTTCTGTTCCCACCGTCGTAAAATATAGTATATTTGTTTTGTTGGTGCAAGAAAGCCTTTTACACGCTGTAAACCATGACAGAATACACTTTAAGTTCGTTATCACTTTAATTTATTGCTTAAAATGAAGAATTTTGCTGTCAACTTTGCAAAAAGGGGATTCTGGAGTTGCATTGTGATTTCACGGAGCACATTTATCACTACCACCTGACAAAACCACAATATCTACCATTGTGATGTAAAAACAGCAGACACTCAAAGTTAACAATAACAAACTTCAAAAACCTGGTTCAAAGTTGACTTTAAACAAAATACTTTTCACTAAAAGCATCCTTACATATATTTAGAAAACATATTTAGAGGACACACTCTTTCCTACATTTTATTATGTCTAGGTCCAATTAGCTGTGATGTACTAATAGTTGCATTTATTTCAATGATTATTTTTAAAACTAAATTTCCCAAGTTTAAGTTGGAATGTTTGATTACGTAATTGAATACTTGTCGCAGTCTAAACTCATTGGGCACACGCCCTCGTGGTCTGTCGTCAAGAGGCATGTGTGCCGTCATCATGGCCATGTTTGTTCATGGGGTCGAATGCTTTACCAGTGAGCGTTTTGGTCCCTTACCTTAGAGTTGGAGATTTGGCAACCATTGTAAATATTGTAGCAATATCATTAGTTTAATTGAAAACGGAGTTGAAAATGGAGTTTCATGTTGGTCAATATGATCCCAGATGGTTGGGAAAAAAACCCAACCACCATAGTAGCAAAAAAATCACAGGAGCACTCGGTGAATTTTCGTCTTTGAAATTATCAATTTTGTCTTTGCAGTAAGGAAAAGTCATACAGTTTTATCCATATAACCATAACAATTATAATCTTGCCAAGTCAACTTTATTTTATGGATTAATTCGACTTGTCTTGACACTTCACCTCTTCAAGACGACTTATTGAATCTTCGAAGTCGACCCACCTTCTTAGTTTAAGTAAGTCATCTTATTGAGATAAATTAACAGGACAAGTCGACATCTAAGTCGACTTATTGAGATAAATTAACAGGACAAGTCGACATCTTAGTTTGAGTAAGTCGTCTTATTCAGATAAATTAACAGGACAAGTCGACACATAGTTTTAGTAAGTCAACTTGGCGGGACAAATCATTACGTTATCTGGTATGGCACTCTTGGAGCTCAGCACAGAACAGACACTCCTGGTCTGGAACCCTTTGGTACAGAAATAGAATAGGAAATTAATATTGATCAGTAATAATTCGGGGGGGGGGGTCTTGGAAAGTAGGACTCTCCCTCAAAAATCTTGAAAATGTTGAAAACTTTGAACGACCTATCAGTTTCCGGGTCAACGTTCCATCGTATACTCTCCCCTCTGAACAGAACTGTTGGCAGCATGGCATCTTGGGACATAACATACACGGACACCTCAATGTGTTCAGGAGAGCTTGACCTCGTTGACCTCAAATCGATTGAGCATCCGGCGCCACTAAGGACGTGCTAACAGCCGGCCCCTTAGGTATCAGTCCGGTGTGAGGGCCAACTACAACTTGTATAGAATCATTGGTAATGATGTGGTGCCCAGGAGGCTTGACTGTCACCGATTTAACTCCTGCAGATCCAGACTGAAATAGAACAGACTTTGTTGGTCGTACGGTTTTAATGACATCTTTACAAGTTCATTTTCTTCCCTGGAACTGTTGCTTCGATTGTACTTGAACCCGAGATCTGTCCTAACCCGTATACCCATTGTCTTGTATTTCATTACAAGTTAGTATTGATATCCAAACATGAGTAATAAAGCAAGTTTTTCCACTTTACCAAATGCAAACTGCAAACTTCTTTCACATGATATTCTTCCTCAATGTGATCAAAAACAAATCAAGGGTTAGGATGCAGAACACATTAACAAAAAGCGTGGTCGATAACGGACCAAGCCAACCGTAGGCCCTACGACCTACAAATCCTTCTCGCTTTTGCTTTTGCCGCAAAATATCTCCGCGACATATGCTCGACTCTATTCCAAAGCATTCAGTGGGACATAATCACTCGTCGCCCCCAATTGCCTTAACTCAGAATGCTGTAATAAGGTACAATTCCATTACCATTTTTCTTCCCCCTCGGAGGCGGGGGTTGAAGAATTTACCAATTAATTTATCCGCCACACTGTCGCAGTGGATTTCCATAATGGTTTTTACATGTACAAATTGAGACAATAAGTAAATGTGTCTCATGAATATTGAAGTATCGGATCTAAAAGTTCAATTCATGGATAATCATATCAATAATTGCTTCGCCATACAGATTTTGTATCAATGTCCGAAAGAACTGACAGTACCTGTAACTTTATTGTCCCTTTAAGCCCTCCAATGACACAATAAGCTCAAGTTTCTTTGGTTCAACTTACTTACTTTGGGCAAGTATGAAATTTGTTTTGTACGTCGCTTAAGTGGGCCGTGGTATTTGTTTTCTTTTTCAGAGCCTCAAATCAAAGTTGTGTACATTTTCTGTTGATTTGAAGGTTCACCTCGCTCACTCGCTAGTTTAATTACCGATTACATGAGACGGAATTAACAAACAAATCTCTCAACCATTTCAAATTGCTCTTAATCAAAGGTGAATTGGGCTTGGCGCTGAACTTATACTAGAAAATTGCCCTTCTTTTTAAGTTCAATGTTTCTTTGTGTTAAATATCTCCCCCAAGTTGAATTTTCTAAAGATGAAATTGGTTTACACGAAAATATAAAAGTCACCTTTTTAAAAATTAAACAGCGGATTTCATTTAAGATTCCGACTATTGCCTAAGGGTTTTGGACAACAAAGAAGATAATCATCTGAAAGCGATTTCACGCGATGAATTAAAACGGCATACATGAAAGATCGTTTGATATCTATACCGGGACTATATTTTTCCTCATCACATCGGGCGAAGGACAAATAAGTTTATATCCTTCAAAATTGAAATTATGACGGGTCCAAAAGGTCAACAAGGCAGGTCATGTTCAGGACCTGGGGGGAAAATGGCGAGAACAGGGGGACATGGCGTCTCGGGTAGCTCTTTCCTTTATGGTCACTAGATTTGTTTTTTTACACGTTCTAATTTTTCAACCACCCTCTGCTTTATGATTGGTTGTAAACTATCACCTTACGTTAGCACAAGGATATTTATGTCCATGGTGTCCCGCATTCTAGTTGGCCGGAGCATGGACACACACATTGGAGATATCACGAACTGAGCCTTGACAGTAGGCAAGACCCCTGACCGTGTAGTCACCCTATTGGTTCATAATTAGAATATGAGATTAAACCATCTGCAAAAACCAAGTGTTTCACTTTCCTTGTAGTTGTGAGGGTAAGCGCTTTGAACCGTCAGACAGATGGCGAAAGCTCGCCCGAAACAGCGGCAGGGACGACCAATGGCACACCGGGGACACCTCCCAAGGATTTGGGGCATCTATAGGAGCACCTTTTGGCCCTCTTGCAGACGCCCAGACTCCCTTAACAGACACGACTAGCCTGCTGAGATATGTTCCCTTTTCTTCCCTTTCTTTTTTTGAGAAGGGGGGGGGGGGGTACTTGTTTACTCGCCCGACTACCAATTTATCGAAAATATGTTCACTGGTGATCGTGGGTTATTGTCCGCATACGGCATGGGGTCAAATGCTGATTGGGACGGCATTGGTAGATCGTAATGAACACGGTATCGAATATGAGGTGGCAACATTTTCCCGGTATTAAGTGATGAATTTCACGGCAAATAGAGAAGCATTTTAATAGAAAAACAACACACGGTCATCGAACCTGGCTCTATGAAAGAAACCACACCGGGGTTGTCCTCCCGGACAGTGGGTGGCGAAGATGAAAAATGGGACCATCGATGGGTAGGTAGTTCAATATCACCACAACGCTTTGAAACAGAATACCGCCACATCATTTATTTAAAACCCTCCCTTGCATCGCTGCGTGCGTATGTGATCTTTTTGTTCCGTAAATACCTTCCTTCCACCAAATAAAAGAAAGATTTTGTGAAATTAAATCCATTTGTCACCTCCCGGGGAATGTTTTTCGATTTCCTCACTCAGACACTTATTGTAAAAAACCCTCAAAATATTTATCAAGTATCCGTGCGGTACATCTTATTTCGATGACAAAAACAAACCACAATTTTAATAAGTCGTTGACACCAAATACTTGTAAAACGTTGAAAGTGATCAACACCCAAATATGCAAAGGGTGAGAAAACATTGTTTGTTTTATTTTTGTGTTTTCGCCAACAGGAATGTGTATAGGAAACGATATAGCTTTAGTAAAAACCCAGGGGTTTTGTGTCCCGAAACCGACTGAAAAGAACTAAAAACCGCCGGCATGTATGTATAGTAGGACTAGATTTGTGGTGGGCGTATTTGGGTCGTATTGTTAGGCATGTCAGTTTAAACATCGGAATGTATGGGTGTAGGTCATTTTAAATATCGAATTGTTTACATTCGGGGTTTGTTCGCTTCGCTCCATTTCAAAATGTTGTGAAGAGTCATGTTGTATCGCTTTCATTTCCTTTTTCACCTTTGATTAATGTTTTATCGAAGTAGGACAGCGATGATTTATTGGTCTCGTAATGTGTAGTTTGTAATTAGTTTTGCGTTAAATCCAACCTCCATTGGCAGTTTCAAACACCAACAAAACAACATCAACACATCCATAACTCGGTTGTAAATCCATAACTCAATTATTAATGCACATATACTGTAATTGGTATTTTTTTAATGAGTTTAATGTTGTTTAAAAAGTGGTCCATGGAATTGATTGTGTTTGGTATATTGTGTCAATAAAATGTTTGTTAGCATCATATCTTGGGATTTTGCACATTGCGCCTAGACGCAGTGACACGATGAAGTGAGCATACACTGCAAAAACTGGGGTGTTGTCATATATAAATATCGAACAGAGAATCAAAATTAACATCTTCGGGTGTTAAAAAACACCAATGTGATTTTTTTTGCAGAAATTAGTTTCATTTTAATACTCTATGGTGTTATTTTTGATTCTCTCTTTGGTATCTGTATGTGACAATGGTGTCATTTGTAACACCTCAGTTTTACAGTGTAGTGTTCTACAAAGTAGTCTGTCTCAATGGATTTTTGAATCATGGGTTTAATTGCAATAATTTGGCAAATACCTTAAAACGTAATCAATATCATGTTTAACAGTTTTTGTGTGACCTCTTCTCTTCCCTGCCAAATTCGAATTTCTTGTTGCTTCTATTTTTTTGCATTCTTATACACGTTTTTTGTAACAACTTTTTCCCCTCAGTATTTTGTACAGAAATTTATTTGAATATGAGATTAGAAAAGGTTACAGCGCTGTGTGGTTCCCATGTAATTTATCAAATTTCCATCACATCAGTCATATCAATAACATGTTGTAATTACATATTAAAAGGCAACTTGGGTGTGCCTGTACAATTCAATTGAAAACCACAATTTAGCCAATAACCGCTACATTAACAATCTGACAGGCCAGAGAGCAAGCCGTGTAAAGTTCGATTGGGGACACCCTCAGCCTCCCATGGGGAGTGCTGTAAACCCCCTCAAGGGTGTCTAAGGTTTCTATCAGAATGGGTATAAATGTCATAGACTCTCTCAGGCAAAAATAGGAACATAGTGCAATTCCTATCTTAAATTACCTCTGTTGTTAACTCCGTACTTGCATGATCGAGACAGATATTCCACACATGTACACAAATATAGTACAACAAAAACAACAATAATAACTAAACAAATATCAAAACGATTATCCATGCTAATTGTAACCGGGTTGATCGGAAGGATAATAGCCGAGCTGAGACGAACTCATGCCGTCCCACATCTCGATGAACAAGTCGATCCCAGAAGAGGCAAGTAAACGCAAGCTGAACTTAGCCGATATCAGGCTGACCCAGCTCATAGGATCGAGACGAGCCAAGTAAGCACAAGCCGAACTATAAAGCCGATCTCAGGCCGGTCAAACTCATAGGATCGAGACGATTCATGTAAGCACAAGCCGAACAGAGCCGAACTCAGACTGGCCCAGGCTCGAGACGAGCCAAGTAACTTAAACCAAACTAAGCCGATGTCATAGCCCAGCTCACAGGGTCTAGACGAGCCAAGTAAACACAGGCCGAGCTGAGCTGATCTTTGGCCGAACTGAGTTGATCTCAGGCTGGCCCAGGTTCGAGACGAATCAAGTAAACTCAAGCCGAGCTGAGCCGAACTAAGACCGACTCAGCTCATAAGTCGAGACGAGGCAAGTAAACACAAGCCGAACTAAGGCCGACCATGCTCATAATGGTCGAGAACAGCCAAGTAAATTCAAGCAGAACTAAGCTGATCTCAGGCTGGTCCAACTCATAGGTGAGACCAGCCCAGTTAAGTCAAGCAAAATTAAGCTGAGCTCAGGCCGGCTCAGCTCATAGGGTCGAGACCAGCCAAGTAAACTCGAGCCGAACCGAGCCGAGCTCTGGCCGGCCCAGTTCATACGGTCGAGACTAGCCAAGTAAACTCAAGCCGAGCAGAGCCGACCCCATCCGATTCGACCCCAAACAGACCGAATTGGAGCACACCATCTGATCAATACATCATCACTTTGCTCCCTGTATGCGAATTAGTAAACTCATGTTAAAAACACAAATATGGAACACAACACCAGGGTATAGCGGAAAGGGACATAAATATTCTTTGCATTGACCGGAAATTGGAGAAGAAGTTAATGTTCTTCAATGACTTGTGACACATTCGATTTAGACAAAAATATAACATACTCCCATTAAACTCAATCCTTGCCGAGAACAAATACAGTTATCATTTCAGTCCCCTGGCCGGGGATCTGTTTCAACTTGAACCCCCCCCCCCCCCCCCCGAAAAGAAAAAAAAGGAGAAAGATTTATGTTTGCGTCATGAACGTCTCGCATGAGTTACAGCCTTGTTAATTTTAACATTATTGTAATGGCTATCCATGCTCACGTCGACACTAGTATACCACCACGGGATTCCACCATGTACTTCAATTCTACTATAGGCCTAGAGGTATATATTCCTGTACAACGAGTAAACAAACTGAGTCGGTAGACGGGTTTACAAAAAGTTATTACATTGGATTTCTAACATCCTATTACAAGATAAACATTACAAGTTGAAGTTTATTCCCCATTACAAGTTGCACTGTGTAATCTTTGGAGTTTCAAATCTAAATGAAGGCACCAAAACGAACAGTGTTGTGCTGGTATGTCAACAAACACTAACTTAAACCTTAACTGTTGAAACAAGTCCACCTATCCAATAAGGGTTTTAAAATTTGCAGAATTGTGCGGATGTAATTTGCTCCTCTTCCATAAGATGACCAACCTGTTAACATAAAGGTTTCGGTGTGAATTCAACTAAATATCGTCTGACACGCACTGTCCAGACAAGTGGAACAAACCTCGATTAAATATCATTAATCATTCTGAGTTACTGCCTTGTTTACCATCCTGTGCCTAATGACTCGTCCACAAGCTATCTATCATTGGTCTCGTACGCCATCTTCTTGTGTCTTTAGTGAATTGCCAAGTGCAACGCATGGATGATCACCTCTAAAAATAGCAGCTACTTCGGAAATTGCACAAGTCTAATTTAAGTGGCTTGCGGTTTGTAGACGTTTAAAGGGAACGCACGCCACACTGTCATCACCTTCGTCGTAATCCCGTAATACCCAAAACCAATGTCACATGTAAATCTCAAGTCACGAACAGGGACCAGACGAGTTCCCTGTGCAGCCTCGGTTTGGTTTATACCGATTTGAACTGAAGAAAAGTAAAATGGCGGTGACGCCATAAAGGTCTATCAGGAAACTTGCTAAAAAAAATGTGCTTTGATGATTGGAATCAGTTTTCAGGAAGTGACATTAATTACAAAGTGAATGAATTTCCGCATGAAGACGTGTAAAGTACAGGATATAAGTCCACGAAGGAGGGGAACGCCTCCTTAGAATTTCCCCCAGCAACGACCACATAATATTAAACATGCGACTTGACTTCAACATAAAGTGAAAGCTTCACTGGAAATGTAACCTTAATATATCGAGACAGACTACGGAAATAGCAAATCAGCGTCTAAATGTAAAACCAACTGTGAGTTAACAAGGGCACTAGGCCGTTAATACTCTGTTTATAAGAAGGTATGGACTTGTTTTTGTTACCTTGTAAATTATAGAAAATATTGGATGATGCTAATTTGCATGCAAATTGATGGTTGTTTACCACCTTGCTATACTTGGTCAAAGATTGGACAGCTTAGATTCGGTTGCGAAATTAAAGAAGATATTAATATTCAGCCGTTCCAGCCACTGGTTATGTTTGATGTATGAGTTATTTACGTCAAACAACTGGTCTGTGAAAGTGTTAGTCTCATCTCGTTCACACGAGGAGATTGGACAGAGATCGAAGCAAAACATCACTCCTTCTGTCTGACAAGGATATACTGTCAGATAATACTGTCAGATAATCAGTTGTGTACAGTGGCGTAACCAAGGGAAGGGGGGCACGGTCTCCGGGTCCACCCCCCCCCCCCCCCCCCCCCCCCCCCATTTGAAAAATGGACTTCTGAGATAATATAAAAATATAAACTAAAATGTTACATTTTACATTTTATAAGCTACAAACTCACTGTTCGTAACACCACTTTTTCAGACGCAGGAATTGTATTGTCTTTATATACGCTCACGTCATATTATATTATAAAAAACAGTAAATGGCTCAACAAGAGCGCCGAAAAGGGGCATGTTTAAGAGAAGTGCAACTCTGAAACTACAGTTTTAATTGGCTAGAAGTGCCCCCTAAAAAAATAAAACTAGACCCCTTCGTTCCCCCCCCAACAATTTTACTCTAGTTCCGGCGCTAGTTCTGGTAGTGAAATAGTAGGAATGTAAACCTAAAAAGTCAACCAAATGGTAGAAGGGATGTTTATTGAACTACACCTTTTAAAAGTATGATTTACCCAAATCACCAGACAGCAAGCCTTTGTATTATTTGAAATGTTGATATAAAAACATTTTCAAATCATTTTATTGATAATGAGTTTAAATTATTGATATTTGTCTGATTAAGTAGAGTTCCACGACCGACAAAAGCTCAAAGTCAGAATTGCGAAAGTGAAAATTTCTATTTTAAGATAACTGCAATACTTCCGTGTGTTGTCTACAATACAACAATTTTTACCACTTCTCAATGAGGTAAATTTTGTATATTCAATTCAAATGAATTTCAAGAATAGATTTAACCAATCGTAGATAGTTCTTTTCTGGAGAACCCAAACAAAGTTAGTTAAATACTCTATTTTCAACTGTGATTAAAAATGAATGAATTAACTCAAATTGATGCGACAGCATTCCTTGAATAACAAAGCTCATTATGACCAATTCATGCGTGTAAAATAACATCAGGTTATTCGTTGCATGGTTTTTAATTTGTATACCTGGTTACTTTATTGGTTATTATCCTTATTATTTATTTTCTTTGCGTGACACGACTGTCTGATGACCGTTGTAGATGCCTATTAAAGCCCCTTGTGAAACCGTTCATGTGAAAACAGAAATCATCCATTCGGTCCCAAACAAGTTAATTTCATGCTAAATTGTTAATTTATGGCCACAATACTGCACTTTTTAAGCATGGCCTTCGTCTTTTCGGTGAAACTAATTGCCAGCTATCTTCTAAAGAAAAGTAGATTTTTCCAGGACTGGAAAAAAACAAATTCAGAGTGCCTGGAAAACTTTCCAAATCACGGTGATTGACAGAGGTTAAAAACTGAATGATGTCACGGTAAACGTCATTCTATTTGATCGCTATTTATTTGTGTGGTTGATATTTTGTTTTGATAAACGAAGACGCTAGTTCGGTTTCTTTTAAGGGTGATTAAAAAAACATGACTACCACCTGTTGAGGGGATATCTTATGTCAATTGAATAACAGATGATAAAGGAAAATGGACATTTGTTGCCACCAAAATAATTATCTAAAAAGAAGTTATGATAGGTCTATTATAAATCACAATTTTTGTTTATTCCTATGAAGTCCAGTTTCGCGAGATGCACGTAGAATGCGTTTAGACTATAGGCCCTACGCACAAGCTGTATATTTCCGAGTGTAATGTGAATGTTTTCCGAATCACGCTTGCCCACTTATACAAATTGGCAGCAACAGCTCTGTTTGGATTCAGTTCATTGAAACTTGTTTTACATTATGACTTTCTGAACCCGAATAATTCTGCAGGTAGCAGACAAGAAAATGTGGTGGTGGGGGGGGGGGGGGGGGGGGGGCGGGGCTGCTGGTCGAACTTTCGTAAGCAGTTTGTGTTGCCACGAACACGACATGCGCACTGATGCTACAGCTTCAGTACTGGGCTCCACTGCCTGTCAAGTGTTTCTGTATGATCGGAAAGAGATATTTCCCCCTAAAAACCTTTACCAGATGTCTGGGGCATAATTTCTCCATTCTACTCCTCGGCATTGGTCGTTGTGTGTATCAAATTGCCTAAATAATACAGTTCGTGCTCCCTTGGCTTGGCTTGGAACGTGGGAGCATGGCAAGCCTTTCTGCGTGCAAGTCCCAGGTGAACTGGGGGGCAATCATTTAGCGCAGGCCCCGTCGTACATTTCCATCTGTTTCTACGAAGTACATCAACATTGACGTGAGGCCTGGGTATTGGGCATCTATGGGGTTCAAAACTGAATTATTCCAACAAACTTTTTTTTACGAAGTATGTTGTGGTTGTTGTGCGTGCTGGAGGCTGGTGGCTACTTTGAGACGGCCGGGGCTAGACACCGTTTGTGGATAACGATGGCGTATCAACCAGCAACCCGTACTTGATCTTGCTCTCTGCCTTTATATAAACACATGTAGATACATTCAATTGGTAGTGCTAAGTTCATTCACATGTGGTGACTATGCAACATGAATGGTGGGTGTATCGTTGACTGTCATCCAATAGGGTCTGATAAAGTATCCAACCTGAAGGGGGTTTTCGTCTGTCTTTAAAGGGACTCTGTTACGTCTCGTGTAACCTGCAGCTGTGACCTTAATTTGCATTGTGTCACCCAACAATTGGGTCCGCCCTCGTACCCACTTCCAATAGGTTGGAGTAGGTTTGTGGGACTAACTTAAGAGCGAAGCGAATTGGAGTTGAGCTCAAGAGCGAGGTGATAAGTTTACATCAGCGTGTGTGGGTCTGTCTTGATACCTACATGTACATCTATAACAACCCCACACAGATTGAGTATTTGAGGGCCACGTGGTAGCATTATCAGTCAAACAACTGTCGCTCCCATCATCTCTGTATCTGCTTCATCAAAGCTAAAGGGCACTTCTTAATGAGGAAACAATGGAAAGTGTGTGACCCTCCTCTGTAGAGGTTGACAACCCATCTTTCTTAGCAGTCACATCCGGACACACTGAGAGAAAGCAACTTGCACGGTTGTAATTTTGTGTGTGTTAATGACACTGGTGTATGGAGTCAAGGAAGCGATGCGCTTGCGTAGGTGACGCACCACTGATTGCAAGTTGGTTTTTCATTGTGGTCTCTCAACCGAGAAGGCCGATTGGGATATTTTTCTCCATATGAAATTGATGCACCACTGTTGAAATTGTCAGCACAGCGGCGATACCCATTATGTATGAGTTTTAAGGCTGGTTGTCGGAGGATTTTTTTTTTTCATTTGTGTGAAAATTTCCAATCGACAGGATAAGGTTAAATGCTTGCAGACAGTGGGTTATACTGCATTCACGACAGCGTTTTCTGATTTTCTCGCTTACCAAGAGGAGAACAACACTGTTGAGATTGGAATCTATCAGAAAGTAGACTTGCTGCTAAAGGGAGACGCATCCTTAAATCAACTGTTGAGGACTCCTGAAAATGTAACACTGGCATCGATGTATGACCAGTTAATGCCTACTAGTACTTTCTGAATTTTAAAGATGAACAGTCAACGAAGCGAGACGGGTTTAAATTGGTGCTCGGCGGACTGGGGAGGCTGCACACGGTATTTTGATTGTGGATGCGATGGCGCAAACAGTACATCGGCGGTGATCACACCAGGTACATGTACCCATCATCGTCGTAGCGAGAAGCCGCATCGTTGTTGCGCCCAGCGTACCCCTGTCGTCACCGGGACGATAAAGGGTACTTGCACATCGTGTGTGAACCGGGCCAGCCCAAATGCAGGTACCGGCATGGCCGGGAGGTTAACTGCCGGAACATCAACGCCGTACTGGCGTCAGGCCAACGGAACTAATCATCGGAACCACCCGGACATGGGCGTATTAACTTTGCTGCAGAGTTGCCTCGCTATCACTTCAACATGGATGTCTTACTCCTCGCGGGCTCTAACCGGCGGTTGGATGGTTTATCTTTTCTGCTACCTCATTATTCTCAATAGTGGATTGTCAACTTCTCATGCACTGGAAGACTCGCGACAGGTAAGATTTATTAAATGACCCAGGTGTGTGTACACCTTCACTCTCACACGCAGAACGGCTTAATTACATGTAATCCACTGCTGACTTGGGTGCGTCTGACTTCAAATTAGACATTATGCGGTTTGTTCAACTTCTCTTATAGGGGAACGGGGAACTGCGTAATCATACGAACGCGCCAAAGTAACACCACTTCACTAATTACACCGTGATTCATCGCCGTTAAGAGACGGGAAACACAACTTACAGCAAACTGAATTTAAACCATATTTTTGTTTGATATATGCTGCGACAGAGCTTGCTCATATTAAAAACGTGGCAACTGTTACTGTAGATAAATCACTGTAGTATAATTGACATATTTATGAATGTGGAAGTACACAAAAATATGTTGTTTGGCTGAAAGCTCAAGACTAACTAGATCGCCACATTTCATCCGTCAGTTTCTGGCTATAGCTAGTCTTCTCTGCGCTTAAAGATTGTAACTTGAGAAATCAATGCACTACTTTAACACACCTTTTACGCCATATCAGTACCATTGACGCAATTGTCACCAGTTCAGATATATTAATTTCATGTAATGGTGGATGTGGGATACATTACAACAGGTATTGCGCACTGTGTAGCAATACGCAACAACTGTTCTTACCCAATAGACAGTTTTTGTATAGGAGTAGTCACACAATACGCACCCCATAGTTAAGTCTTTAAATGAGTCCGTGGGGATAGTTTTTTAATTTGAATAATTTGAACCTCATCAAGGCCATGTACGAAAGAGGTTTCACCTGACGAGGTCACTAAATGAATTATGAAAACGATTGTCCGATGGTTCATCGTGTCACGTAACAATAACTGGAGGCTATTCGTGATGCCTGAGCCAACTTTAAAAACGAGCAAAATCCACAAAACGGAATTCCGCTTGCTCGACACACAGTACTGGTATCTTGTTTTATTTTTAATCAAAGCTGTTAAATTATAACATATAAATATAAAATAGTTTTTGAACAATCATGATGTAAATGATCAACAAGTGATATATTTCGAAACTTAAATTGTAGATTTTATAAATGATCGTACTAACAACTTCACGAGATGCTGTAGATTTTTACAAAACGGCAGAGCCTTAACTGATGTTACATTTCCTGAGAAAACAATAGTTTATTTGAAATGTGAAGTTCAACTCAAAACTGACCTTTGCTAATTTTTTCCCGTAATCAACTTTTACGAGGTTCAAGAATTTGAAGTATTTTCTCGTAATCACATGCTTGTGAGATTGTTTTTCCAGAATAATGCGAAAGTTTGCATTAAATTATGAAACAACACAAGCGAATTCAGTAGAATTGTATTTGTCTGCCCCAAAATAGGCCCAATTTGTTTCGTTTAACGTTGTTAAAAAACACTTGATGTTTGAAGTCGGCGGGGTAATCTTGGTCTTAGTGGATAAGAGGTTAACATTCTCCTAACGCGATAAACTGGCAAGGAGAATGTGCCCCGGGCCAGACTTTCTCCCCCTGATCTGACTGTCGAGCCCGCAGGGACGCACCATCCGTCATCAAATTAGGCAATCATATAGTGCCAATACCATGAACGTTTACTCCTAGACACGCCAGGCGCCCACTGCTTCAACCGTTCAATAAGAACATAAGAAAATACCCTTTTAGAGGTTTTTATAATATCAACACCTTATTCTTACCCGTTATGTCAAACGGGTAACAACATTCTTGGGTCTATTAACGTTTATGCACTGACTGACCTTGACTCGATGGTCTTGTTAACTTCTCAAAGTGACTACGTCATCACTTTGAGGGAAGTTGTGGGTGGACTGCCGATTGCTCGATTTCGAGAACGACAAATTGAATTTGTGGATCGACTCGGTGTACAAAAGGCAAGACGGAGTCTGATAAGAACAGAGGGCTGGCTAACTTAGTATTGGTTAAAGGTTATCTTTAACTTACTACACGGATCTGTTAAGGCTTCAATTTGAATTTGTTAAACTTAGAGATCCAACCGATTGTAGACTTAGCCATTGGTTTCCACCAACAGCAAACTGCTTTGCTCTTTAGTCTAAATTGGTTAGGCAGTGGTTAGTTGTATGTTCCGGAATTGTGGGAGATATTTCCATATGCTGCGTTGGTACCATAGGTACCATATATACCTAGATCTTAATTCATCATCGGGTTTGTCTGGAAAAGATAAAACTGAAAATACCCAACCCAGTCAGCTTGCAACCCAGAAGACCGACTAAAAATAGCTTGATGTTACCCTTTTCGGTCCTGTTGTAAAGTTTACAATTCCAACAAGGGGAGTTCTAGAATCAGCAGGCATCTCGCACATTTTGTTTTGGGGTCTTATGGGGGAGGGAGGGCTGCCTTTTGGGCATTCAGGCCAGGCCAGGCCATAGTTTCTCCTTCGTAGCCCGAGGTGTAACTCCTTGTAGCGGCAACTCTATAGCATGTTTGCCTTGGGGAGACGGGAAGTACAACTGAAACTGATTGAGGTCATAATGTATATAAGAAAGACTTGATTAATCTCAGCCTACACGGGGAACTCTGGCTTATCTTTCAATGTGCTCTACCCTGCAGTAAGGTACGCTGCATGGCCCCTAAAGTCATACAGTTCTTATTTCATAGAGGCAAGTGTCAAAGTAAAAAGAGCGCCTGGGCAGCTTTTAGGAGGTTGTAATGTCCCCCGTAAATGTCCTCTCATTGATACCCTGTAAGATTCGTCTTGGTCTATAATTAGCCAGGCTATAGTAATGTCAAGGGGAAAAAGTCACTCAATAAAAGTACTCTAGAAAGCTTTCAGCAACCAAGCTTTCTCTTTGGAAGAACGTTATCTCTAACTGAATCCCCTTTGTATAAGAGCACTTATATAAGTTCAACTCAATTCAATTCAATTCGACTTTGTTTCCATATTTTTGAAAGGAAATAACAATAAACACATTTAGAACAACTGTTTAAATCAAAGACAACCAAGAACTGATTGAGAAAAAATAAATAATGAAATGAAAGTTCACAAATGATGGTTTACCAATTTGTAGCACTCTGTGTTAATTTGTTAGAACAAATGGGCATTCCTGATAAATTGAAAACCAATTCAACATATAAAGCATTGCTCAACTTTAAATTAAAGAAATTATGATGTCTGTGACTCATTTAAAAAACCACATCATCCCCCCCAGCATTTTACTCACCAAACTCTCAATTTCTTAGCAATCCATTGCAAGAATATCTGGAAGTAAATTCAACATCTATTTTTAGAGGAATAAAAATGACATGTATCGGGTGACAGTAGCAATCAATTCTTGTTATTTCTGCCTACCCGTTAGATGCCAAGCGATATCCAGGGTATGGGAGCATTATATGACCCCAGATATCTCAACGTATAAGTCTGTGTATGAGATATCTTGAAATTCATTTGGAAGTGGAACAGGACCTTGCATTACTGAAACTGGTTCATGTACTTTTTTGATTTATTTATCAGTGAATGGCTTAGCTATACACTCTTTACACGAATGATGTTGTTCTGTTCCTCGTATTACAATTGTTAATGTCCTCATCACTGATGTTTGCGAACTCTACATGAACTTGTGCATACGTTACTAAGAAGGTGATCGGTCTGTGTTACATGTACGTTTAAAGAATTAACAATTGATGGCAAAAAATATTCACAGTACACAGACAATTCATATCTTGCTCATCAAACGATTACTGCAAAAATACTGGGGCGACAATGAAACAAAACAGCGTTACTGCAATTGAAGATGACGCATTGCATTTTCTGTTCGTTTAAATCTAAACCGTAATCATTGTAAACTTCACTCATACTTAGTGTTAGCTTCAAATTATATATGTCGATATAAATTTGAAGACACAGAAACCGTTGTAATGGTCAGATAGTTGCGAGTTGTTAATGTTAGTGTCATTTTGTAGTTTAATGTCTAAAAAGTTTACTGTAAGATTTCAGCCTAATTAAAATGAGGTAATTATGGAAATTTTGTAACAAAGTTCTGCGAACCAACTTAAGAGAATATTAATAGGCAAGTTAAGTCGTAGACAATGGTTCAGAATAACTAATAAAACACCTACTATTTCGTGTTTTTCTTTAACATTGTTACAAAGCAGTTACCGGATATCAGGAAGTGGTTGGGACAGGCCAACAAAAAAATATGTCCGGTTGAAAAAAAAACCTCCCTCAAACTATCCACCAAAAGGCGCCTTTGCGATCAATACATCGTCATTATTTCTTTGTTTGGAACCATATCAAAAGTGCAAATGCTTTTCTATTCACCAAAAAGCAAAAAAACACATTTTACAGTAAGTGCAAAGTTATTACTGATCTATTTTCATGCTTTGTATTGCGTGACATGCATGAGGCATTTTTGTAGTCCACTGTTAAAAAGTTATGGTAAAGTTGGTATCCAGCCCCTACCATGTAACTTGAATATGCAACAGCTAACGATTGGTATGCTAGTGAGATGACAGACTTTTACAGCTGCAATAAACCTGTACTTTGTCTGTCATAACACATTTATCTTATAGGTATACGATCTCTTGGTAGTTTGTAAGCTAAACCATTTGAGAGGGTGTGACTTTTAGATCGCATTTTGAATGTCAAGCAATTTCCTTTGCCAAAGGGTAACATTGGCCCCAAAGTAACATGTATTGTTAAAATGCCGCAACAAATCACTGTTGTTACTTAAAACCGACAGCTATTGGAAGCATTATGTTTTCACATTAGATACATATAGACACATTGCAGGAAATTACATCATCAACAATTTATCAAGATGTTACCACTCAAAACATTAAGAATGAAATCCACCAATGACTCTTTTTAGAGCGACCATGTTTCCCAAAAGCATGTCGTCAAAAGGTATAATACTTCAGTAGAAAGGTGTACATAAAACATCAATAAGAGAGCAGTGTTAATTTCATACACGGCAAAACCTTCAACATATATAAACGCAACATCTTTTGGATATAACCATAGGGCTGGTGTAACAGCTCAAGTTGTACGGCCTCATGTTGAGCATAAACAAAAAGCCACGAGCAACTGTCCCGCCAAAGAATTCAAGCCCTTTAAGAAGTTGCCACGTTTAAAATTTCCCTCCAACCCAAACATTTTTGCTGGGTGACAAGAGCCAGGATTTATATTGACTGATCTTGAAATACTCCACGGAGACAGCAGGTGTTCCCAGAGTTGGAATACGAAACGCACTGCTCCGGTTATTGCGCTCACGGGTCAACCTTTTACAGTTAATGGCTCTGGACATTATTTCATATCGAGATATCAGTAAAGGTGTCTGGTGATTTTTCCTCCCTCCGTTTAAAGTCCCCACAAAGAAAGAATTATACAAGTATATCATCCACGACTACAATGTTTATGGGTAGCACCAGGCAATTAGGTAGTTGATAACAGAACCATGCAATATTAGAATATCTCGACGTTTCGGACAGTGTGATGAAACTGTCTTCATTTTCAAATTGCGATTACCAAGTTAGTTCCTTGTCACTGGATTTCAATTATTACATGCGACGTCAATGATAAGTCCAGTTCAATTGAAGAGAGCCAAGACGGTTGAATTTCTATAAAGTTTATTTATAGATATGTGGGGTTTTTTTCTCGGCAACATTGAGGAACTTTTGGTCCCAACGTGAAACTTTCACTGAAACCACATCGATGTTTTGCTCAGCCATTCGCTCTGTTTTGCTCCAACATCACTCTGCACATGGCGTGTCAATAACGATCTATTATCAAATTACGAAGTCGTTTGTTATGCACTTAACTATTCCTTCCAAAAAAGGTAATTGTACAGAAACAAGGACTTTAATTTTAAGTGAAGAAAACAAAACCACTGGATTGACTTGCTGCCCAGAATTGAGAAACATCTGTTCTCAACCGAAAAATCACTCTTCAAATCAAAGCATATTATAAAACCACTTTGTAAAACAAAGTGACACATCAAATTTGAAAGGTATTGTACAGGATAGAGCTGACAAAAATAATAGTCGCAGACAGTCTTCATGTTTCGTGTGATCAACCATATGCATGAAACAACAAACCTGTGAAAACGTGGGCTTAATCCGTTGTGTGAGTCAGGAGAAAATAGTGAAAAACCATGCACAATTTTTAGCATGTAAACACATTGTCCTTAATTTCGGTTGTAACCAACTGAAATCAGCTGTTCCCTTTTTTAAGTTTTCAGATACAGTTCTCTCAAATAGGCCCCCCTATCACTTCATTTCAGAGCGAAATTTTTCACAGAAATATGGTTCTAGTATGAACTTCATAATCAGTAAGCTTTTAGACTAAAAATAAACAATGATGCTTTTTATCCTTATCAATCCTTTATATAATAAATACCTTTAATGTAAAGGTACCCACGCCAAATACTATCCTACACTCTACATCGTCCACAAGTGATTTGTGCAAAGTTAGTTGCGTTCGATGAAAATCTTACAAAACAACGAAGTAAACATTTGTTCCCTTCAAAAAAGTATCGTACAATGGTGCAATTCTTAGTTCATGAAATTGTTCACCAAAACCTTACGGTTAAAAGTGTGAACGAAATTGTTATACTTGAGTTGTAAAGCGAATACTTTCACTGCGAGTAACTAAATCTGCAGACCTCTGCTTTGTGTTAACAAATGTTAGCAAGTTCACATTGTTTGCATACTTTGATGTTTTGTTCAAAACAACCACTTAATAATTCCTTCAACAGGAAAATGTTAATAAAATAGCCCCTTTTCTTGTAAAACCATTGGGTCAGGCAACGAAAAATAATTAAGCTTATGCACGAACATCTATCAGGTAACACTGTGTATAGAAGCCACTTCGAACTGGGTTTATGCTCAATAACTTTACGCAGTCGGCGAGAGGAATCCCAAATTATCTTAGCTCCCGGAATGGTTGAGTTTGTGGGAAATTAAAGGTTTATATTGTTGTGTTAAACTGTCACATTTTGCTGAAGTGGAGTTTCTTCTGCATAACAGTGTTATTGGAGTGGGTGGGAGAACATGAGGCTGAGTAATTCCATTCGACTAATTTGCATACGGGTCATATGCAAATGAGACAAAGGTCATCTTTATAAGCAATCGTTTCAATACCCTTTTTAACAGCCACACATAACTTTAAAATTGACTACCGGTACTATGTATCTTTGTTGTGTACAATTCTGAAAAGAAAAACTACAAAGGGAAAAAGAGAAACTTTGTTAGGCATGCACTGTTGCCGTTTTGGGCAGAATGGGCTAGTTTTAGTACAGTTGCCTTGGGTAGAGTTTTATATTCGATTGATGGTGCATGCATGACGTTTGACTTCGCTGACGGAATTCAATACGTAGCTATTGTTCGCTGTTTCCCACTGCCTCGTTGCAGACCAAGTATTGATATAGTTCATTGTAGTACCGGTACCAGTGGTAACTCCCTGCTATTTAACTTGTTGTCAGCACCGATTCAAAGGTACTTGTTTTTCCTTCACCGAAGGCTATCAAAACTAAATTAACAATTAACAATACCACAAGATAGTTGGACTGCAATAAAAATGGCCGACCATGGATCAAATAATAACTGATTAATCGAGTATGAACTAGCACTCTACGGGATACAAACACCTTAGCATATTCAAATTTACATATATAAATTATGTATATGGAAATAAAAGCAGAACTATACTGTTACAAAGGTGTTTCTTAATTAAGTGCGGCTTGACCTTAACATTTTGATTTTTCCACGCGCCCAAAATAAAATATCCACCATTGGTCATTAGCCATACCCAGCGCTTAACCCGACACGGGATACAAGGGTGACAATTTCAGAGCGTAATGCCAAGAATTAAGTTGAGACAAACAGCAGGAACTCGCTTTAAATGTGGGGCTAATGAGACGGGAAACAAAACAAGTCCCCGAGTGAGGAGGGAGACTTTGGCTCCAAGCAAGTCCACTTTTCGGTCTCTTTTGATCCGTCGCTAGGGGATAACATCCCGTACCCCTGCCATGTATTTCATTTCATATTTCAGAGCTCCCCAGGGATTTAGAGTCAATCACCAGTACTTAAGATATGGTTACAGTCTCCAAAACCGCGTAGGTGCATTGACTTTAGGAAAGGAGAGGACAAAAAAATGATCCTTTTTGGATCATAAACGGAGATTTTGAATTCAATTTACACTTGTCTCGGAGTTCATTTGCTCCGGGAGAAAGTGCATGTATTCAAACTTTGTAACACAATCCCTGTTGAATTAAGTAAATAGGGGAATATTGTTAAACAACAACCACCATAAATTCGTAAAATATTCTGTTTTGTGTATCACTCCCTGCAAATAAAGGTAGTCGGTAAAATGCGTTTATCCTGAGGGTAGAATTGACTGCATTGGAAGGTTATTTTCAAAGATACCCCAAACCCTTTTAAGAGGTGACGGAGCATGACCATACCCAATTTTTGTTGGGTTATACTTTTCCCACTCCCATCCAACTCAATATATGTATTCTTTACATGTGCAGTATTCTATTATTGTTCTCTTTCCCAATTACGATCGAATTCCTGAAGATCCTGTACGACGTCCATTTAGAGTGAAGGTGGGCCAACTGGTTCACCGTCAACCTGTGAAAAAAAAAAAAAAAAAAAAAAAAAAACGCTTAGAAAAAAAAATTGACTCTGAGGCTCATTGTGTCTGCTTCAACCATTTGGGTATATTTTGTCTTCTTTTTTAAAAAGCTTTTAGGCATGTGTCATATTGTATCCTTTGTTGTACTCTCTGAGTGGGTATTGATAAAGGATACGTCTGGTATAGGCTGCCTAAAAACGTCAGTCTGGAGCAAAAATAAAAATAAAAAGGTGGGGGGGGGGGGGGCTTTAAGTGGCACTCGGGACTTTCCAAACTGAAAAAAACCGGAATGATGTATATCACTGACAATCCAACCTGACGTACCGACTCAACTATATATCAACAGGCGGGACAAACCGAAAAACAAACATTTGAGCATGTTTTTCAAACCTATCTTTCAGCAAACGCTGTACACAGCATACAAGACCACGGATGCAGCCGCTGATTAGTTTGTTCGGAGGCTACAGTTTTAATTCTGACATCCCCTTGTGTGACTAAAAAAAGCTCATCCAAATATACACAGATACAATAAGGTCAAATATTGAAGGATACAAGAAAATCACTCAGTAATATGGTGTTAACAATGTCAAGTACAGAACGAAAAGAAGCAGAACGAAAGAGTGAAACAAGCTCAAAGGTCCCCCCAGTAAGTTTGATCTATATACCCCCTGATACAAATCGAACATTAACAGTTGACAATGTATTTTTTCAAAATCCACCCGATCCACGCTTGATTTCTGGATTTATTTCCATTTTCTTCCCCCCAAGCAGCTGTCAGAAGTTATTTTCCCGAGGATGACTTACAAACCTCAAACCAACCTTGGCTGTTTGGATTTATTGCACCTTGATGGCCGTGTTAACTATCGGAATGATTCCCTTTGCAAGTTTCGCTTCTGGCCAAATATGGAAAGTTTGATGTACTTCACCTGTTTCGCTTTTCATCATATTCTCTTAAACAATAAATTTCACTATTAAAAAAAATACCATTGAATTCATGTTTGAGACCTGAAGTATTAGAACACAAAATAGTTAATAAAAAAAATATATATATTTAAAAATGATAATGAAGTAAAGAGCATTTTAATTTGTACTTATTAAACGATTACTGTATTGAAAGCAAACTTTACATCAGATAAAATCTATACTTTTTGCTGAGCTAAATTCTTAAAACCTAACTTACGCAGTAGCACAACGTTGACTCTCGTTTGTCTCAAAGCAATGGAATTGCTTCGATATCTTATCAACCTTATTTATAAACAAAAAATGCAACAACAAACCCGGCCCTTTTTATAATTATAATGCATTTGATTGGCTCAATGACGCTTGGAATCTCTACATGATGCCAAGCTTTATCAAAATGGTTTCAAATTTAACGTACACTCTGGACCAGTTTTCTGATAGCTCCCTATAACTAGGTCGCTACATGCGACCTTGTCTTTTGCATGTTTTTTTTTTGGTTTTTTTTTTCATTTCGAAGAATGCGTCAACAATTCTCCTACAATTCTATTAGAGTAATTTGTCTCATTGTCGTTACGGGATCTCCATCCATGTTTGGTTTCCCAAAGACCACCGAGGGTGATCCGAACATGGACTCCAAGGGTAACTGGAGTGTTGTCCATATACACTCTACCGTATCGATAGGTCCACCCACGGGACCCTTATGTGGCCGGCTTGTCACTCCTTGCCCGTTGGCTTGGACTGGATGATCGGCGGGGCTCAGTGGGGATTGATAGGTGAGACGGGAAGTAAAGTCTTGAAATTCCCGTGTCTTCGAGTCTCTGGGTGAGGAATCTTTGTAACAGTCTCAAACCAATGTGACCCCGTTTGACCTATATACCCAGGTGCCATTGACCTATCCAATGTGCTTCCTTTTGTTTCAATTGATCGGAATTAGGGAAGGGACCAATAGGCCAACTGGGGGAGGGAACCCGTAGACAATCCTTATATGTTTAGTCTTTTACCTAATAATATCAATTCCAAAATAAAACAGAATCTACACGTGGTGATGATACTCGTTGTCATATATAAAGCAATGTATTCATGAGTATTATTATGTTTTCAAATCAATGCCATATTGGTTTTGTGTATTTGTAGAACGAGGTTCTAGTAATCGTTCTGTACTCCATTGGAGAACTGAAGTATAACTTCCGTTCTTATCGCATGATTTTCAATAGAAAAACATATTTTTCACCGCATCTTGTATTGTATAGAAGGGCTTTAAAAAAATTAATTTAGGGTAAGTTTTTTTCTCTGTAGCAAACCGCAATTTTACCAGTGAATGGATGAATGGGTGACAGAATTTGACTGGTTGTGGGATGTGCATGCTCGGTCAGTTTTATAAAAATGTTCAGAAAAAGATACTTTGCTAGAACTGAATCAATGGGTATTGTTGAAGCATAGCCATGGAGGGTCTTCTAATATAAACTTGGGTAGGTCTGGTCTGGAAATGTTTCTAAAGTTGCATTGAATCTCTAGGTTGGGTAACTTGTAAACCAGTTATACAATACGCCGTACAAAGTGTACTGTGTAGATCCCTTGTTGCGTAGAAGGCAACATACCTGCGTACACAACATTTAACATTAGCTATTTGAGACCAGCCATTAGAGTAATAAAATGTACTGCGGTCGACCGAGTGTTTCCTCTAAAACCCACATCGAACGATCCAGGCATAGAACTAGCTCCAGGCCAGTCCCTGTTAATAAGCACGCTTATCCCCCTGAGGTAAATGGCAACAGTATGAAAGCGAGGCTGTTCTTTTTCATTATTCCAGGAGCATTTTTGTGTATTTTGGGAAAGAAATAACGGTCGGGGGAGATGAATTGCTGGTTATCCCAATTCAACTTGCAGGATGAAGTATAGCTCAGAATTTCTCATTCGAGTAATTGAACACTTCAGGATTTTTGACAGCATTTGCTATCAGATAATTCATGCGCCATCAGCTGAAAACCCCCCAAAAACTCGGGCAATAAATCTAGCTCAAAATTACAAAGAGCACGTGCACTGACTTAACATAAATCCTCAGTTATTCATACACACACCTTAACCCGCTTTGGCATGACGATTTTCAAAAATATCTTCGCTTGTTGTGTAAGAAATGAATTAAAGCTTGATTAACTGCCTGTTTGATGTTTTTTTAAAGTTTTTGATTTCCCGCTCAATACCAGGATGCTGAAACTCAAAATTTTCCAACTGACTGTATGTACATGTACGTAAACCACACAATTTGCATTACATTGTCACCATTTGGCAATATACTTTGTCACAACATACCCACACGTAACAATCTATTGACATAAATAGGTTACAACAAAAAATTGCCAAGGTTCATGGAGTTATTATGGGTAGAAATGTAATGGAAAGGGCAGGAAATGTCACAACGCGTTGAAGTATCGATCGGTCTGCCACGTTCTTTATTGTGACAAACTGCCCCCTGTACGTCTGCTTGTTTATTGGTTGCTTCACTGGTCACGTGGAATAGTATTTCATTTGCAATTTTACTCGAGTCTTTTACTTTTCCATAAAGGATCTTTATACTTTATAATTGAACTTCGCCTTGGTGACGTAACAGAGGGTCCAACACTGCTTGAATGGAATGGCTATGCCGGCTCTCGCTAAATCAAAGTTTCCATTAGCAACCACACCCTCTTAAATGGTTTAATCCACAAACACGAGGGTTTAAACAGCATCAACAAATGTGACGATCCACGATAAAACCATTCACTTCTTCAGCTCAAACTGCAAGCTTACTATATAAATACAAGCGTCTATTTTTGTGAAAACTTACATCCAGTTTCTGATAAGCACTATCAGTGAAAATAAAAAGTTTCACAACAGTTGATGCCAGCGATATTTTGGGGCATTAAATCTTGCAATTCAACAATCGTTATGAAGATGCAATTGTCCAATAGGTTTATCAGCAATACTGCCATTGTGTACTTGAATAAAACCCTAATGGAAGTCAAGTCGATATAAATTGTGAATTAAGTTAGCACAAACACAAAAAATCCACGCAGACCTCAATAACAATGCCGGTTTTCTTCTACTATAAATTTTTTGTTTGAATCAAAACACAATAAAGAGGGCATTCCTTTACAGAGCGAGAATGTCAAAACCTGATAATTAGCCGTATAAAAACTAATATTTATGCTAAGAAAATTAATCTTTGTCAAATTAAACTTTGAAAATGATTTTATATCAATTCCAACGAATGTGTGGTAATTGATAACAAAATAATTTTAGACATTGTGTTGGTGCGTTAAGATAATAATGTCAAAACATAACAGATAGTTCAGATAGTTGTTATATATTACTATTCTACTGAATATAGTCCTACCACTTCGTATTACATATACTGTTGAGATTTACAACTGCTGAAGGACCCGAGAAGAGGAAATTATTCGTTACTTGTTGACAAATTTAACAAGGACAAATATTTCCCGAGGAACCAGTCTCATTGGAGCCTTACCGAGGGTAGAGAACTACATTTCAGTACCCACTGCAGAAGCACTCTAACTGACCCCCTTTGTTCGCTTCCACCTAGATTGATACTCCCAGCCTACTTTTGTTCTCTTCTACAAAACCTGTCACGGCTGTAAATTTATAGTTTGCTCAATAGGCAGTGTTAATGCAAGGTACATTTCAACCATTGTCTGCGGGTTAAAGGACAAAATATGAATAAATGAAATAATTTAACTTTCCTAGAGAGGCGGAGAGTACTTGGTCAATGTCAAAGACGAATAATGTTTTGGATATTTCAAATGGAAACAATAACATCACATTGGCCTAGAGCCAGTACGGACGGAACAAAGGCATCAGATGACGAATATCGAGAAATACTTAATATAAATAGTTTTCATTGAGACAAATCGTCATCGGCAACAAGTTATCTGTTAAGCTAGCTACGATTGAGGTCGCGTCGACATACGGTATCCCCGTGAACGTTCTTCTTTCGTAGTCGCTTAAATTTCGTAAATTTGAAAGAAATAACAAGTTAACTGAAGCAGACGTTGTAAACAATCAGCAAGCACAGTTAAAATGACCTGCTGTAAATGCTTCACGTTGCCCTTGCTAGTCCAATCGCAAGAAATTGATTTAACCATAATGACTCAACCATATTGTTTGTTTAATATTGGGTTTAATAGTGTACCATTTTCTTTCAGTTTGTGTGGAATTTATTAACTTTCCTTGAAAACACGTGTAAATGTTGACTTACTTTTTTGTCGGGGTAAATATCATATTATTAGATACTGATTTTTGCACCACGTATCTAATTACACTTTTGATACAAATTAACATATTTAAGGCAAGGTGATTAATTATTATAGGTTTACTGCCACCATTATAATGTTTGTATGATGTCCAAAGCATACACTTTTGTGACGTATAATTTAAAGGATTGGGCAACCATTGTTTATTGGCGTTTGTTCTGCAGAATGTCTGCCGAAAAATGGCAAATGGTCTCCTCATTGTTAAACATGTATCATTAAAAGCTCTACAATTTAACAAATCTTGACTAAAATACACATCACGGACAAAAACCTCTATCCACAGTCATTGGTAAGACGTTTAAACTTCAACAAATAATGTCATAACATTTTGAAACTATAGGGTGTCTTTGCACATTTGCATTGTTTGTTTGCAATGATGCCGAAAAATGGCAAACAGACATCTCATTGTGAAATTTAGCCCAAAACAGGTCAAATGTGTGGTGACAAAGTCGGTATTACAAAGTGTTTTGAGCAGTCCTGCGAAAAATTGTTCCAACTTCTTACGATTATAATTCTTAAACACCAACCAGACTTTCACTGTTTGGCTGTTGTTTGTCTTTTGCTCTATGGGTTGTTGATGTCGGCTTTAAAATGTCGAGTGAGCAAATCATGGTAAATGCGTGTACAACTTTAAAATTGTGCAAAGCTTTTTGGACGCAAAAAATTGGACTTAAAGGTGAGTTTGGTCAGTAGAACGTTGACTAAAAGACGTGAGAAACTAGTTCAACCCCTCATGCTGCCTGCCTTAAGGCACTTTGCTTAAAGGAAGACAGGCACCTCGGAAGCAGTCACAAATGACTGCTATTTCTTGCATGAGTTAATAAGGGAAATTATGCATCCTCACCCATGGAGGATTTGTCTAGGGCCTACATCCGGGGGTAAGGGGGACACTCTACTGTCAGCTTAGCTCATATACAAGGAGATGACCAATGCAGTCATCCTAAAATAGGCATACATTATCCTAACATGTTTCTTATTTATATATTAATGACGAATACAAAGTAATGTATATTTGGGTGAACCACTATTATGTTTAATTAATCAAGGGTTTCACCGCAGGGATCTGATGAAGGTTCCAAAATCTCCGAACTCATCGTTCACAATTAATCAACAATTATCACATTTTGTAAAAGTGTTGTCTTTTCTTTCCAGCCAACGCAAAGATCAGATGACACAACGTTGCCCGTCAACACAGTGGAAGATTACTTACAGAAAAATTTCCCAAACAGATCTGGGGTGGATGGCGAAAGCTCCGTTAACAACAGAGTCAGGCTCGGCAGAGCGGGGAAATTGAAACGTAAGAAATTCTCACTTCTTTCTCTTTCAGTTATTTCGGTAAACTTGTAACTCCGTGACCAGTCATTAAATATATGAAATGAAGTATTTTTCTTCTGCCTATGAAGAATCCGACAGTTTTTGTAAGCGCTTGTTTTGTTGTTGCTTGTATTGTGTTGCATACCTTCAGTCGAAAAGGGTGAAAAGGGTCAATTTACAAACTAAGAAAGGGACGCCGATTTCAATGTGAAATATTGGTTCTATTCTTGATTAGAGGGTAAGCAAGTGATCTAGGTAGGGTTCAGGGAGGGTTTGTTCAGGTGCGTCACGGGACTGTATGAAAGGGTACTGTTAATAATACACGTCGGTTATTACTTGCATAACTTGTTTAGAGAACATAAAAATGCCTTCAGATACCGACATTCCATACTTGATACATTAATTGTGTGCGGCAATAAATTCTCGTCACTCTGGCGAGGTTTGTTGAAGGTATTGAATCGATTATTATATTGCCGAACCAACTTTTGCAGAGTTCATAATCTTACATGATCTAAAGCTGATCGTATCATCAATCTATTTATGAGTTATAGTGTGCTCGGGGCGCTGTCATCTTAAAAAAGGGTAGAAGTTTTCCAATAATTCAGATGGATTACTTGAAAATACGTTCTTTCTCCCCTTCTATATTTACATCAAGATTGATTGTAAATTTTATTTCTTATGAAACATTATTTACAAACAATCCCCAACCCATAATAATGTAGTCTTGCTGTAGTTGTTGGTGCCGTCTTCGTATACACAATGAAACCGTTGAAAACCACGCATTCTATACTTATTAGTGCTGGTGTCTTATCCGTTATTGACATTTAGCGAAAATAATCCTCCGAGATTTTCAAACCATGTCCATTCCCCTAAAGCCAATCTAAGATGTCTACCTCCAGGGAGATGAAATCTTTTGAGATGCCCGTGTAACGGCCTGTCAAGAATTTGGCACTTATATGTGATACAATTCGACGTACGTCTACTGACGATAGCAACGATATCTACACCGTGCCCATCGCTCTTCGAGACCTTGTTTACTTTGGGAAAGGGATGGAAATATGCCGGGTCACCGCCCTCAAATATGTAGATGCCTGGATAGTCTGACAAGACATGTGGATCTGCCAACTTGAAAGAATGATATGTGGAAGGGAATAGATTTCTAATCCCAGAACGGCAATAAAAGAATTATTGTAGGCATAGGCCTAACCCCTTGGATTAACAGACTACAGCTAACAGTCATTTATACCAATACTGCAAAAAACTCCTGTGGGTTTTGCGGTGAGGTACATATCAAAGGCTCATGTTTGTATGTTCAACGCTACAATGTGAAACAATTGGACGGATGTTGACGCGTGTGACTTTGTTTGACTGTAAATATTCCATTATCGAATTGTGCTAAATGCCAGAGACAAAGCGGGATAATCTTGCCAAACCTAGCTCTCAAACAACACCAAAGCCGATAGTTGATCTGACTGTAATACTTGACGAAGATTGACGAACTAAGATCACTGAACCCCCGAAACAGAACATAATATGAGATGCTTTCTTGTGCCATCTACGACTAAAAGTTAAGGTTTTGAGTGTCGAAAATGGACATGGAAACAGGTGAAGGCAACAGCTGTTTGACTCTGGTGAAACGAGGCACCAGTATTACTTGACGTGTGGACTTAACCTCAAGTAATCCAGAAATAGCATCACGTCGAAAGCACCCCTCATCTTGAAATGCTCGATAACCCACAGGGGTTTCCCCTTCATATTACATCATTTCATATAACATGGTTTGGGGGGAAACGACCTTTTGCCATAACTGATTGGATACTTCAACGATGACAAATTAATACCAGCCTGCAATAGATAAGTTGCTCTCCCAGGATTACAACTTCTTATAAGATGAACATGTACTTTGTACACGTCGTATACGTTATACTGGACAAGACGGACGTGTTTATAAACATTGTAACCAATTTGAAAGTACTGTGTCGTTGGGAATTATCTCTCTCCCTAAAAACAGCCAGCGAGTTATAACAGGTTTTAGCTCTGAAAGTTACTGACTAGGTTTTAGATCCTAAACCAACAAGTATATGCACTTCTACCACAAGCCTGTATACATTATTTGACTGACATTATGAAATTGCTCGGTCTCTATGGACATAAGAACGGAACATCATACAACTTAAACTTAGGTATGGAATCGGGAATCGACGTTTCTTTTTATAGAAGATTCTTCATGACTCACTGGATGATGAATTGTTAGTCATTTTTGTGCTGAGAGTCTCTCACTTGTCGAAGGACGTTTTTCAGAGTTGCTTCTTTAAAGCATGATTAATGAACTTTCTGTAATCGCTGGCTTTTGTGTTTTCCCCAGGCTTGTTTCTTCGCAAAACCCGAAGAAATCATTCACATATTGTCAGAACTAGAAGAAATAAGTAAACACACAAAGATTAAAAGATGCCTGAGTTTTAAGAAAACTCCTTGAAGGTACCGAGTATTCGAATTTCTTTAGATTTTTGTCCAAAATATGGAATCGATCCCCGGCCGGTGATGATTTTCAGCTACAGCGTTCTTTTCACATAGAGTATAAATTGACTGTTCGCCCTCAAACGTGCTTGGAAATGTTTTTGTATGGTAATAAATTAATCTTGCAGTAATTTAGAACGGAGCAACCTGTCAGTTATTGGATTTTGTGTTGCTGACATTGATTAATTTTCCAAAATAAGAAAACGCTTTAAAGTCACCTGGAAATAGATTTTTTTTTTTTTTAATATAAGAGTATATGTATATTAACAATAAAACAATTTTTTGAGTAATTGTTTGTCAGTATTTATATGTTTAAAAAATACATAAAGTTGTTTGGGGGCGACTCCGCCCATCCCTTTTTGTGACGTCAATCGAGGAAGACTTCGCCTCGATTGAACATCGACCCCACTCGAACTTGCCTGCATTCACGTTGTATATACACGTACACGTGCTTGCAAGTAGTGAGATTGTACGTTTCGTTTGGTTATCCAAAAGGGGGTTTTTTCTTGCATTTTTCCAGCGAAAATTGCTGCTGGATGCAGCAAAATGACTAAAGAAGGGGTCAGCCAGCATTTTTTTCCTGCAGATCCCAAATATAGGCAGTTACGGGCATCGAAAGTTAGGCTAAGCGAGGGCAAAGTGGTCCGGTCCGACGTCGTTTTCAGCGCTATAATGCAGCGAACACTTGGATAGCCCGGGGATTTTTTCGTTGGTAGTAGTGTGCAAGGAAAGTTGCAGTGAAGCTTAGGTTACCAGCGAAATGTTTCTGGTGGAAAAACAATACCTCGTATTATCCGTGTTCTTGTTATGACCATGCTCGTATCTTCCGTTTTTAAGACATAGAAACGCGCATGGGACAGTTCGGGACCGGTGAAAAACCTCGTATAAACTGGCGTCTCGTATTAGTCGACTGTACACTGTCCTAGGATTGCATTGGGTGGTGACATCCGAATACGAAAACGCATCATACTGATCAGGTACCCAGACGTAATGTACGGGGCCAGACTACACATTTTCTCCTGCCTCGATTGACGTCACGAACAGCGCCATGTAAAGGGGGCCTATTTTTTAATTTGTAATTAAAAGAAAAATACAATTTTTTAACCTTAGTAAATTGTTTATTCACATTCCACTCATAAAAATGTATATATTAATGACAAAAGCTTTATTTTGAAAAAATACCACTGCCAGGTGCCTTTAAAGTATATAAACATGGTCCTCGTTTTCTATCGCAACTGTGCGTGCAAATATTATATGACACCTTTTCCTTTGCTAAACACCCTCTGATAAACACATAATTGGGCACTGACTTAAATTGAGGGTTGTGTAATTCGTTGTGTTGTTTTGAATTGTCAAAACCTCAGAAATAGTAATAGAAATAGTAATAGTGATATTTAATTGCATAAATTCAAATAGTTATATCAATCCATGAATTGTTATAGGAACATCAAGTTCAGTTATGCGAGTTGTTTATACATTGCCATTGCAAGGTAATGGGTGACAGTGCAATAATATGCAATACTGGACAATAGATGTACATCAATGACCAACTATACTTCGTCATCATTGATGAACTATGACAATATCATCCACAACGGCGCGAAAAGAGACTAGTATAATTGATAACCTTCCCCGCCTGTAACCCGCACCACCATTTTATTGCTCTTTCTGATCAAACCGAGCGTTGCCTCCAACCGAGGTCTCCACCTTGTGGACGTGTGAGTTTTGAAACTTAACTGCAGTAACTTCAAGGGTAAGCCAAGGGTAATAAAAGCGAGGCGTCACGGATGAATATGACAGACAGGGCGAAGAATGAAAAGGTTGGTGTGGGTGGATCTCCAGTTTGGTGCACACGCGGCGAAGCATGTCGAGTTGAAGATGAGGTAATTGATACCCACACTGCGGCTCTGTAGAAGCGAAATTGGACAATTAAAATCCAACAGTTGTTCACTTTTCACTCAACCTTTCCTGGGCAAAAGTTAGAGACCGCTTTTTTAAACCGACTTACAATAAGACTACTGTGCCTTTCGGCAACCCCTCAAGCTAGAAGCTTCATATAATCATAGGAATGAAAAGCGTAAAGAACACCTATAGTTTGTGCCGCTTCGTTTCCGGGTACAATCACATTTTGTTGTATTTTCTTAAGATATTAACTAACAATGAACTTCATGCCCTGGAGGTAAACACCTAAAGCGCAAGACGCACGTCGATATCAGAGCCGCTTATAAAAAACAACAAACAAAAAACAGCTTGGTGATAATCGGTAGATCCCGTTGACAATCAAACGTTTTTCAATTCTCTTCAATTAGTTAAGGTGCAATCATTGTGATTCCCTGCAGACAAACACATAAAAAGCAACTTGCATGTCCACATCAAAACCGGCGCGTTAGAAGCCGCGGTGATAAACCCACGATGTGAAGTACTGACGAATGGGTGTCATTTAGTACTGGATTTCTAAGGCACAATGATAAAATTGTGAGTATTTTTCTTAATAAAAGTCATTCAACATCATTCATTATAAACTTGAAAATGATCCAACATATAATGAAGATCGAGATGTGTGTCAACTAATTATTTTGTAAACCAAGCCGCCTTTGGTAGCACATTGAGTGGCTTTAGGTTGATTCTGTATAGCTGTACAATCTTTGTTATCATTAAGTAACACAAATGGTAAACTTATTAACGGCAGACGAAAAGTTATTAATAGATTTCGTCGAGTTGTCGAACCCCCTGAGCGCAAGCTGATCAAATTGTGTATTTTTATTTTCAGGAGCTATCTTTGAATGAATTAAGCTCCGTCCATATTCCCATTTGACCATGTTTTCGATTGTTGACAGATTGAGCGGGAAGTGCACGAAAAATCCACACAATTGTCTTATAATCCCTTTGCATATGACCGAAGGTTTGCTGGGGTCGTTTATACTCTCGAAACTAGTTTATCCTGCCTTAGTATAGCAGACATGCCTGCGGGCAAACTGTAGTTGGATCATATGGCGCCCCCTAGAAACAGTCTGTTGTAAGAAACTTTTAAAAAAGTGCAAGAGAGAATCGTAGTCATTGGTTCTTATAGTTCGCAGACCCATTACCCCGAAATGTGTTTTTAAAATCAGCGCTCGTTTGAATTATTTCATTGATTTCTGACCGTCAAATTTTCTTAGAACTGACAGGTCGTCCATAACTGTCGTATATTATAAGGAGAGACTTGCGTGTTTCTTGAATCATATGGTCGGTATACTTGCGTGGGGGAAAGACCGCGTGGATTACGAAAACCTCGTTGACAGGAATATTAAAGAGAATATCAGAATCAATTTATTAATAGGTAATACACAAGGGGATCGGATTGTACAAACGACAGACTGTTGTATCGAAAGGAAAAGACCAGACGGGCCATTTTGCCGAAAACAGACGCAGACGTACGAGCAGAACAGTCCATGGTATCGACGCGACTTCGCTGTGAACTAAAAACTCATTTTACGCTTTGCATGTTATGGTTGGTCCATAATGGAACGCTAAATCAAACAACAAAACCCAAAACATCTAGTAGCTAAAAGCACCATTAATCACTCTAGTCTTGATAGGAAGTTTTCGTCATTCGTTCTTCTCATCTCGTTGTTTTAGCAGAATTACACGGAATTGACTTATGCATGTGAGGTGAAGGTAACGGGAAGTTAATGACTTCATTGACTGCCACCTGATCAACAACCGTTAATGACACCTTAAATCGTTTATACTGGTAATTTTAAGAGGATATATCGTTTGAATTTCTCGATAAGTTTCTGCGGTATAGAGGTAACAAGCGCAGCTGGGCCGAAATATCAAAGTGTAAATGCGATCGTGCTTGGACGTTTTGACGTGGAAGGTCCAGCGAGGCATATGAAGAGTCTCTTGGGAGCTAATTGAATGGATTTGTTGGCCGGTTAACGGTGCAAAGTGCCCGGGCCGGTGACTGGGTTTTACTGGTGCCGCCGGTGTGCCGATAGGGTGGTTTGGTTTACTGCCGTAGGGCGTTCACACGGACGTCGGTAGTGTAAGGGGTTAGGAGCTTCCCACGATGCCGGCTGCAAAAGCACCTCCGTTACCGCCCTGCAAACTCTCCGTAAATTTGCGCCAGTTTGCGAATCTGTAATCAATGCATAGGAACTTGTGGAACAATTCGAATATGCCGTGCAAACTATATAAATACATTTCTGATCTTCTAATAGTACTTAACTTAGGACCTGTTGTCTACTATGATAAAAAAAATTAAAAAATTAAAAATTAAACCACAAAAATCCTGAAAGACAATTCATTTGACTCTGCATTGGATCAAAACATCCCTTCACAAAATCACTTTAATCATCCTATTTATACATAGGAGGTAAACCGTACCATCACAGTGGTCTGTGACAAAGAGTATTTTGGTCTTAGGCACATTTTTTTCTGCATTATTGCAAAGACACTCATGGAGACATATTGGTAGTCTATAGCCTACTGACTTCGTAGTAACCATTTCGTTTGTAGAGCATCAATATCTCTACATCCAGCGAAGCCTTTCGATCTCATGATTTTCAATTTGAAAAAGAATTTTTTAGAAATGAACTCACCAGGTTTAAGAATTAACGAAGAATTGTTAACTGTAACGCTCGGTGGTGTGCTTCATATCTTAATGGCACACTACTGAGGCGTCTCGCCTTTGGGGAGGAATGCGAGAACGCCACGTGTTTACATAACGCTCGGGAAATCTGCTTTCATATTTGGACAGAAAGTATGAAAGTAACTTTTAGAATGTATAGTTTCGACTGTTTCAAATTTCTACGTCCGGTATAACCTTAACAAGCGCTATGGCATAATCAACCAAACAAAGGTTGTGTAATGATGTATGTAGAATATGAACTAAATAAACTAAAGTTCCCACTTCTGAATAGATTGGTATCAAGTGACTTATTGTCCATGTTTGGTTTCTCTGTATATAAACATATATCCCTTAATACTAAAAGCAATAATGTATGCATACCGAGGTAACCCATACCACCCGTAACACCAACGCCGTTATTTTCTTCAATATTTTCTGTTAAAGTTCAACTTTGACTTTTCCTAAACTTACAGGTCTACACATCATCAGTATGTTTTGTTGAAGTTCTGACTCTCTTTCACTCCCTCCACAACACCTGGGACAATTTATCCAAATCACATTGGAACCCTTTTTACAAAATAAATAAAATGTGACATCACGTGTATATGCTATACATCACTTTGGATTGTTATTCTGTTCGCGCCAGATCGTCGCATACCATGTGTCAAAACCTTAGGTATAAATGATTACACATTGAATTGGAGCTTTTACTTGACATCAAAAAGGAAACTTTTTCCACCTTTCAAAAACTGCTGCAGTTCGCATTCATAGTCAAATTATGTGTAACAATGGTCTTTGTGGTTGTGCCAGTCATGTGAAACGCCATAACTATTTATACATTAACTTAATGTTTCTTATCATATAGGCTTCCAGGACTTAATTGAATTCATGGATATATCTGAGGACCTTTGCAGACTCCGGCTTCAGTTGAGACTTTGATTCCATCAGCCATTGTGCAGCTGTGTGCGTTCTGCACGCAGCTTCCAATGTCTTAAAATGACTGATGCATGAGCCTGAGGCCGAGACGTTATTTCGAAAACGCCTTATAGCCTTTTAAATCATTCAGACAATGTTATGGGAACGAGACTGTGAGAAAATTAGTCTGGTGCCTTTTGCAGATTGACCATGCATTGTTGAGACAGAGTCTTTCGATTGATCAATGTTAATCAGAGCAACTTTTCATTTATTTCAACATTTCAGAGCCAACAATGTCAAACATGAAGACAATTGAGCGGGAAAATGCACGGGCAAGCTGCCAACCACGTGACACGGTCCTTGACAGCTACAAAGAACTCAACATACCCAAGGGCTTCGACACCAAAGTCTTCCCAGCATGCATTGTGGTTCAACGCTGTAAAAGTGGAGGCTGTTGCCGTGACGACCAGGAGTGCGTGCCTAGAAGTAACGGCATACAGAATGTTTCAAAACTGGTAAGGAACTATCCCAAAACCATCCCAAAAGGAAGGTATCTTTATCCCCAATGAGGATAAACACTGTCCGCACTCGGGTGGCCCAATTTGATGCACTCCGACACACTCTGTCAAGCTATCCCAATCGAGGTATACGTAAACCCTGATTTGAACCTCCTCCTTCTAATAAAGAATATCGATGCCCCCAATCGGGAGAAATTCCCGAGTGAGAGTGCCAACTATATAATTATACTGCATCAACTCCTCATTACAAACGAGCCACATTATTTCAAGCACAGCAGTCCATTACTGTGTATTTTGTGTATTTTGACCGAATCATTTTGTGTGAACTTATACCAATCTCAACTTAACTTCAATCAGTTTATAACTCCTGGGCTCGTTTTCAAAAAGAGCTAATATTGATCCTATAAGTACAAATCAGCCTGAATCACTAAGCAAAGTGTGATATCACTGTGATGTTACAATACAAAACAATATAATACAATACTGACAACTCATCTTAGGTTGAATCTGAGTGCGTTGTAAAATCTAGCCCTGGTAACAATTATCCTGCGGGCGATGATCTATGTTCAGATCAGTATTCTAGTATTTTGACCTCCCCAAAGTTTGTAAACTTTTTTTGTTAGTCCCTTTTTCTTCTTTAAATAAGTACATAATTGATCTTCTTCAACTTGCAGTTCTTGGTAAACACATTGGTGACCCAACGTTCCATCGTGGAGGACGTTCACTGCGAATGTGTGGAGAAACCCGATTTCTGTTCCCCGCCCGAGACGGACTGCCCGAACGGCAAGGTGTGGAGTTACGGACAGTGTGGCTGCACCTGTAACTACCGGTGCCCCAAACCCTTCCTGCAGGACGAGACTACATGTGCCTGTGATTGCTTGATGAACAATCGGGTCTGCAAGAACATCCAACGGGGACGTAAGGACTTGAAGCTATCTGTCGAGGAGTGCGAGTATGTACATTTCATATCTCAAATTATCTCGTACTATTTAAGAAACAATATTGCACATAACTGATCATCTATACTTATAAAGAACGATGCATTAACCTAAAGTATTTGGTGGTTTTAAACATTTAATAACAATTATTTTGTTTCCTTCTTTCCAGCTGTGTTCGTAGAGGATTATGCGCCACTCCCAATTGTGTCAACGGACGTTTTTCTTCGAATAAGTGTAAATGCGTTCAGGAGCAGCAATCGAGATAATTTGGTTCAGGACTGGAAAAAAAAATGAACACACTTTTGTGATTGTAACAAAACAAGTCTGGTTTCCTGACGTGTGCACATATATTTATATATTTTCGTGTGTTTTAAAACGCACAAGGGAGAATGGGAAGAGACCCCATGTAAGGAAGGGTTAGTAAAGTATCGGTGAAATCACACCATAGCATTGATTCACGGTTCACGTTGGTTCACGTTCACGCAGCGTCGAAGGTAACATGGTATCACCATGCAACTCAGAGTCTATAGAAAAGCTTCCCGGGCCAATGAGTGGGCCCTAAATTGTGTTGGACTTGCGTGGTTTGTTTGATTGCAGCCCGAGCTGTGTGACATAACAATGTTATCGCACTGTCGACTGATCATAACGTCTTTCTCCATGGTTTGGAGCCTCAGAGTTGTGTAATACCACTCGAATGGAAATGGTTCGGCCAGCTTCGTCTGGTTCCCCTTGTATTAGCTCGTTCACCAGACTGATAATCAATACACAAAAGAACCGGACCATTTTCTTCATCGCCGTAGTTCTGTCACACGTATACAAAGACCGAGGGATTTAAACAGAGGCAAAGTTCTGTACTGTAGCAACCAGTTTCTACAGTGGAAAATGGGTCATTCGTCCGGGTTAACATCTTATAAAACGCATGTAAAATAGCTAGAATAATGATTTTATACTAACAAGTTTTATACATATAAAAGATAATTAAACAAACTGAGTACTATGCTGACAACATCGTTTGGGGCTGCTCGTTTGGTAGACTTGCTCCATGTCGTTTGTTTGTTTCTTTCCCACGAGGTTCATAGTCAATACTACTTACGGGCTATACGTCAAGTAACACCCGTCATAAATTTCAAACCCAACACAAATGTCTGATGTAATATACAAATGTATTCAGTACGGAAGTTATATCATCTAAGAACAGTTATTACAGTATTTATTTGTTTTCCTCATGTGTACCTTAATTCAAATTATAACCAGTCCGTTATCCTGTTCTCGTTTAATGCAAGGAAATGAAACACAGAGCACGGCACCAGTCCACTTAGGCTGTTGTGCGTTGCGATTTCGCCATGAAAAACACCCTATTGATATTGAGGTCGCGCAACGCTAACTACCACAAAGCCGTTATTGTAGATTTGAGGGATATGTTATGGTGCTTTTAGGTCATTTGTATTATTATAATTATTATTAGTTTTAAACAATTATTGTTTTGAATACAATTTATGTGTGTATTCTGTATATGATGTTATGAAATGTAAGTATTGGTAAAACCGATAATGACTTACCGTGTAATCTGCCTTAAATAATTGTAAACTGCAGACAGTACATACGCAACTCTAAGATATAATATAGAATTCTCGTGACTTTAATGTTACAGCAAGTACTGTCTAAGTAAATGGTAAAACCTTAGGGACAATCTTGGTAAAACTACCTGGAAATAAGTGGGATTTGTAACTTTTTTATGGTAGAGGTCATTCTATTAAGATTTGCCGTAACATCATGTACATGAATAGGATTTGAAACTCTGCATGGTGGAGATACAATCTAGTAAGGTTTGCAGTAACACCATGTACATGAGTAGGATTTGAAACTTTGCATGGTGGAGATACAATCTAGTAGGGTTTCAAGGTAACACCATGTACATGAGTAGGATTTGGAACTTTGCATGGCAGAGATACAATCTTGTAAGGTTTGCAGTAACACCATGTACATGGGTAGGATTTGAAACTTTGCATGGTGGAGATACAATCTAGTAAGGTTTGCAGTAACACCATGTACATGAGTAGGATTTGAAACTTTGCATGGTGGAGATACAATCTAGTAAGGTTTGCAGTAACACCATGTACATGAGTAGGATTTGAAACTTTGCATGGTGGAGATACAATCTAGTAAGGTTTGTGGTAACACCATGTACATGAGTAGGATTTGAAACTTTGCATGGTGGAGATACAATCTAGTAAGGTTTGTGGTAACACCATGTACATGAGTAGGATTTGAAACTTTGCATGGTGGAGATACAATCTAGTAAGGTTTGTGGTAACACCATGTACATGAGTAGGATTTGAAACTTTGCATGGTGGAGATACAATCTAGTAAGGTTTGTGGTAACACCATGTACATGAGTAGGATTTGAAACTTTGCATGGTGGAGATACAATCTAGTAAGGTTTGCAGTAACACCATGTACATGAGTAGGATTTGAAACTTTGCATGGTGGAGATACAATCTAGTAAGGTTTGTGGTAACACCATGTACATGAGTAGGATTTGAAACTTTGCATGGTGGAGATACAATCTAGTAAGGTTTGTGGTAACACCATGTACATGAGTAGGATTTGAAACTTTGCATGGTGGAGATACAATCTAGTAAGGTTTGTGGTAACACCATGTACATGAGTAGGATTTGAAACTTTGCATGGTGGAGATACAATCTAGTAAGGTTTGTGGTAACACCATGTACATGAGTAGGATTTGAAACTTTGCATGGTGGAGATACAATCTAGTAAGGTTTGCAGTAACACCATGTACATGAGTAGGATTTGAAACTTTGCATGGTGGAGATACAATCTAGTAAGGTTTGTGGTAACACCATGTACATGAGTAGGATTTGAAACTTTGCATGGTGGAGATACAATCTAGTAAGGTTTGTGGTAACACCATGTACATGAGTAGGATTTGAAACTTTGCATGGTGGAGATACAATCTAGTAAGGTTTGTGGTAACACCATGTACATGAGTAGGATTTGAAACTTTGCATGGTGGAGATACAATCTAGTAAGGTTTGTGGTAACACCATGTACATGAGTAGGATTTGAAAATTTGCATGGTGGAGATACAATCTTGTAAGTTTGTGGTAACACCATGTACATGAGTAGGTTTTGAAACTTTGCATGGTGGAGATAAAATCTAGTAAGGTTTGCAGTAACACAATGTATGAGTAGGATTTGAAAATTTGCATGGTGGAGATACAACCTATAGTAGGCCCCCTATTAGGTTTGCAGTAAAGTACATGAGTAGGATTTAAAACTTTGCATTTACGTGGAGATACAATCTAGTAAGGTTTGCAGTAACACCATGTACATGAGTGGGATTTGGAACTTTGCATGGTGGAGATACAATCTAGTAAGGTTTGTGGTAATAACATGTAGTCTTTGGTAATGAACAAACCATCCCTTGAGTTATGGTGATTTTGGAAAGAACCAGGGTACGAGGTTGTACTAGTACAACCTCAAGCATCGGAGTTCAGCTTTCTCCTGAATACGATCAGACTCTGCTCACATCGAAACGTCGAGTTGTTACACCAGCGGTAAAGAGGGACTTTATTCATGTTCATGGTGTTAATGCAAACTTTACTGGATCCTACCTGGAAACACTTCTCAACTGCAAAACCCTCAAATTTCTTGCATTCATCCAACGATTCGATTCAGTGCAAACAAACACTTCACATAGCAATCAACACATCAGAAGAACTACTCTAACTTTTACCAAGGAACACTCACATTCACAAGAGGGCGCGATTGAGTAATGAATTCCAGGGATTAATGTTGCAATTTTAAAAATTAATGTCAAGCGAGGGCGCATTCATTTTTCTTAAGAAAATAGAACTTAAGGGAGCACACATACTCGAAGATCTGAACATAAAAACCACAACAAATTATCCCTAGTGTTTTGTATTGAAGTAATAAAACAGTCATTTCCGAACGAAGTAATAAAACAGTTATTTCCGAACGAGCGGACAAAACCTGTCTGGTATAATACAGAAAATGTTTTCAAATTTTGTTGTTTCTCTACCAAAACTCAGCGATGTTATAATATGACACAGTTTGTGAAAATACCCCTGTATTAAGACTTTTCTTAAAAGTTGTCCGTAAAACAGCGGTTCTAGATTGATGCCGTCAAGTTTGAATTGCTGAAAATAATTTATTTGCTGCTTAAGTTTTATTCAAAAAAGAACAATACATTTACAGGAAAATTTTACACGATTTGTCCGGTGTCATAATAATTGTATTCATATAGCTAAATATACAATAAAATATTTCACATACACAAGTAATTGAATTTGAATATGTATGTACACGGTTCGGTACTCTACTTCTTACAAATATAAAAGATATGTGGATGCTTTTCATAATTCTGCTATAACGCAATATCACAGAGTTTATTAGTGCGAATTTTCCCCATGAACACAATTGTGTACAATGTATCCAACTTTTATGCGATCCGTATCGTAAAAAAATTTAAAATAAATAAATCAGCTGTTAGAATTGATAAAAAATTACGTAGCTATACAGTATTTTTTGATATCATCGCTATTGCCGTGGCACTGTTCCATATTTTACATTTGATGATTATTCCCACGTACAAAAACTGCCCTTTTTTGGTTCAGACTGAAGTTGTAGTCAAAGTGTGAAGTGATCTGTTGCAAGGCACTTTGTGATCACTGAAAATGTAAAAATAAAAACCATGGCTCGACATTTTCAGACTGACCTTCCCTTCAGAATTTCAATACAAATGATTTCAAGCGTAACATTACTTTAAAATTAGTGGCGCCACACATAAAGCAGTTAATTTATTTATTGTTAAAATATGTCTGGTGATAAAGTTGCAGATTAAAAAGTGCAAAAAGGAAGTATAGGCACTTGTGGTTATATTCACGCCAATTCTCTTGGATTGTAAAACTATACCGTAGTTACAAGGTAGGAAAGTTTTCCGTTTAAACATGATGTTTTAAACAATATCTTAGGTAGTCCATAAATATTGTTAACTATATTCATAAGGTATTATAATTCGTATTGTACTTCGTAGTACTACGTCACCTGTTAATTAGTGACACTCTAAATTTCATTACAGCTGGCGAAGTTCGGATAATCGATCTACGTGTAGTGATCACATCGAGAAAACGCGATATTGGTATATCGATGGAATGAAATTCAATTGAGATAGCTCGTGATCGATTATCGATCCATTGAATGTGATGTCACAAGGAAAACATAACATTGTCATTGCGTTTAATTTTGGGAACGTGAAGCCGCGTCCGCGTCAAGCCACTTGGCTACGGTTATGTCCGTTGGCTGGCTACGGCTGTGGGCGTTGGGTGCAGCGACTACGTTGGACAAACGATTGGTATAAAGTTGACTAGAAAAAGTAAGGCTGCGTTACCAGTTTTAATTACCGATCTATATAGTATTTCACTAGGGAAATATAGAAATAACCAATCCTAGATATTACAATATCAACGTTTTATAAGTTGAGCTTATAATACTCATGAATGTGACTACTGGTTAAACATTCATCATTGTGTTTGATGAAACCAGTTGAAGTGATGTATATAATTATTCAAGAAAACTATTTCAAAACTATTGTACATGCGCATGAAGGGGGAACAGTCATTATTGTTATCACGTGGCGTACATGTACATATTATTGAAACATGTATCATATAATATTGATATTACATTATAAAAGCTGTTATGTGTTGAAGTTGTATTTTGAGATGTTATTGTATCGACGTACGACTTTTTAAAACCATGTACACTGGTAAAAGGACATTATCATTATGTGCATTCTTACTGATACAGTTCAAATAAACTGGTAAGAAATGAAGAATTAATCGAGTATTTTGTTTAAAATTGACCTTCGTATTTGAAAGCGTAATAAAAGTACATTTTTTTAACCTATGGTATACTACCTGTGGTATAATAGCAACACTTAGGCCTAACAAGTCTAATTTATGTAGTGAACATAATTATTTCAATTGAAATGAACCAGTGATTTGTTCAAAAGCAACTCTTCCTAAAAAAATTGCATTATATTATTTCAACATATTTGACGTAGAGGGCGCTGTCACATTAGTACGTTCAAAGTTTGTTCTTCTGTGTGGCCATGGCCTTAGAACACTTTTGGCGATGAGTCCTGCTTTCATCAAGCCAGCACTTTTTTTAAATCCCAATTTATAGCTGGGCCTGTCTTGTGATAGCTGGAACTGTCATGACTGTAATTTTTAATGTCCAAGTATGAAATGTCATTATTATACAGTTGAGAGAGTATCCAAAGTTTGAATTGTTTTGACTATAGTTGGGAGTCACCCGTCCATAGTTCGGCCTGTTCCCACGTGGGACAGGCGCAATTGTTTTAGGGACAGTTGCTCAAGTTAGGTTAACGTGAATAACTGATCTCCTGACCGTTTTATGAACTGTTATTGGCCAATCGAAATGCTGAATACTTTAAGATTTAAGGTAGCGCCAATTATTTTGTCATACGTTTCCTTCTCTGAATAATCTCCTTAGACTGGTCGCTTTAAGAGATTAATATCAAATTTACGAAAATAATGTCAAACGAGGGCGCTGTGATGTATGCTCTGATGACATTTGATCACTTTTTAAATAATCATGTTCTCATGTTTCAACAACCTTAGCAAGTTTACACAAAACCATTTCCTGGAATATCGGCGTTCGCTTTACTTGTTGTTCTCGTCTGTGTTCCTTTTCTTGGATTCATCGAAGAGTTCTGTTTCACTTTTGCAACGAATCAATCATTAAAAGATCCAGGAATTCCGAGGCGGGAAATAGGCGTCCCCAGAGTTGCAATAAAATGAAACAAGCATAGCAATCGGAAGTTGATACTCTTTGGGGAAAAGGAGATGTTACCTTTTTCATCATAGGAAGGAAATACAACTTACTGAACAAGAAATTCAAAGTGGACTAAGCTGTCGCTCTTGATGTTGTTAGTTCTGGATTTGCTTTGCGTGTTTGTGTGAATTTAAACGTTCCGTCATGACTCGGATACTGAGGCGTCATGACTCGGATACTGAGGCGTGATGCCAACACCACCGTGTAACCATGGAGCTATATTTATAATGTTACTCATGGGGGGCCTCCAAGGCTAAAATTCCATGCACCACTCTCATACTCTCGTTCATGCTCTGCGCACCTGTGCGTGCATGACCACGCAGAACATCAATATAACTACACATGTATGCATGGAGGAAGGACCATTAAATTCCATCAGAAACCAAAACCCCCTCCAAATTGTAGCCGTTTTCTTGAACGATTGGCACACTACTAGCTACACTTGTTACTAAAGATAAATCTTTGCAGAATACTTTTTTCCTTTCTTCAGAAAATAAACGCAGTTTCCAAGAAAGAATTAAAGACATGTCTTGCGTATTGTTTGATAGTTTTGCCCCTTGCTATAAAAACAACCGATGCAACAATTGGTTAGATGATTTCATTGGAACTCTTGGAATTGTCTCATGGCAAATGACCAAGTTTTGATTTGATTTTATCCCAGCACAAAAAATGCTTTCCCGCTTCTCGGGGAAACTCAGGTTACAGAAACACAGAGTGAAGGTTTGCACAGGGTAGTCTCATTAAAAACTCCTGTTTTTGTAGCGGTAGGCCTTTGTCGTTGGTTTTCAGCGGGAATTTTAAAACACTTGACCGCGATGATCTATTAATAAATCTCAGCATATGACTCAGTAATAGACAGCTGTTCCTGGTAATGCATCATCCGAACTACAAAAAAAGATTTGTTCAACACTGCCTTGTACTTACACCGCCATGTCAAGTGCACTGCAATTATGAGCCTGCTTGCCAATCATAATCGCCCAAATCAAAACATACCAGCTGATATCGAGTTGTTGAGGGCATGCCACAGTCGGAAATTACTGACCCCGATGTTGTCTTCGGCTGGTATCAGTGCAGGACAGTCCTTCTGCTCTGTCCCGCCAACTCATGCTACCGCTTACAACCAAATAAATTAAACATCGGCATGTAGAGAGAGAGAGAGGGAGAGACGGAGATATGAGCAAATGATCAACGTGGTTTCCAGAACATTAAACATTACCCGCTGGTGCTACCATACTGAGTCAACTTGCAGCACGCTGTTAAGGTGTACCGTTGGAATCTCCCCCAAATGCAAGCAAATTTGAATTCCACGAACGTCATAAAGCTATAAACATTAGTTGAGCAAACACGCGGAGCCCATGATGGATGTAGTGTGCTGGATGAGGTGTGCAAGGGCGCTACTTATATTACTCTATGTGCAAGCATCTCTGGTCCATGCCGAACCGAAATCTAAGGCCGAACTAGGTCATAGAAATGCCAAGTTTCGGGTCCAGACGTCGGTGATGATGGCCAGCAGCAGAAGGAGCAATCTCCGGCGTAAGACGGGAGCCCAAGCCTTGCCCCCGGTCTCCTCCATGAGCTTGGCGGTAGGTCATATTTCAAGTTTGACTTATTACACAGTGACTGGCTCTGCCAGTTTGTTATACAGGAATTGAAAACAATTCCCATGTACAATTACAAGGAAATTGGCTCGTAATTGATTGGGTATGTTAATAATTGTATTGTCCATATATTCAACATTGTCATTATATCAAAACCACAGACAACCCAATTCGAAGTTCTTGGCCACACTTGAAGTAAACACATGAAAATCAAGTATTGGTTTCATCAAACACAATGGCCTCCACTTTGTAACATGGCCCGAAATAATGTGTTGTGTATACTCAAGGTTCAAGGATAGACCATGTAATATTATAATATGAATGTGCAAGACGTAACAGACCCCTTGCGTCTTCAAGTTCAACACTTTTGATAAAACATTGTGTTGATTGACATACTGTTCGTGAACAGGTAAAGTCCTTGGAGAATATCAGTACGTATGTCGAGGTCAATGTTGTTTAATTGTTTCAGCGGTTTCACGTACCGTTGGTGCGTTAGTTGAACTTTTTGATACACCTTAGAACATTCACATTATTGCTCGTACTTCTCCTTGTTTCAAGTGTAACGATCTTTCCAAAGCAGTGGCTGTGTTTTTCGAAAGTGGCTGTACTTGAGAGAGAGAGAGAGAGGGGGGAGGGGGGGGGGGTGGAGAATCAAGTTTTGTCACCTCTTCATAGAAGCAACCTGGAGATAATGAAGTAAATGACAGGTTTTGTGGGGGGTGAAGTTCTGAGACGTACATGTACATAGCGATGTGTGACACGCAAACCAAATAGAGATTTTCCTGGTATGACCTTGGGTCGGATGCTCACATGTTGTTTGTATGCTCCACACATTGTTTGCTCGGTTGCGCGACTGTTATGCACATGCAGAAATAACATGGTCGGAGTAACTGGCAATCCCAAGTCATAAGGCGCTTCAAACCTTCAGTTGTTATTGCCATTGGATTTGCGTCTTAGTCTGCGGTCTGAACCTTAGTAATTCCCCCCTTCTTTCTGTGTATAATTAACACGCAACCAACGGTTATTCATTGCGCAAGGACAAATTCAAAGCCGGTTTCGTGACACGTGCTGATTTATCTACAGACAGCCGGAAGACATAAAGTAACAAGTTAGTTGAACAATCGGATAGTCTAATTACAGGCAGAGGTTATGTCTCATGTCTCAGTTATTAATGGTGCTTTTCAAAAAAACCTCGTTTGCTCTACAAATTTCAGTGATTTAATTCCTTACTCCTTAATTTGCACACCATAGGCCTACAACCAAACTATTCATTCATGTTATTAAAACTTAAAACAGTTTATGTTTTGTAAGAGATTTTGAGCACGTAGGACTTTATCGGGCTTATTTCGATTGCGGCAACCCGAATAAAGCAACGGTTATTTGAAGGGTATTAAAATGATATGTCCGTGACTTTGACTATTTCCCTCTCAATACTAATAGGGATTGGTATTAATATGACCTTTATAACCAGTGAGCTATTAGTTTGAAATTAACTAGCAGCTCTTCACTTTGTCTTTAATATTTGGGTTAATTATTTGCAATCGCAGTGATAATTTTTGTCTTCAAATCGTTATGATTATTTGCTTTTTTCTAAAAGGGATTTAATTTTCATACTTCAAAAAATGAACAAGGGGGGGGGGGCTAACCTTGATCTCAGGGAGGAAATAACAAATCAATGCCTCTCTTAAGACTTTCGTTTATATATTATTTGACACTGCTTGCATTAATCATCGATGAGAATGAGGATGGCACGTTTTCATAAAGGAAGTTTCAGTCAGCCCTTTTATCTGTTCGTTGACTGCTGAGAGATGAAATGCCGAAGGAAATCTAGATGATTTCATTCGATTTCAAACTTAGTACACGCAGTTTGTTTTGAGCGATGTTATGGAGGTCACAAGACCTTTTCTGAAACATCTTGCATACGGAAAATGTTCTGTCTTCGTCTACTGAGCTTTCCAAATAATGTCTCCGTATTGTTTTCTTGTCCAATGTAACCGTTCACATCATATATATTCGTTTTGCTCCGTTTAGAAAAAGGGTAAACATTAAAGAGGGGCTCCAAGATAAAATACAGTTTTTTCGATGAACTCATTTTCCAATAGGATAGGATCCCCATGAAAGTGGGAGAAAAGTTACAAGTCTCTAGCCTCACATTACAAAATGCTGTAAAAGGCAATCTTATTTGATAGGCCTACTTTTAGAGCGAAATTTGAAACATGACGTCATTGGACATCAAAAACACCAATAACCAAATGGGTCTGTAGATTTCAAAGAGGACTTTCTGCGCCAGTCAATGGGTCATAATCAATGCCGTTTTGAGTGGGTATCGTACAAATTCAAGAATGAACTTAACATTCTCCGTACAAAGATGTACAGACCATATTTGAATTTTCAAAGTCATCGAACATTTTTGGAATTGAGAAAAGCTGCACTTGAAGGGTAAAAAACACAGTGGTATTATACACACCATTTCAATGTGGGGTTAGAGACTTGTAACTTTTTACCCATTTCTAGGACTCTATCTATTGGACAATAATTTATTGAGTGCATCTCAAAACCGAATTTGACCTTGTTGCCCCCTTTTAACAGACGCGCGTGTGTTGGTTGTGTCATGGTTCTGACTTTAGTCGAAGAGTACATTGGCCTGAAAATGTGATTGCTGCGGCCTGCTGTCACGGTACAGACATACAAATCATTACAATACTGTTGTCAGGTAACGGTTTTGAAGTGCAATAAAACTAACAACATTTCATTGAGTTTCTTTTTGCTCATATCGCACATGAGCACCTGTTGCACGTAAATATTCCAATGAAATGTAATGTTCGTGAAACCTAATTTCTTCATGATTTAGAGGCGTCAGGCTAAACAAGTGTCAGATAACAATAGTCATCGACCGACCTTCTAAAAGCTGACAACGATTTATTTGTGTATTTTTGTTTGTTTGTTTTAGATTTCCGCACTCAGAGAGCGCAGGTCATTCAGCTGTTTGAATTAATTTCTTACATCTGTCTATACATTGTTAAGGTCAACCTATTGTTTTATGCCATTTAGTACAAGGCGGCATTTTTTAATTGTTACTTTTAACTCATCACGCGTGTGACGTGTTTCCGGTGTGGGTTTTGTTACAGGAAGCTCAATTTCTATAGTGTCAACTGTGTTATCATTTCACTATCCCCTAGGGTCGACGTCAATGCTGATATGATTATTGTTTACACAAAGTAACTTCCTTGTTTGCTATCTATCCCTTTAAAACTACATGAAACATGGCAATGACTTATCGCACAGGGTCGTAGAGGGCAGCGTTGAGGTAGAATTTTGAATACTTGAATACAAAATACTGCAGAAATTGAAACGTCACAGTGGGAACTGGTATCGAGTGGGAACTGGTACCGAGTGGGACAGCTGTTTGAATATGGAGATAGCAATTGGGAATGGGGCCATGTATCAAATATTGGGGCCACAGACACCACTGCCCTGGTAAGTGGCACATTTTTACCGGCCGCTCAGTGGCATTCTCACATTTTAAAGAATTTCCAAGACGCAAAAGAGAGAGAGAGAAAAAAGAAAAGAAAAAAAGAAGAAGGAATAAGTGGGGATTGCCGGCGCCAAGATGTCCTCTCACGCCCCAAGAGTAACTCTTAAAAGGATTAACTTGAAGAGAATTATTGTAAATAAGTGAAAGTGTGGAATGCGAAATGTTTGGACTGCTTTGCCCTACTTTTTTCCAGCCCCGTTAAAAGGGTATTGACACTAGGTAATATTTACATCTAGGTTTCAAGTATTTGATAGCGCACATATCCTCTTCAGAATTGCTATCTATTAGGTAGGGGTCACGTACTCATTAAAGTCTACAAATGGTTCAAGAAAATGTGTACATAATGGAATGGAGCTTTTGATTATTTACACACATAAATGGCTGATTTTATTAACCTGTTCAAGTAGCGAGCCAGCGAGAAGGAATGTGATAATGCAAGAATGTAGAGTCTCTTTGCGGACAAAAAGCTGTACGGCAAAAGTGAATAGATCACACAAACATTAGAGCATTCGGATTCTTTTTGCTCTATGGATGAATGAAGGGAAGTGGAGAATAAAAACCACTGTATCATGTTGACAGTGACAGGAGGAAATGTGTTATAACCTCTCTCGAACTCCTCGCCGACATTGGGAATGTGAAGTCTAAACGGGAGAGGGAGGGGGGGGGGGGGGGGTGCAGGAGAGAACCTTATATTCAATACCCAAAACTTGAATGTATTAACTGTCCCCTAACTTCCAACCGTAGATGGCGTTCTGTATGCATAAACTGAAAACCCAGGATAATGTAAGGCAGGGATTTGCGAGTTTCTGTACAGGCCTAGTCTTGTACTTAAAGGAATTTGCAAATGTACGGCGTGTATGGAAAAGATTGTCCGGCACTCAACCCAAATTGAGTGAGTTAGAGAAGAACAATCCCTTAACCGAAAGTGATTATTGTTTCCCCATTATCAGGACTATAAGATGGAGATCACCCGGAAAATGACACAAGTGCGGACGCCACTTGAATTTCTTCGGGTGTTTTTCCCCGTGGACACGGTCAGGACTCGCTGGACGAACATGGTCAACGAGTCCATCCAGAATGCTTGGCGGGCCGGCCGGACAGAAACAGATGCAGAACGGCCCAATTTCACTGCTGAAACAGCCAAGCGACGTACGTTATCATATTGTAATGTCCCTTTAAAGTATGAATGTGTATGATTTCAGTCAGGTCACGGTGAAATAATTCGCCAATATTGTTATATTTTGCTTTGACATTGTTTATCGTTTCACTTGTACAGTGCTAGAAGAGGTGCACAGCCACGGGAAGAACATCAGCTGTGGTGAGCCCAAACTCGTCCTCATTGACATGTATGAGGAGTTGAACCACACAAGAGGAGGCCTGGTGTACCTCTACCCAGAGTGCACCATGGTAAAGCGATGTGAAGGTAGCGGATGTTGCAGTGGAGGCGCCCGCTGCGTTGGGAAAGCCAACACAAGAGTGAACATCTCCAAACCCGTGAGTATCAATTTGTGACGTCATCTATGAAACCCCTATGATGGCGATAATTTTATATTTTTGTGTACACCAACCTGATTCACTGAACACGTGTATTTACAAAACCATTTGTTTTTACTCTGGGTTATGTACAGAGGGAGTAACTCTTTGACATAATTGAAAATTGCAAAATTGCTATGGAGTAGGGATTGAACATGTGTTTGGTTGACAAAACAAGATTTGCTGTGTCACACTTTACAATATCACTGCGGTGGTTCTGAAATGACCTGTTGTATAACTACTTGACGTTTCGATCAGTATGCTCGTGTGGTCTTCAGGAGAAAAGTTGTAATGACTGAATTTGAATTATGCACCTTTTTCAGTTCATGGTGGTGAGGGTCATCCCAGACGAAACAATTAAAAAGGAACCGCACTACATAAGACACTCCCTGTACGCTGACACCGAGTGCGTCTGCAAAGAGCGCCCTCTGACGCCCCACTGCCCGCCACAGGAATGCTCGGCCATCATGAGGTTTGATGAGGTGCTGTGCCGGTGTGTGTGCACCAAACGCTGCCCCGAGCCCTATCAGCAGAACGAAGAAACATGTGATTGTAACTGCGCTGATAAAGATGGCGGATGTAATAAGATAAAGAGAGCACGTAGACGGCTTGTGGCTGCTGAGTGCAGGTGAGTCAAAAAGGCATTCATTTTAGAATCTGTCCTTTTTTAAAATCTGTATTTCATTTTTATTTTTAATGTTTTTTATGAACGTTCATTTATCTTACTTTAAAGTAAGATTTACAAAGAGTAGGGGACCATTCAGAATGCTAAATGTTTAAAATGTTATATCTTTTTTCCCCAAAAGATTTAACTGAAAATCGAAATTAAAAACTAATTTTTTAGGGGAAAAATACCCAGCGGCATCTTCCAGATCGTCGGTCGTGTGTTATGTCTGTGCTGTCCATCATGGTTATCGGTCAACCTTGTTTCAATAGACGACCTCGGAGCCTATGGGGAGATGGCAAAAATTTCCTCTACTGTTTCAACTATAAATTGCATGTTGGAAGCCAGGAAAAGCCACTGAAAACTCCTGAGCTGAGAGGACATTGATCTGAAATATCTTTGTTCTTTAGTGTACTATTAGGTAATTTGTCAATATTAAAAAAATCAAGATTTGGAGTGGGTGGGTGCAGTCAAATCAAGTTCGAAAAAAAGATTGAAATTTTAAAACATGATTCTGAACGGCCCCCAAGTGTAAAAACATGACATGCAGATTCATCCTCTCACCCTTCTTGCTAAGCCTTGTCCAGTGAGACTCGATGCAAGAACTTACAATGAACTTTGAAAACAATCGTTGCCAAAAACGGAAACGACTCCGGATAGACTTGCATCCTTGAGGGTCAAGTTCAAAATGTCCTTCCTCCTATCCTTGGCCTTGTCCATCGGATCTCAGATTGACCTCTGCTTGTTTCTGTTTTTTCCTACTTAATTGATTGGCCTTTTTTCAACAAAGTGTATGTTATAAAGGTCCAAATCGGTAGCGTTGGATTCTTGAAACTTATTGTCTTGTGGGTGGATTAATGGGAATACGTTACAAAGTCTTCTCGACTTTTGTATTTCTTTCACAACTTGATGTAAATGATACTTTTCAATTGATATAATTTTCACTTTTTTTGCAAGTAGTCCTATATTAAAGTTTTGGTAGTCTCAATTTATTAAATTTTCTACTTGTAAATTGTTCACTATTTTGCAAGTTTGATAAACAAATAACTTTTAATTTTCTCTGTTTGATAACGCTCCACCATTACCAGATTAGAATTGATTTAGAACTAATTTAAATTTTGATTTAAGGTCATTTTGGTTATTTGTTGTTGTTTTGTTTTTCACATAGATGTGTGATGGACCAGCGCTGCCTCCAACCGGCCTGCAAAAAGGGATACACATTCAACACCCGTACGTGTAAATGTTCACAGACTGACGCGAGCAGGCGCAGAGAAGCAAACCGGAACAACCGGAACGGTCGGACCGACAACCAGCCGTATCCATCCCGTAGCGGGCGCACTGACGTGAATCCATCGCAGTCATACGGCTCAGAGTCGGAGCCCCAGCCAGTCGACCCTTATTCATCGCACAGCGAGGGGCAGGACACAAGGATGAGAGATGATGAGCTACTGGTTACTTGGGACTCGGACGACGTGACACCAGACTCATGCCATGGGCCGGCATGTCTCGAATCACTTGAAGGGGTCGACATAGACATAGGCAGTGGCGCTACTGGAAACTAAAAGTTTCTTAACGGTTCGGATTCGTTAACATAACATGTTGGTCTGGTAAACCACTGTTAATGGAAATATTGTGTTGTCTGGTACTAAAACCGTTTATTATAATCGAACTGTCGTTTAACTTCACACTTTTGGTGCGATAAACCACTGTGCTATTCTGGTTAACCGCTAGATTCTAGAACTAATAAATGCCGAAGTGAAACATTGATAGCACCACTCTTCACTTTGAGGTTATGTTATCATTGAAATTCTGGGTATTTTGGATTGGTGTGACTGAACTATCTACATCCTACTTCAGGCATGGTGGTATTTAGCGGTTTTAATTGCCCAAACTGCAAATGATTTACTTTAGAATAAACCGTGCTAATAATGGGTGTGGCTTGTCTATGGTTGGCTTGTTTAGAATGGTACTCACCACTGTCCCAACCCTTCCCATCACTCTGTATATCAAAATTTGCACTATAAAAAAAGAAATAACAAAAATGAACCAGAGACACAAAATTTGGTTGAACATGTAAAGCAAGTAAAAATAAACAATACCAGAAACGCATAATCTTTTCGTTTTCACTATACTTGAAACCGCGCAGTGCCTATTTTGCATACTGTTTTTTTTATTTTGTTCGTATAACCATTCTTTACAAGAAAGAACCTCACTGAATTTTATACTAAAAGTGAAAGTTATAAAGTTGTGGTATTTTTACGTAGGCAATGTAAAAAGCCTGGCGCTGTATAGACCTTATGCATATGACGTCATTTGAGTAGGGCGCCCTCACCTAGAGGTCAAAAGGAAGATGCTCATTGGCCAGTCTTGTGCGCCGCGCGTACAAATCAGCGCGTTTCCATTGTTTCATCATCAGTTTACCTCTAAGATGGCGGCTTGGTGACGTCAATGCATAAGGTCTATTACCTAAGAGTTTCATTCGACTGAAACTTGCTTAATAAAGTATTAGTATTTCTTCAACTTCAAGTGTATATATAATATATTTAATTGAGATAATATTTCTATAAACAGACTATTGAAAGGTGAGAGTGGAGCCCGAATCCACCACAAGAAAGTTAACTTAAGTTGAAAACTATTTGATAATCACAAAAACAAACTTGACTCTGAAATAAAGAGTAAAAAATGTCGTTCATTTTAATTTAAACTTGCTATGTTTCTGAGTTTTGTTGTATCCTTAATTCTAAGTAGTCTCACACGTCTGCCTTGCTATCTTGTAATTATTAAAATGGCGGTCACAGCTAACTTGGCTTGGTCTTAAAGACATTTATATCGTTGATAAACAAAACGCGCCTGGTTGGCTTGGACGGCTGAATGTTACCAAAACAATCAATCGTGTTAACACATAACACTTACAGATGTTGTGACAAAATGTTGTGACAAAACGTAACATTTCTGCAACATTGTAACATTCCATGATTGGTTGCTTTCTTACCTAAAAATTCAACATCATTTTTGAATATTTGTGTAACACTGTTACAAACTGTTGTTATCTGTTTTTGCTTTGCATTTATGGCTTCCCATAGTTTTCCAACCTTGATTGGCAAAAACGTGGGCTGTTACGTTGCATTAGAAAGATATATTGTTCCACCTTGTTTTTCTCGGTCAATTCAATGTACAAACTGATGCTGTAATGGAAAAATAGTCTGGTTTCCTTCTGATTTTAGACCAGTCAGTGTTCCTTTAGTAGTTATTGTATACAGGGAATGCGACGGGGATGTTTGCATTCTATAGCACATATATCGACCCAACCGACCTGCCATGTGTATTTAGAATGTCTAACGGCCTTATCAGCTTCTGAACAATTTGTTTAGGAAAAATTTTCATTTTAGCGATTTTTTTTGCAAACTCGTTTTGGCAATTTCGTTTGGGGATACAATTCCAGAAATTTGTTTATTGCAATGAAATCGCCAGAAGTTTTCAACCACTGACCTCTGTTTACTAGATAATTGGTTCTGCCCTTACACTGTAAGTACTTGATGGCATATTGTTTCACTGTCACACTTATTGCTACCCTGACAGGGGAAAGACCATGTCCCTGGTGTATGCGTTCTTGTTGTATACCCCCTTTTTCTTTAAATTCATTGTTTGTCCTCTTTGCGTTCCCCTGTATGAATTACCTTTGGGTTACTATTGAATTAGAGTTTAAAATCTGTCTCCATGTGACACTCTGCATGTTGTTGTGCACTAGCGGGATTGTTCTCAGTCCCATGGATAAAAGATCTGGGATTTCACCCCGTTCCAGAGCCGCGTATGACTTGTGACACCGATTGCACTAAGCGACACGGAGCACGTGCGTTTTAGAATTGTTTGCCTTTGAAAGGCATTCGTTCAGTTTACCTCCAATCAGAATGCGTGTCAGTAAACACGTGACACAACAACAAACTGTTTCAGCAATTTACTCAGTTGCAAGACATAAACAAGCTGATGATCTGGCTACTTATTGCACTCCCATCTGAGACAGACGTCGGTTTACTCAAAATACCCAGTGATAAAAGAAACACATGGTTGCTGATTGATATGACGAGGTAAGTTGTGGTAAACTTGTGTTTTGGGGTATGTTTTGCAACCATGACATAGTGTACACCTCGGTGATACACTTAGCATTGTGTGCTGCATCTAATTCGTGAAATGTTGAACCCCAATTTCTCTCATGGCCTTTGGGAATGTCAGCCTGAAAACGTATACCACTTGCTTTATCTGCAGGAATCGGGTGCAGCAGATGTTTGGTTTTCACGCAATCGCTTGGCATTTTGGAAAAAAAAGTTGCATTTTGTGTTTTGTTTATTTTACGCATCCTTCGCCTATTTAAACCATGGAGGTAGAATTCTACCTTCATGTTTAAACACAGTGTTTTTTATTACGCCCTCAGCGAACAGCCAACAACACTAAGTATTTTTAATTTCTATCTGATGTTTGTTGTGGACACTACACTATACATACTCATTAACCGTTTGATTGATTTCTTGAGGTGTATGTTTGTTTGGCTGTTTTTGTGTGTTTTTTCCGTTCTTTTTCAAAGCCTTACATTGTTCGCACAGTTTATACGTTTCAGTGGAGTGGAATGCTGTAACAATCAATGAAAACATTCCATGCAGTCTCACTAAAAGCGCGCCCTCTGTCTTACTCGTCGTGGTTAGTACAGATTAGTCATAACGTTTTAGACCAAGACTACCTAGTTTTCAGCGTGGCATTTTTACGTGATTGTAGAATTAATGATTGGGATCCAAATTAAGTTAAATTAACGAGAAATCGGTATAGATTCGGGTGCACAATGTACGAGCTGTAAACTTTATGTCCTTTTTATGTTTTTTATAAAATGACTTTCACCGTACAATTTTGTTTCGCGATTATTTATATAATTTTTTTTTTAAAGTTGTATTCCTTGCAATATCATTCCTAGCTATTACATATAGATTTGTGAAAAAACAATCAACACTTTTCTCAATAGTGCGGCATCATAGGACTATTTTACCATATCCAAAATGAGTAAAATAACCAACCATCCTGTAAGGTGGTTGTTGTCAAACTCCAGGAAATTAGTACATTATTTGGTCGAATTTTATATTTAGGAACATCCAGAATTATAATTATTCCTAATCACGAACATCAAGGTAAAACTATTTTTCTATATCCTCTTCAGTGTTTAACAGTATTGTGAACAGACAAAATAAGATATAGATTGAAATCATTATTTTTTAGAATAATAATACAAAAACAAATTTTTCCCAGGCTTGCAACATGACTCTTTTAAAGGCACTGAACACCTTTGGTAATTGTCAAAGGCCAGTATTCTCACTTGGTGTATCCCAACATAGGCATAAAATAACAAACCTGTGAACATTTTGGCTGAATTGGTCATCGAAGTTGCAAGAAAATAATGAAGAAAAAACACTCTTGTTGCACAAATTTGTGTGCTTTCAGGTGCCAATAATAAAAGGCTTCGCTGAAGTCTTTTATTATTTGAGTGAGAAATTACCCTTTTCTCAAAAACTACGTTACTTCAGAGGGAGTCGTTTCTCACAATGTTTTATACTATCAACAGCTCTCCATTGCTCGTTACCAAGTAAGTTTTTATGCTAACAATTATTTTGAGTAATTACCAATAGTGTTCAGTGCCTTTAAATAACAATTTAAACTCAATTTATTTTACTATTGAGAGACTGTTCATGTGTGATCAATTAATCTGCAAACCCATTCGACCTGATGTTCATTTTGCATTCTCTCCTGTCCGTTTTTTGGTTTGTTTTTGTATCATGTTTAGGACTGTTCCCCACATGCCTCGGCTTATTTGAACAGCCTCCTTACTCACAGCCTAGATTGTTAAATTTTTGCAGTATCATTTTCACTGGTCATGTTTACTCTTTGCTTGTATTGCACTACTATAAATTTGTCCACATGATTCTGTCTTTTCTTATTGTGAGTATGGAAATAAATGTTTTATTGAATTGAATTGAATTGTAGTATTATAACCTCCACGGCGGATTTATTATTTCGCTAATGTTCACATGAGTTAGAAGGCCTTTGTGTACATGTAAATGTACACTGAAGACGAAGGGTGGGGGGGGGGGTGGGGGGGTGGGGGGGGGGGGGGTGGGGTGAGAAACAAAATAAACCTCTCACCTCAATAACTTTTTATAATTCTTAAATTTTCAAAATATTGAAAAGGCCTCTCATTATAAATGCATTAACTGTAAGATAAAGTGCCGTGAAACAACGTCATTGACAGTGACAAACACAAGCTATAGCTATTATTTGTTCTCATTTTTATTTTCAAAATATTGGATAAATCTCTTTATTAGGCCTAGTATGTATTAATTGAAAGAAAAAAGTGCCTTAAAACAGCGTCACATTTTGGCAGTAGTTGTTGGCTTGACTTAAAACAAACTTATCAGATAAGACTATTTGATCCATTGCAATTGCTAAGGTGATACATTCTAACGATAACCTTTCTGTTAAAGGCACATTACACGTTTGGTAATGACTCTGAAAATTAATGGCAATAAAAACTTACTACGGTTATGGAAAAATATATCACTTTTTATTCCCCCAAATTTCCTATGGGGAATATTCTTCCTACGTGGAAATATTCGCTCCGGTTTTATCACAAAAACACGACCACCTTTTGAAGTTAAATTTTCACATGTTAGTTTTATTATGTACCTACATTTATATAGGATTAACACAATCAGTAGGCTTCAATTACCAAACGTATGCAGCACCTTTAAGGGTAAGGTCAGAATGTAGATAATGGGATAATACTTCGACTCCGAATGTCATCTCGGTGGGTTAAAGATGGAGTCTGGTTATGTCTTTGAGACCAAAACGAGGCACGTAGGAAAAACATCATGGCTGATTTTAGGCAGCATCGAAATAAAACCAGATGATGCAATACACAATAAACACAAGTACACAAATACGTACCAATTCAAACTTGAAGCTTAAATATTAAATACATAATTGCAAATGGTTTGGGCAATACGTATAAAGGAAAGAAACATTCATGGAAAGTTACTGATTGCTGTAAAATTTCTTCATTGTTTCTTCTTCATGCAACATTCAAAGTTCACGAGCTGGCTT